>JAHTLZ010003542.1:13080124-13090304 GCA_023846285.1 Phrynocephalus versicolor | reverse complement strand
AAGAAATTGATATCTGGTTACATGTTACTATTAATATTTACTTAGAAATTTATTTCAAAAAAATTTCCAACTATGCAGTCGCCCACGGTTGACAAATTAGGTCTAGAAGCGAGGAACAAGAGGTTGGTGTCATCTTATTCCTCTCCTGTGGGAGCTTAGATGCCATAATGGAAATCGGGCATTTACAAAATAAAAATAGAAAACAAAGACAAAAATGTTTGTGGCAGCATGAAGACAAACTGCTATATTTTAATGTGAGTTTTCACAGGTAAGTCCACTTCCTCAGAAGATAGCTCATCTAGAAATACAGTATAGCAGTCTTGGCTTCAAGGTGCTACAACATTTTTGTCATCTTTATTTTTTATTTTTATTTCGTTTTCGGCTGATATGCTTGCACAGACTAGCACAGGTACTACCTCTTCTAAAAATGACTTTGTGTTTAGTGATTCTCTTTTGCATCAAAACGATTTCTGACATTAAGCCTCTGCACCTTCCTTTATATTCTTTCCCGTTTATTTTACCCTGAACATCTGTAACTATCTGTACTTTCCTCCCTAATTATAGGACTGAATTATTCTAGCTTTCCATATTTTATGTTTTATGAGTTATCGGGTCTTGATTCATTTGCGTCATTATGCAAAGAAAAACAACAACAAAGTGTCTTATTGGTCCTGTACAAGGCTTTTTTTAAAAAAAACTGGTATTAGATTGTGAGGAAAATGGCTCTGTTCACCAGAGGTATGGAAGAGGGATCCATCCCATAATAAAATGTGCAAAACCAGATCAGCTGTGGCCATTTTCGCTGTAACAAACCAACACAGTTACCTGGTATAAAATCATTGCGCAGCGTTCAAACTTCCAACCAGCCAGAACAAGTGAGGCCAGGGCTGTAGGGTTTTGCTGCAATGGGACCCAACTGCCACAGGGCAACCCAACCACTGGATCAAGAACTGCTGGGCAATTCAGTGACTTAGGTCTCTCTAGCTATGGATCCAGAGGTTGGGGGTTCGATCCCCTACTGGGCCTTCTTAAGGGCCTGGACTTGGCAATCCATTGGGTCCCTTCCAGTTCTGCAAGACAGTGGTGGTGGTGGTGGTGGGCAGAAATTGCATCCAGTCCCCCCCCCCCCTCACCTGTTATTCCAAGCTTGCAGCATCTCACAGAGGCTTTGCTTTTTGGCAATCAGAGATTCGGCCACCGAGTGAAGCTGCTGCGGAGTGTCGAGCGAAGAGGAGAGCATCCGTGCTTGAATTTTTTCTATCCAGTTTCGGAACTCGACTTCTTCCATCTACCAAAGAAGAAGACAGA
Source organism: Phrynocephalus versicolor (assembly GCA_023846285.1). Classification (NCBI taxonomy): domain Eukaryota; kingdom Metazoa; phylum Chordata; class Lepidosauria; order Squamata; family Agamidae; genus Phrynocephalus; species Phrynocephalus versicolor. The sequence goes on along the minus strand of JAHTLZ010003542.1, from coordinate 13,088,996 downwards.
CCACACAGCAATGGCTCTTTCCTTCTGCTCTCCTTGGAACACTCATGGCTACAAAGCCTGGATTAGGGACCTGCCCCAAAGCCCACTTCCTTTTGGCTGAGCTCCCCCAGATGCACCTTGACCCTGAGTCATGACAGCCCACCATTTTAAGGGCATGGCGAGAGTGACTGGCAGTGCAGCCAAATACTTCTTTATCTGCTCACAGGTCTGCCCTTCTTATCTTTTTAAGAGGAAGCCTGATCCAATGACATCTTAGACTAGCAGTATATCCTGGATCTCCTGACTACCGACGGGCAACCCGGAAGGTTCTCGCTTTAAGAGAATGTTTCAAACCTACAACACCCTTAAAAAGCCTGGTTTAAGCCCAGTGAGTTGACTCCTTAGGGGGAAAAGATCTGTTACCTCCTTTTGGGCAAAAAGGTCTTCCATCTTCTCCTCCCTTGATTTGCTAAAGGTATCGGTTTTCAAGGAAGTCAGGCGTTCATCAACAGCAATATACACTTGGGACACCCTGCAGCAACAATAACAAAACGTTTAATCCAAAAACCAGGGGAAAGACCTAGGTACCATTCAAGAGAACGCCAAGTACTTATAAGGCTCTCTTAGGATCTTAAATGTAGGTACGGCTGGAAGCAAACCTTCTCCGGTTCAACCAACCACATGTGGTCTATACTACACTTCAAGAGGATATGGCAAAAGTAAAATTTTAAAGATATGTGGAAACCATTCTTGATATACGTATTTGAGAAAGGGGAAGACTTCGCCTCTGACGAAGATTCACTGTATCTCTGGAGAGCGTGGGGCAATTAACACAATAGGTAATAATAAGCAACCAAATTACAGTATGAATTGACATGTAAATAGAGGAACCCTCCAGAGTGGTGAAGGGAGCACAAGGTTACATAGGTGTGTATAGTTCTACAGGTTTGTTTTGTTTTGTTTTGTTTTTCTGTTATGTTAATATAATTGTATGATATTTTGAATATGTTTTGTTTATGGTGTTTGTTATTAATAAACATTCTTCACAATTTTTAAAAATATGTTATAATATGGTCCAACACACACACACAAACTCATAATCTTTATTTTGGAGAACTGGTCTAAACCTTAATATGGGCGTCTGCCACAGGATTGTATTTAACTGGCAATTATAGGTTCTAGAGCAGAATTAGTGGGATGGGCAGAAGGACTCTGTCGCCCCTTTCCCATCCATGGGCACAGGTTATCAACCACAAGGAGAACATGACTTGGAGGAAGGAATAGCTAATTAAACTTGCAGATGATACCAAATTGGGAGGGGCTGCTAATTCCCTATAGGATAGGATGAAAATCCAAAAGGACCTTGACAGATTAGAGCACTGGGCCGAAGCTAAAGGAAAGGGTTTCAACAGAGGGAAATGTAAGGTGCTGCATCTAGGTAAAAAGAATGAATTGCACATATATAGGATAGGAGATACCTGGCTGGAGAACAGTACAGTGGTACCATGACTTAAGAGCAGCTCAACTTAAGAGCAATTCGACTTAAGAGCAGAAAAATGCAGGTTACTTACCTGTAAGTTAAGTTCTTCAAGTGGACCTCTGTGAATACACACAATGGGTCTTCGCGACTGCGCGCTTGAGTTCCCGGTTGTTCCAAGCTTAAGGCTTACAAGCCCCTCCCCTCCATGCGCATGCTCACCCATCTCCCACCTTGCTGACTCAGTTCCCCTCTGGTCCACCGCTGACCCTTAGAGAGTACAACGAGCCATGACGGAGAGAGGGGAGGCGTGTGGGTGGTGTGTATTCACAGAGGTCCACTCGAAGAACTTAACTTACAGGTAAGTAACCTGCATTTCTTCTTTGTGGACTCTGTGAATCCACACAATGGGTGACTGGCAAGCTGACTTACTGGTGGAGGGTAGTCATGGTAGCACAGTTGTCAAAACTGCCTTGCCAAAGGCGGCTGATCTCTGCGTACTGACATCTAGCTTGTAGTGCTTCAGGAACGTGGAGGGTCGAGACCAGGTAGCCGCTTTGCATGTCTTCCAAGGGCACTCCTTTCAGAAAGGCAGTGGAGGAAGCAACTGCTCTTGTAGAGTGTGCCCGAGGCATGACAGGTAGAGAGACATGCGCAGTAGTGTAAGCCATTTTGATAGTCGTGGCAATCCATCCCTTCATCGATGGATTGAAGGGATACGTGATGACCTCGAGATGGTGCCGAGGTTCTGATAAAGAGATTGTGTGTCTTTTTGACAGAAGCTGTTCTGGAAGTATAGAAGAGGAGAGCTCTTCGAGGGAGTGGAGCTTCCTCTCAAGGTGAGTACTTGGGTTTGGGAAGAAGGTTGGTAGAATAAGTGGCTGAGACACGTGGAACAATGACACTATTTTCGGTAAGAAGGAGATGTCCGGCCGAAGTTCCACTCTGTCATGATGGAATTTGAGAAACGGAGGGTCCTCTCTGAGTGCAGCGAGTTCTGAGGCTCATCTGGCTGATGTGATTGCCACTAGAAATGCTGTTTTTAAGGTAAGGAAGTACAGAGACGTAGTCGCCATAGGCTCAAATGGTGGCTTCGTTAAACAGTTCAGCACCAAGGAGAGAGACCATTGTGGTGTCAGGGCTCTGTGTTGTGGACGGAGGTTAGCGATGCCTCTTAGGAACCTCTTGAGTTTAGGATGCGTAAATAGAGCTGCAGCCTCGGAATCAGGTGTCTGGTGTGCTACGACGGCTGCAGTGTAGACTCGTAAGGTGGATAGGGATAGTCCTCTATTGAAGAGTAGAAGGAGAAATTCCAAGAGGACTTGGATGTTGGTTGGACTCGAGGGTTGAGAGTTAGCTCGAGTGAAGTGTAGCAAGGATGCCCATTTATGTGCATATAGTGTATTTGTAGACTTCATCCTACAACTGGTGAGCACGTCTGCAATTGTTAGCAGATGTACCATGCTGTTAGGTGGAGAGTCATGACGTCTGGGTGTCTGACTTGGCTCTGGTGTTGTGTCAGGAGATCGGGCGTTGATGCCAACCTGACAGAGTCGATCGCCATTGCTTGCAGGGCTTGAAACCACGGCTGTCTTGGCCACCACGGGGCCAACAGTATGACATGGGCTCCGTGGTGCCTGATCTTCATCAGCATCTTCTGGATGAGTGGTATTGGTGGGAATGCATAAAGGAGGCCAGCTGGCCACCTGGTGGCAAAGGCATCCCCTTGAGAGTGTTTGCCGATTCCCGCTCTTGAGCAGTACAGGCTGCACTTGGTGTTGGCTTGAGATGCAAACATGTCCATGGTCGGTGTTCCCCACCCGGTACCGAGGATCCGGAACACTGATTCTGAGAGGCTCCACTCGTGGTTGTCGTGGGTGAGGCGGCTCAGTTTGTCTGCTGCAGCATTGTCGGATGACGCAATGTGTATGGCTATTGGGTGAATGTCTTTGGCTATGCACCATCTCCAGAGTTTGAGGGTGAGGTGCAGTAGAGATCTGGAGTGAGTACCTCCTTGCTTGTTCAAGTAGTAAAGTGCTGTGGTATTGTCCGTTATTACTTGAACCATCTTCTGGGCAAGGAGGAGCTCGAATGCCTTGAGGGCTTTGAAAACAGCCAGGAGTTCCAGGTAGTTGATATGATGGACTCGCTCCTTGGGTGTCCACCTGTGATGGATCGAGAGGTGGTTGCAGGTGGCGCCCCATCCTGTGGTACTGGCGTCCGTCGTGATCTGAATGGACGGGTAGCGCTGTTTGAAGGGTCTTCCCATTCTGAGATTGCGGGAAGACTTCCACCATCTTAAGTTGGTGGGGAGAGCGGAGGTGACTCTGAGCCGTTTGGATGGGTTGTCGCTGTGAAGTCGAAACCTGGCTAGAAGCCATGCCTGCAGAGGTTTCATGCGGAGTCTGGCATGTGGTAGAATGGGAGTAGTGGAGGCCATCAAGCCTAGTAAGCATTGGTCCTGATGAGCAGTGACTTTGGTGGAGCTCTGAAATGGGTGCAGAGCCTGCTGGATTTTTATTGGGCGATCTGGTGCCAAGTATGCCTTTGCTTTTTGAGTGTCCAGAAGCGCTCCTATGAACTGCACTGACTGGCAGGGTAGGAGACTGGACTTCTTCTTGTTGAGCCAAAGTCCCAAGGAAGTTATGAGTCGGATGGTGAGGTCTCGATCCTTCTCTGCCTTTTGTTTTGTGGGCGCTACCAGGAGCCAGTCGTCCAGCTATGGGAATATGTGGACTCCCTGGAGCCTGAGGAAGGCCGCCACCGGTGCCATGCACTTTGTAAACACCTGCGGGGCGGAGGAGAGACCAAAGGGCAGGGCTCTGAATTGGTATGTTGAGCCTCCTATCCTGAAGCGGAGGTATTTCCGGTCTTGAAGTGCTATGGAGATGTGAAAATAGGCGTCCTGTAGGTCGAGGACGATGAACCAGTCTCCTTTCTGTAGCATGGGAATGATGGTGTCTAGAGTGGCCATGCGGAACTTCTTTTTTCGAATGAAGGTGTTTAGCTTTCTGAGATCGAGAATGGGCTGAATGCCCTCATCTTTTTTGGGTATTGTGAAGTATCGAGAGTAGAAGCCTAATCGATCTTCTGATGGCACTAGTTCTATAGCTTCCTTCTTCAATAGAGCAGCCACTTCGTCTCTTAGTGCCCGAGAATATTGTGTTGAAATGACCCGCCCTAGTGGTGGTTGATCGTGGAATTGGATTCAGTATCCACTTTTGATAATTGACAATACCCATGCATCCGTCATTATGGATTTCCAAGTCAGTAGGAAGGGGTTGAGCTGGATGTCCTCATGTGTGGGATCCAGGTTAGGGCAACTGCTTTTGCTTGCGGTCAAATCACCTGGCTTACTGCTGTTGCCGCTGCCTAGGCTGCTGTGCCGGGCGTTGGTAAGGAGACTGTTGGTATTGTGGCCTGTACCTGCCTTGAGCCCTCGGATGGGATGGGCTGTATTGGCGTCTCCAAGAGGGGGCTGGTGGTCTGGAGGATGATTGTGAGGAGTTTCCCTGATATGTGTACGATTTTGCAGCCTTACGCATCTTCTGGATGTTGTCCAGGGATGCATCAGTGGACGTCGCAAAGAGTCCTTCTCCATCAAATGGGGAGTCTTCTATGCGGTTTCTGGCATCATCTGTAATGTTGGACGTTCTGAGCCAGGCATGACGACGAAGATGTATAGCTGTCGTCAGTTGCTTAGAAGCTGCATCTGTTATGTGCAGGGAAGTTATCATTTGGTAGTCAATCAAAGACAGGACCTCGGTGTATGCTGCCTGTGCTTTGGCCTTTTGTTCTTACAGAAGGTGGTTCATGAAATCCGGAAAGGTGAGCAGGAGGTGACAAGTGTATGCCTCCATTGCACATAGGTAGTTCAGAGCTCTCAAGGAGAATGAGGCCAGGGAATAGCGACGCCTGCCAATGAGGTCTAACTTCTGAGCTTCCTTATTGCTCGGAGTGGTGTTAGAATGGGACTTCCCTCTGTTTTGCGTGGCATCCACTATGACCAAATTCGGTAGGGGGTGCTTCATAAGGAAGTCCGTGCCATCGCCATGTGTCTTGTAGAGACTATCAATTCTTCTTGGAATCAGAGGATTGGAGGAGGGTTTGGCCCATGCTTCCTTGGCTTTTTCCAGCATAGAGAGGATAAATCCCATTCGCAAAGGAGGTGGCCTAGACTTGTGTAAGTGGGCAAAGAATTTGCACAAGTCATTTGCGGCTGGGAGTTGGACTTGAAGCCCCATGAATTGTGCAATTTTGTGTACCATCTGTGAGTAATTTTTAAAATCTTCCATTGGGGTGGGAGATTGTTTGTCTGGCATATCGGTCTCAGAGTGTCTAGATTTTGAGAGTGAGGACCGATGTGAGGACTGGGAGGCTGCTCCCGTGTCAGATTCGTCCGTTAGCGGGAGATCCATGGTGGCAGGAGAATCTGGGAGTTGTCCCTGGTGATCCACTGCCTGCGGTGTGGTGCCAATGAGGCTTTGCAGGGTATGGCTCTGGAAGCCTAGACCAGGAATGGTGTCGGTGTTGGACACCAGCGGGTGTTGGGCCAGTGCCCTCTCTTTACCTCTTCGCCGCCTTTTTGGTTTGGAAGAGGTGGATGAGGAAGAGGTGGAAGAATTGGTGTCTGATGAACTGGACACCATGTGTGCATGACGTTGTCTCTTCTTAGAACAGTGTTTGCTTTTATGCCGCCGTGCGGGAGACGAAGAGGATGAGGAGGATCCATGACGTCGGTGCCTCTTGCCCTTCCGGCGTCTTGATATTTGACGCTTAGGAGAGGATGAGGGGGAGGACGTGGAATCATGAGCATCTACTCGCACCCTCTTTCTGCCCCGGTCCGGGGAGACAACCGGGCGTTGATCCTTTGACGGGCGACCAGCATCAGAGGCTCCTCTGTTCTCCGTGTCTAATCTCATAGCGCCTAAGCGCTTGGGGGCATCAATGCCCTTCTCTTCCACATCCGATTGCTGAAGAGCTGAGGTCATGGAGGCAGCCTGTAGATTCTGTAGGTGCGACAACGGATTGTAACCGACTGTGGCCATGTCCGTGTCATGGACAATTTGGCCTGGCGGTAAGCCCGATAGAATCAGAGGGCTATGAGGGGGTTCACGGGTACCCGTTGCCTGATTTCCAAAGGCATGGCACCATGTTTCATTCCTTATGGCATCAGGAGACTGGGCGCTGACCTGTGCCGAGCTCTGAACCCCCTCTACGCCACGCGACTCGGTTGAAACGAGCATGGGTGGTTTTGACGCCGCCACCGTTGATCGCACGTTGGATGCCATGTCCTTCGATTTTTAGGCTGGTGGTGTTTCTTTTTCTTTTTGTCCATCGATTTTACCTTGGTCGAGGACTTAGATTTTGAAGATGTAGAAGGCATGGAAGCCTCAAAGTGGGTTTCCATAGGCTTGAGAGATTTTTCCCACAAGTAAGCCCTCAAGCGCTCCAGGCGATGCTTAAGGGCGGGTTTCGTTAGCTTTTTGCAATGCGGGCAGAGTTCAGGTTTGTGAGCCTCGCCCAGGCAAAAAAGGCACAAACTGTGTCCGTCAGCTAACGGAATCCTCTTTCTACAGGATTCACACTGTTTAAACAGTGCTGCCGCGGCCATAAACGGCCTATGCACCCACAACTACGGTGGGGGGAGGGGTTTTTTATAACCCCTCCGCCCAAAGGGCGGGCTCTGAAATTAAGTAATAACTATTGAAAACTTGGAGAGGGGGGGAACTGGGAGGAAAGAAAATAAGAGAACTTAAAATATATGAATGAAAATTTCACTTTCCTTTTCGTTTGAAGGAGCTCGGAAAAGTCTGACCAGACTCAGCGGCAGCAAAAAGGAAATGGGTGAGCATGCGCATGGAGGGGAGGGGCTTGTAAGCCTTAAGCTTGGAACGACTGGGAACTCAAGCGCGCAGGCGCGAAGACCCATTGTGTGGATTCACAGAGTCCACGATGAACTTTTGACGTTTTAACTGCCACCTTACAAATTTTAGATATGGTCTGCTCGACTTACAATTTTTTTTCATTTTTTTAACTTTTTTTTTCAATTTTTAGATAGGTACCACGACTTAAGAGTAGTTTGACTTAAGAGCATGCATTCGGAACGGATTAAATTTGTTAAGTCAAGGTACCACTGTACCTGTGAAAGGGATCTGGGAGTCTTGGTGGACCACAAATTGAACATGAGTCAGCAGTGTGATGAGGTGACCAGGAAAGCCAATGCGATTCTTGGTTGCATCAACAGAACCACAGTGTCTAGAGATCAAGGAAAGTGATAATACCACTCTATTCTGCTCCGGTCAGACCCCACCTGGAGTACTGTGTCCAGTTCTGTGCACCTAAGTTTAAAAAGGATGTTGACAACCTCAAGCAGATACAGAAGAGGCGACCAGGATGGTTGAAGGTCTGGAAGAAATGTCTTATGAGGAACAGCTTAGGGAACTGGGAATGTTTAGCCTTTCAAATAGAAGGCTGCGGGGGGATATAATAGCCATGTTTAAATATTTGAAAGATGTCACATTGAAGAGGGAACAGTTTTATTTTCCATGGCTTCAGAAACTAGGGCTTGGGGCAATGGTTAGGGTTCTTACAGGAAAAGAGGTTCCATTTGAACTTCATAATGGTTAGAGCTGTTTGGCAGTGGAATATGCTGCCATGGAGGGTGGTGGAGTCTCCTTCTTTGAAGGTTTTTAAGCAGAGGCTGGATGGCCATCTGTTGGGAATACATTGATGGGGGTTCCTGCATAGCAGGGGGTTGGACTGGATGGCGCTTGTGGTGTCTTCCAACTCAATGATTCTACAGGACCATCAAGGGCATCTGCCTAATGCTCAGAAAGAAATGCAGCAGGTATACCTCAGTGTAGGCTGGGAGAGGTGCCTAATCTGACTGACTGCTCTACCATTCGTTGGACATAATACAATTAGTTCTGGCAAATCATGGCGAAATCGCCACAACGGCACTTTGTTACCCCTCCTCCCAATGAGAACTGCCCGCAAGAGCCAGTGTTCCCAGACAGCATGTCTGAGGGCACCCATGACAAGAGACGTCTTCTCTGGGGTTGCCCCACGGTTATGCAATGGCCTTCCACCAGACATCCGCCTGGCCCCTCTCTCTCAGTGCTTTCAAATGAGCCTTAAAGACCTGGCTATTTAAGCAGGCATTTCCTGTACGACCTCAGCGTCAATCGACAGACCCACCTCTCCGCCCAACATGGTATGACTGATTGTAAGGCTTTGAAACTGTGGTTTGTATTTTAACGTAGCTATGTTTCTTTCCCCCCGATTGTCTTATTGTTTGTTGTTAATATGGTTGTAAACTGCCTAGAGCAGCCTTGTGGCCAGATGGGTGGTATAAAAGTGCAATAAATAAATAAATAAATAAATAAATAAATAAATAAATAAATAAATAAATAA
>JAHTLZ010003542.1:13059069-13080114 GCA_023846285.1 Phrynocephalus versicolor | reverse complement strand
TAAATAAATAAATAAATAAATAAATAAATAAATAAATAAATAAATAATCAGGCTGGGTACCCCAGGCTCGAGAGGAGAGGCAGAGAGGCACTTACTTTTGAGAGAAGTCTTTCAGATCTTGAATAATGGCCACTTTTTGTGGCAACTGTCGTTTTATGTAGATCTTGGGGTGGGGAACACACACTTCCAGCAACCGGATCTGAGAATAGCTTGGGGAAAGGAAAGGAACACCAATGTGAAATGGAATCCTTTCGGCCCCATCACAGAAGGCAGGCATTTCACTCTGCTAACCAGGCTATGGGGTTCAAGTCCCTCCTTGGCATTTGACATGACCTCCGAGGTACCTGAATGATGCACAGTTTTTTAATTAGGTTGCCTTCCTCATTTTATTTCAATGGGGGTGTGCCAGACCTTATTATGGTCCCAGCAAAAAGCATCTTTGGTAGGTAAATCCCTTTTGATAACTCCCAACTGGGTTTGCCCAAAGGAAAGGAACACAAAGAAAACTTACGTTAGGCTGTCGAAGTGCTAAATGTTCCTTAAAGGCTGCAAAAACATTTTTAAATAAACATTTCCTAATTTATGCTCTTAATTTTAGCTATTGTAAATGTTCTCGTTTCATGTGATGATCCCAAAATTCCCAATATTGTAGGATATTACCTTTCACATGCCATTACAATAGATTTCCCTATCTGCCTGATGGTAGTACTGATGGTCATGAATTAAATACTACATTCTCCATCAGACCTTCTCAGAGCTTTTTTGGGCACGGCCCTTTTTGGAGGTCTTCTCAGGTTCTAGGGCCCCCTGTCAAACAAGGATGTAACTTGAACAGATATCCTTCTTTTCTTGCGTTGTGCATTATGTAGCCCTCTTCAAATATGCCAGGGTCTCCCTATTGAGAAGAGCTCTCTTAAATTATGAAATACAGCGGTATCTTCTATAAAGGAATCAATTCATTCCAAATGAAATTCTGTTAAGCATATTTTCCTTTATACAGATTTCCCATAGGAATGCATTGAAAACGGAGTAATCCCTAATCGCGACCCTTTTTCTGTTATACAGATTTGCCCCACAGGTGATTCTGTAAAGCAATTTCCCCCTATCTCCAGAATTTTTTTCCTTTAAGTGGATTTTCTGTTAAACAAACTGCTTGTTATACGAGGGTCCACCGTACCTCTCTTATGACAACAACTAGGTTCTATATATGTTCCATATGTAGTGATAAATGTCATCAATTAATAGAACACTGAAATTACTAATACATCTGCATAGCAACCTAAAAATAGGAGCAGCATTAAACATTTGATCGAACTGGCACTGTTTCAGCATGAGAAAAACAAGGATAACTTTGCCTTCGCTAATTAGCTTGTAGAATACCAAAACATCTCATTATAACACCGATGAAGAACTACTTAGAGCTTGAAGGGTTTTCACCTGATAATCTACAAATCCTAGCTGAACAGTTTGTGTTTTATGGTTATTTATAACTCTTTGCAGCCATGTTCAGTCTGCATTTACTATATTGGGAGTAGAGCAAAAATAAGAATAACTATAAAACTTATATATTCATCAAGCATATGATACAGTATTCACGCTATTAATGTACTGTAGTTAGGATCTAATGAAGCAAAGAACTAAAAACATTCAAAATATGCAAAATCAAATCGGCCACATTAACCTTGTTTTTGCAATGAGAGATTTTAAATCTTAAGAGGAGGCAAGGCGTCCCGACTGGTACCTGAAAGAGGCCACCATCTGATTGTAGGAAAAATACTGGTGGTAGTCGTGATGGATGGAGTGGCCACAGGGCTCTGCGTTTGCCCGTCGGGTGTACTGGTGCCCGTAGAAACGGAGCTCAAGGTATTTGGCAAAGGACATCGACCACGAATCATTGGAAAGCGGGACGACTGGCGTTACCTGGAAATGTTCGAACGTGCTCAATCGAGTGGCATCAGTGGACAAGCACTCAAAACACTCGTGCTAGACGTAGTCTCATACTGGGTGTAGCTAAGTATCCCAAGCAAGCAAATACGCCGAGCCTAAATCTCATTCTGGCATCATCAATGAACGTCAGCACTAGCGCCTCTTCAGACACAGTAGCACTCCCATATTCGCTGATTCGCCATCCGCGGATTCAGTTATCTGCAGATGGCAAGTGGCGGTGGGGGTGGGTGGGTGGGTTGGCAGCGGTCCAGGTCCCAGGCAGTGCTCACTAGGGACATCGGCAGTGGTGGAGAAAGCGGCAGCAGTGATTATGGCAAAGGAAGCAACCTCGTGGCCAGGGAGAGCCTACCCGCTCGCCTGCAAAAGCGGCAGCGGTGGTGGCAGTGGAAGCTGCTGCTATGCAGCCCGGAACAACCCAACCACCTTCTCCCCTGCAGGAGAGGTGCCGGTGGTGGAGGAGGAAGCAGCCATGCGGCCCTGAACAGCCCGCTCGCCCATTCGTCCACAGGAGAGGCGCCGGTGGCAGTGGGGGAAGCAGCCATGCAGCCCAGAAGACCCTGCCCGCTCACCTGCCCGTCTGCAGAAGCGGCCGCACGGCCCAAAAGACCTTGCCCGCTTGCCTGCCCACCTGCAGGAGAGGCAACGGTGGCAGCGGAAGAAGCAGCTGCACAGCCTGGGGGACCCCACCCACGAGATCAGCGGAGGAGGTGGTGGAGGGTGCTTTTGTGCTCCCACTGCTTTCATTCCAGCACCCTTGGATAACAGCGTTCGCTCTTATCTGTGGATTTCATTATCCGCGAGGTGACCGGGAACCACACCCCCGCAGATACAGGGGTCCTACTGTATCAGAGGAATCAATGCTGTTGACTCCAAAGAGCCCAGATTTATAGAAATGTAACCATTCCAAAACCCCAAAACAGACCAACTTATAGCATGCTGTTTTCCATATTTAGTTTTAACATGATTAAAATGCAGCACATGTTTGTGTATCAGTTGACTCCCTCACAGTTCAGTGGCTTTTCTCTTTTCTCTCCAAATATGACACAACAAAATGGCGGGAGCATAAACTGCCTCAAGTCTCCATCTTATAGATAAACAATCTCACTGCAGAGAAGCCTCTGTCACTCAGCTCTGTCCCCACCCCTCACAATGCAAACTGTCCTGGCTCAGAAGCTGCTTTACTAGTTGAGAGGTATTGGACTGGATCGAGATGCAAACATCTCACGTATTTTAAAGGGAATCTTATCCTAATAGGATCCTTTTTCAGGTCAAAGAGTATTATTATCTGACAATCTTCCTCCACCTAGCGTGCTCCAAAACATGTTAGATTACAGTTCCCACAACAAATGCTCGTTGCTGGGAATGGCAGTCCAATACATCTGAAGGGCACCAGGTCACAGAAGGCTGGTCCACACGGCGTGTTATGAAAATGAAAGGTCTTCAGTGTGACTAAAATATGCCACTGAGAAAGTACTGTAGCTTTATTTTTGGCTTCAGAAAAGTAACCTCCACATATTATGAGGGAAGACAGATGAAGTCTCGCCTTGTGAAGTTTATCTTAACGAAGACATTTATGATTACCCTTGATGAGTAACTTTTAAACAATAATTAACACAGCAGCCAATGGTGAGCTTCTGATGCGTTGGCTGTCTTCATCAGAACTGGATGGACGTACACGCACATACCTCAGTACCTCACATGGGGGGCCCTGAAAACTTTTTCTGCAGGGCTAGAACATCCTATTTGCCGGGGTATTTGTTTCTTAAACTACGCAAAAGTAGCTGGGGACCAGGAGAGGAGACCCAGTTCCGCACTCATACATGGAAGAACGCCATTGGATCTTGGCCAAAGGCAAGAGTTCTGTACAGAGATGTCCCATTGACACACCTATAAATTCTGAATGATCCTACCTCTAAACTTCTGAATGATCCTACCTCCTCTATCCACGCAATCAATCGGCTTGCCTGTTTACTGGCAACTACCACCTGTACTCTGCAAGAACTGTCTTTGTTTAATAAAAAAAAACACCAGACTAGGGGTCTCTTTATTACCTGCTTGCATATTCTACACCAGGAGTAGGTCAGGATGGTGTGCTGGTAACCAGGCACTGGGGAGTCCAATTCTTTCAACACAATCTGTACGCAACCTTGACCGTGGACAAAACGACGGACGTGGTGGACCATGGGCGTTTCACAGAACATGCTCGGGCACTGGTAGGAAGGCCTTCGGGGAACAAAGCAATTGGGAGGGAAATATGCTTTATGGCCTGATTAAATGATTTTCAGCCTAATGCCAAGCAGCAACATTCTCCAATAGGGACCCACTTGTATATATTTCAGACTACACCTGCCATAATCCCCAGTTCACTCAAGCAAAGATAAAAGGATTATAGGATCGGCAAAACATGTGGAATGGACAAGAATAGGAGAGACTACTGGGTAATATTCATTCTTCTTTACTGCCACGCATGCTTTTTGTGCTTGTTAAATAAGTGAACTGTTTATCTTTGTATTGTTAAACAATAAGCTACCATCAACGTAGCTGATATCTATTAATGCTGTAAGATGTTCCTGAATTCCTTGTTCTCAAATACTTGAACATGTCCTAACTGTACTGGACTGTATATTATCCCTCATTACTGTAAGCCCGCCTTGGTTCCTTTTCTAAGGAGAAAGGTGGGGTAAAAATACTCTAAAAAAATAAACTATATTTGTCAAAATGCTTGTTTGTTGTTTTGTTTTTTATCTTCCTATTTTATTTTATTTTTGTTGGGGTTGTTTTCGTGGGCAAGTTATTTATTTAGCAGTTTGTTGTACACTATCCAGAGTTCCCAAGGGAAAGTCAGGAAGTCAACAAGTATAAAAATAAATGAATAAACTGTGAGAGGGGAAACGAGTTAACTTGAGAGTTTAATGTCTTATTTGACCCTCAGTTGCGTCTCTACGGAACATTGAAACCTGCTCCTTTTCTCATACGCTACACACCCATCTCGTCCTTCTTATCTCTCATTTAATGTGCTCATCCATGTCCGCCTACAAATCCTCTCTAATAAAACCTACCTCCTGCCTATCCTCTACTGCTGTGATTTAAGTATTCTCGTGTCACTGCAAAGCTTCGAAAGCACCTTACATGAAATATCCAGATCTACCACACAGAAATCTGAACAATTCTAAAACAAATCTTAATAAAAACCGTGAGCTAAAATATCATTTTCAAAGCGAAATGTTGATATTAAAGAAATACATTTTACACACACACACACACACACACACACACACACACACAAATTAGCATATATACATATACTGAATTAGCATATTATTTTATCTATCTATTCCATTGTCTAACAGCTACCCCCCCCCCGTGGACCTGTGTAAAAATGAGTCTCTCTGTGCTACCCGCCAAGCGTTTCTGAAGTACTAATACAATATTATCTGCATATGAGGAATGTCCTACTGAATGTGACACTACTGGAACCCCACAGCAAACTATTACAATATTTCCAGAAGAAAGAATGGAATAATATGCATAACAGAATAAATAAGCCTTCCTGTAGGGGAAAGAAGGGAATGCTCATTACCACATAAAACTAAACTAAATAAAGTCATATACAACACCACAAAACAATGCAGGTGGACCTCTACAGAAACTCCCTGTAGCAATATATTAGCATTTCCAAAAGAATCTGAATATCTAAACACAGTAATTCTCACCTGAAACAATACCTTTCCAGAAACACACCCAATGTGAGGTCATTCTTTCCATAAAATTCCATTACCACCATCCTACAGTAATTGAGAACAAGAACATATTTTTCAGCAATTTAAGAATCATCGTAGGACAAAGGATCCCATCTTTTTTATCCAGAACTGGAGAAAAGCTCACGCTCTATGAAATCCATAATGAACTACACATTTCAAAATGACTGCTCATTGAGTTATATAGACAGATTTCTGCAATACCTACTAGGCATGGGCTCATTGTCATGACCATCACCTCAGAACTACAGAGCTAGTGTTTTTCCCCCTGAACTACAAAACCCAGAGGTCTGCTAGAACTGCCACTTCTGGCGTTCAAAGTAACTTACACTGGCCCACACACAAATGAAGAAGAAAAATCATCCCATTTCTAAGTTCCAAGGCAGACCAACTGGCTTAAACTCTGTGGCATTGCAAAGCATTAGGGGTGTTGTAGTTTCCTGAGAGGCACCCTCTAAAGAGCATACTGGACAGGGAGGCTACAATACTCCTAATTAGGGATGGGCACAAAACAAACAAAAATGTGTTTCATTTTGTTTCGTGCCCACTCCCGTTTTGTTTCGTCTTGAATTTTTTTTAAAAAGTAACAAAACAAACCGCTTACCGAACAGTTCGTAAGTATAAATAATGGCTCCCCTGGAGGGCCATCCAGTCCAGCCCCCTGCCATGCAGCCTCTGCTTAAAAATCACCAAAGAAGGAGACTCCACCGCCCTCCTTTGTGGCAGCATATTCCACTGCCAAACAGCTCTCACTGTCAGGAAGTTCTTCCGAATGTTCAAATGGAATCTCTTTTCCTGTAGTTTGAAACCATTGCCCCGGGTTCTAGTCTCTGAAGCCATGGGAAACAAACCTGTCCCCTCTTTGATATGATATCCTTTCAGATATTTAAACATAGCTATCATATCCCCTCTCAGTCTTCTTTTTGTAAGGCTAAACATTCCCAGCTCTCTAAGCCGTTCCTTATGAGACATTTCTTCCAGAACTTCAACCATCCTGGTCGCCCTCCTCTGGACCCGTTTGAGGTTGTCAACATCCTTTTTAAATTGAGGGGCACAGAACTGGACACAGTACTCCAGGTGGGGTCTGAGCAGAGCATGGAGCAATGGAGACAAATTGCGACTATCAGCCTTTGACAGCCATTCTTGCAGGAATTTGTCTAAGCCCTTTTCAAAGCTGTTCCAACAGGCAACCATCAATTGAAGAATGTGATACAAGCTAACCCAAGGATGGGTGCCATGTGTCAACTATAAGACACAGATTTATATCTATATTACAGTAGTGGCTCACTTTTAGTCAATCAAGTGATTGCCTTTGTTTTTCAAAAATGCCATTAAGAGTTTTGCAGCGTCGAGAGTTTCACAGAATTTAACGCATTTACAACTTCAGCATAATATGAGGTTCTGGGGAGAGCTAGGTCTTCTGCCAGAGCAGAGTGAGGCTAGCAGGACACCCCTGTCTGCCGTTCCTTAGGTCTAAGGAAGACACGTTTGTCTTCTCTGCAGGGTGGGGATGGAAACGGAAGCAGTGGCTCAAATTGCCTAAGCCAGGATGGACATCTTGTGGTCCACCAAATCTGGTTGGGCTGGAACTTCCGTCCGACCTAAGCAACATAGCTCATGGTAAGAGATGTCAGGAGAGGCAGTCCAACAACATCTGGAGTGGCTAAAGTCACTCACTCCTCCCTCAAGGTCAGCAGTGTGACACGGCAGGCAGGAAAGCCAATGTGATTCTTGGTTGCATCAACAGAACCATCGTGTCTAGATCAAGGGAAGTGATAGTACCACTCTATTCTACTCTGGTCAGACCCCACCTGGAGTACTGTGTCCAGTTCTGCGCTCCCCAATTTAAAACGGAGGTTGACAACCTCGAGTGGGTCCAGAGGAGGCAACCAGGATGGTTAAAGGTCTAGAACATGTCTTATGAGGAGCAGCTTAGGGATCTGGGAATGTTTTGTCTTACAAAGAGAAGGTTGAGATATCCCCATATGATAGCCATGTTTAAATATCTGAAAGGATATTGTATCAAAGAGGGGGCTGGCTTGTTTCCCATGGCTTCAGAGACGAGGACTTGGACAATTGATTTCAAACTATAGGAAAAGACATTCCATTTGAACATTAGGAAGAACTTCATAACAGAGCTGTTCAGAAGTGGAATATGCTACCACAAAGGAGGGTGGTGGAGTATCCTTCTTTGGAGGTTTTTAAGCAGAGGCTGGATGGCCGTCTGTGATGGGGGTTCCTGCATGGCAGGGGGTTGGACTGGATGGCCCTTGAGGTCTCTTCCAACTCTAGGATTCTATAAGGTATATGTAGACTAGGAGGGGAGCTCTTTCCTGCTGCTGCTTCTTCAACATTGCCCTCAACTGGGAGATCCCTACGAGGAGGGGAGGTCTAAGGTGTCTGCAGATATGTTGGCGGTCTCCATATCAAAGATGGCAGGAGTGATGCCAAGCATGTACTCTTAAGAGGTTATTCCTGTTCCAGTGTCAAAGGTCACGCCTCAGTTGCGGCCTTATCTCTGCGCAGAAAAGACATATTCAGGACACACAATGAGATCAATCAGAGGGAAGGAGAAAAGGAATTAAAACGTCACCATGGGCTAACGCAGGCACTTGGAGCATTGCTGGACTGAGCCGAAGAGCTGCTGAACAAAACGCAGAGTCTCTGGTGGTTGGCGGGGCTAAGGCAGTCCACCTAGCAAGACACATCCCAGGGCGAGGGAGGGAAAAGAGTTAGTCCGCCACTCAAACAAGCAAGGTAGTATTTCAGAAAGAGAATTGGCTCCATCCGAGGACAACTGAAACTGAAGCTACTTGTGCAAACCTCAAATCCACAGAATCATTCCGGGCAGGTATTAGGAAGGCAGGGAGAGATTTGGAACGATGAGATTGGGAAGAGGCTCGACACGTGCTTACCATCAATGCAGCATAAATGCATTTTTCACCTGCATGTAAATATCTCATTCCAAACCTTGATTCTTCAGCTGGTTCATCTGCACAGCAGATGCTGTAAAGTCAGATATATGACCCTACTTTTGGGTACCAGAGGTATAGGTTGGGGTTTTTTTTATTTTAATTTTCTGTTTCTTAGTTCAAGGATAGGAAGAATATGACCTCCTACCTGTTATTGGAAGGAAAGTCTCATGGCCACATATGGGGACCCAGGGAGGAGGCTAGAACACAGGGAAGGGCCACTCTGCCTTCAACCCCGTCTTAGTTTGCTCTATTCTGGCATAATATTCCTCCCACATACATCTGTCTGCAATTCCAGTGTTCTCAAATCATGGGGTGAGAGAAGACCAGCCAGAGGCGTATTCTTCCACAAAGCAGAAGAATTAGCCCTGCAGACATCCAAAGTGTCTTGCTGGCCACATGTGCTGCGAAGGTGTTTGAGGATGAGAGCAACACCTTCCCCAGCTCACCAGCTTCAGACAGAAGCCCAGTTCTTTCATACAGCTGCCGGGAAACAGTTTCCATGTACGCCACCCCAACTCAACACATACGAACCACTGTTTGCGAAGGTTTTGCACCGCTTCCTGTCAAAGCAGCTGCTTGCCCGGGGAAAGATTAAGGTGGCCCAATCTGAGACCTTTGGAAAATGTTACTATGGATTGACTATCCCTGCCTAAAATCCTCTTTAAAAAAAATTTTTTAGGGGAACAACCCCCCACCCCAGCATCTCCCCTCTGTGCTCCTCTAGAGTCCTCAACCAGGTATGTCCAAACTTCAGCCCTCCAGATGTTCTGGACCACAACTCCCACAGTTCTTTGCCACTGGAAATACAGGCTTGGAATTCTAGAAGTAGTAGTCCAAAACATCAGGAGGGCTGAAGTTTGGACATGCCTGTGACCTCAAGAGAACAATTTTTGAGCTTTGCTCACGTACTTTATGAGACCAGAGAGACTCCTTCTGGATGAACCCTCTCTCTTCGTCATCACCGGTCCTCTGTCCAAACTTCAAGCCAGCTGACTCTTTGGTTTGCACAAATGGGTCTGAATCTTTCTGCACGATCCTCCCTCCCCTGGCCCGGAAATCAGCCACCATTCTGGCCAAACTCTGGCTGTTGTTCAAATGCTCTGCGATGCGAGTGCTCACAAGCTCGTGGGAAGGTAGGATCTGGACCGGCTTGGCTTGGACGCTCCCGTTCATGCCTTGCAACCCGGCCAGATCCCTCAGCAACTGCCTTTTCCTTCTGCTGTCCAGCTCCTTGTATTCCTTGTTGAGGCGAGGAGACACATAGACCTGTTCCAGGAAATACTCCCTGGTGGGACATCTCATGCCTCTTTCTGTTAACAGGAAGGGTTCGTGGAATGTGATCAGTGGAGAAATGCAGAGGATAATGTCCTTCAGCTCTTGCTTAAACGCTAGAGAGAAAGCTCTCAGGCGATCTTCAGAGGAGGTGACCTCCTCTGTCACATACAATCCAGTGTCATCCTGCAGGGGGTCCCTGAACTCCCTGGTATGACTTTTGGGCTCCTGGTAGCCATCCATGCTCTCTCTGCTCCCCAGCTGTTCGTTATCTAGAATCCCCAGCTGTTGATCTACCAGAGTGAGGGGCAACAAAGGTTCAGGCACTAATGTGGAAGAAAGGAAGGGGGCTACAGAAGAAGAATCCAATGGAAGATGCTCTTGCAGCGTCTGGAGGACAACACTTTGCAGATCACCATTGACCCCATCATCCTCTTCTGTCAACGTTCTCTGTTCCAAGGAGCAGAGCTCATCTGAAGGCTCCAGTTCAGAGATCGTGGGCAGCTTGTCGGGCACGGCCTCAACGTCTTTCCCCGCTGTGCTGTTCGCATAATCGTGGTGCCCGTTTTCTTCTCCCGGTCCTTGTGTCAGATTGGGAAAGGAGCCGTTTTGGGCCAGCATTGGGGGCATGGCAAACTCATCCATAAGGAAGGAGATTTCCAGCTGAGAATGGTAAGCCACACAGATCATAAATATAAGAATCTCCTTCACCCGAGCCAGCTCGTATTCTCCTGCGCCACGGAGCTTGATAGTGCAACCCAAGTGCTGTGGACAGCCTTCAAAAAACATCAGTGTTTTTGTCTGATCTGAAAGAGAAGAGAACGGCGTTTGCCTCTTTCTCTCTGGAGGAGAATTTGCTTGCAGATTTTTTTTTTAAATTCACATCCCTGTGTTTCACCTGGGGTATTCAATCTACAACACATTCACTTCTCCTTTCCAACTGTATAGCTCCCCAGATCCACACAGTTGAGCTGCTCAAATCATTAAGTGTTTCAAAAACAATCAGCTTTCTCTACACAAAGCTGCCTTCAAAAACGCCTTAGAAACTTCAACTGGCACAGAATGTGGCCTCTTCATGTGCTCACTGGGGCGAGAGGAGGGAAGCACACTCTGCCCGTTCTGTTGCAGGTGCCTCCTTGTCCCAGGGTGCTTCCTTGCCTCAAGGTTTGCGCTGTTTGACCTTTGACAGCCCTACATGGTTCAGTTTCAGGTACAGTGGACCCTCGTATAACAGACAGCTTGTATAACATAAAATTTGTACAACATAAAATTTTTTGGAGATAGGGGAAATTTGCTTAACATAATCGCCTATGGGGAAAATCCGTACAACATAAAAATGGGATCACTCCGTTTTCAATGCATTCCTATGGGAATTTGTATAAAGGAAAATTTGCTTAACATAATTTCATTTGGAACGAATTAATTCCTTTTTACAAGGTACCACTGTAATTGCAAAGAGCTGTCTGTACTCATGCAAACCCAGGTAAAAGGTATAGGTTCCCCCCGCACGTGTGTGCTAGTCGTGTCCAACTCTAGGGGTGGTGCTCATCTCCGTTTCCAAGCCAAAGAGCCAGTGTTGTGCAATTCCGTGGCCACATGGCCAGCATATCTGAATGCGTTTCTGCACACAGAACACTGTTTACCTTCCCACTTTCTTTTAAATGGCAGTACCTATTTATCTACTTGCATTTACATTCTTTTGAAGTGCTAGGTTGGCCGGAGCTGGGGTACACAGCAGGAGCTTACTCTGCAGTGTGGCACCCGGGATTCGAGCCGCTAAGCTGCCGACTTTGCAGCTGACGGTTTTCAGCAGTCTAGCCTGCTGAGCCACCACACCCGCCCCAACTGTGTTGCACTGTAAAACCATCTTCAGAAACACAATTTACCAGCTTGTCACCACAATGAGTCAGACTGGAGGGGACTAAAAACATGTTTTTCTTTTTCTTTCTTTTTAAAAAAAGTATTTATTTTCCAGGTCAAGGATAACTAGAGGGTACGGGCAATGGGTTAGGAGTTCTACAGAGATACACTTTTCAAGGGGCCTCTCTACCTTACACAATCAATCTCCTGGCTTGTCCCATCTATGGTTACCATTAAACTTTTAAATATATGTTTGTTTTCTGTGGCTTTCATTGGAAAATGCTTTGGTGTCTTTGGTGTTCTTAATTTATTCACACTTGATTTTAGCTAACTCATTTTAGAATTCTACCCCAACAAGCCATCAAAATTTGATTCATGGTTCAGTTAATATGCTTTATATTAGTTTTCCCTTCCAGGGACTCTACTGATGTTTCCTATCAAAATTACTGTCAGGTCTTTCCAATATGTGGAGGGCACCGCCTGGGGAAGTCTTCTTTCTATGATACATCTCGTGTACACGGTCTGTAGGTTATATAATTTCCAAGCACGTTTGTGCATGAGATGTCTAAGGGACTCCACTTCTATAATAATGTACGCTATCAACAGATTTGTCAACCTTTAAGACACTGCAAGATTCTTGTTTTGGTCTACGTACAGCTGACTAACACCGTTTCATGTCTCAAGGGTGATTTTAGAAAATGTGCTGAAAGGAGTCAAAATAATATGGAAGCAAACGGCTATCCCTTTATGTGAAAGGGAATAAAAGTACTCTAAGCATGGGGTGTAAAATGGCATAAACTGGCTTTTCAAAAATATATATACTAGTGCACAATTATAATTGCAATGAAACATGGCAAGGCATGGTACAGCTGGGAGGCTGAGCTACAAACCTTAAGTCATGAACACAAAATCGCCCTGATTTCACAAAGTGGCTCAAGGCAGGCCACCCTATCTATTAACTTTATACTCAGCAAACTCACAGATCAAAGCTGTGAGGATGCAGGAACCAGTTTCCCGCTCCGGCATTCTTGGGGGTTGGCCACACAATAGTTGGACAATTAAAAAACAACAACAACAACCAACACTTCTGGTTCAAACTACACATGTTCTAATCCTATTCAAATAGAGTATGCAGGCACAAGTCTCCTCTATTCTTTTTCTTTTAAATAACTGAAGAATCTTTTGCCAACGTGGGGGAACGGCAACAGCAGCCTGGGGAGCCCGCCATGTGTGGCCTGGAGATCACATGACTCTTAATACTAAATACAGTGGTACCGTGACTTAAGAGCAGCTCAACTTAAAAGCAGAAAACTGTTGGCGTTTTAACTGCCGCCTTACAAATTTTAGATATGGTCTGCTCGACTTACATTTTTTTTTTCATTTTTTTCATTTTTTAACTTATTTTTTCAATTTTTTTAGATAGGTACCCTGACTTAAGAGTAGTTTGACTTAAGACAGGCATGTCCAAACTTCAGCCCTCCAGATGGTTTGGACTAGGCATGTCCAAAATTCGGCTCTCCTGGTGTTTTGGCCCACAACTCCCAGAATTCTAAGCTTAGATTGCCAATGACAAAGGACTGTGGGAGTTGCGGTCCAAAACATCCAGAGGGCCGAAGTTTGGACATGCCTGACTTAAGAGCATGCATTCGGAACGGATTAAATTCGTAAGCTGAGGTACCACTGTATCCACCTCACTGACACAGAGGCATAGATAAAGAAGACTATACACAAAGCATTTTTAACATATACACACACTATATAAATGTCAGGCCATAGTGTAAGGTAATAAATCATGTAGGGTGGTACCCCACTTTATAAAGGCTTCAATTAACTTAATTCTCGGATGACCAAAAAAAAAAAAATCCTTCAGAAATAATGCGTTCGTTTATGAATTTGTAAGCATTTTCCCCAAAGGACTTCATTTCCCAGGATGCATTGCACTCCATGCATTTCTGCATCTTGTAATTTCCGCATTACATAACATCCCGGATGATGGATTAATTTTGTAAAGCAGGGTACCACTCTACTGTATTGTATGAAGTACTGCGTCATCACATGGATTCTAGGTCATACTATTTAAAAAGCGGGGCGGGCAGGGCTTCTTAGCTTTACTCACCATTTGGCAACTGAAAAACCTGCATGTAAAATTTGTGGCACGTCCCCAAGTGCGGCCTTGTCAGCAACTGATCCATCGACATAAGGACATCCCCCTGAGTCATTCGACTTACTCTGTCCAAGACATGCTGCAAAATAATGATAAAATAAAAGGTGCTTCACATTTTACCTCACATTGCACTTCATCTAGTAAGGAGCTCTAGAAGAATATTCTGTGGTAAAAGAAGTAGAATACAACCAAAAAAGCAGCTAACTCTCAACTGCAAAGGCACACTATGCAAAAATTACAGCCTCCCAGATCTGCGGCCTAGTAAGTGTAGATGGATAATTACACAATTTGAACTTTTGTCTAAAAGTATCTCACTTTGTTGGTACTGTTTTGCAGTGATTCAGAAATGTTAACAAAGACTGAGGAAGCACAGATAGCAACAGAATTGAATACAGCACACAAAATTTAACTGTGCAATTAGTTCCCACAAGGTGTGGTTGCCAACATGAACAGCTTTAAAAGAAGTCTACCCAAATTCACATAGGACAAGACATTTGTAAAGATTCTCAGTCATCCAGGTGAGTTGTATCTGGAAACTGAGTCATGGCAACTGGACTAAACCAAGTGCTATACAGTGCATGAACTGCACTCCAAACTCTAGCTCACTCCCTCTGGTAGATTTTTAATTATTTTACAAAAAGAAGAAAAGAAATGAGGAGTTAAATTTCAATAGATGAGAACCATAAAATAAAAACGAAGAGAGACAGAAGCCAATTGATAGATCACATCCGTAACCTAAGACAAATAGCTTGATTAGCTGTTTGGTAGCAACCCAATCTCTCTCATTCCATGTGATAATATTAAAAGCATGACACCACTTCAAGGCATTAGACTACAATTTCATTGAGCACTGTAGACTTTACCGGCTTAACGTTGATGACCAGGGTAATGCCATGTTCTAGCAGCATGTCTTGGGCAATCCGGGACACTGTTTTTTCCACCAAGACCAGAGTAGGCCTGACATCCACTATCCGCTGGACATAATTCTTCAAGAACTCCCTTTCCTAAGATGGGAGAAAGTGGCATTCATCTACTGGATGTATGTTACAAAGATGCAGGCAGCGCCTCAAGATGAAGTAGGAAAAGGGCCACACATTCATTCATTCACTCATTGGATTTCTCACTGCCCATCTCTTCAGAAAGCCAGCTTTGTTAAAACCAATGGAAAGTACCCATTGAGGAAGCCTAAAACCTAAACACTGGTCTAGGTTTTAATAATATCTATAGAGGAAAACTGCAAAGGTAACATCCCAGTGTCATCATATTTAAGAAAGACATCACAGGTCCGCGCATCACCTTCTCCTCCATTTTGTTTGTTTTGTTTTAACGAGCGTATATACTCAACTGTTTAACATGAGGTTCACCTCAAATGTGCAAAGACCCAATTTCAAACATTGGAATAAAGCTTCTGTTTCTGAATGAGTCACCACTGAATCAGAGAATCTTACAGTCACTATCGTGTTCATAGTCGTTAAGGAGCAAGGCCCACTGTGACTTAGCTCTTAGTCAACCAGTATACAGTAGGATAATGCTAAAGGTACCCCAAGACCTTTTAATGCCTTTCATACAGACTGGAACTCTTAAAAGCTCCTTCGTTTACTAGGCAGTCTTTCACATTGCTGAATGGAAGGAAGAATCCATGAACTAGGACAAGTAGTGACCTTTCGGGTAATTATGAAGCAGGTACCTTTGTGTGCGTGTGCGTTTGTGCATGTGTGTGTGTGTGTGTGTGTGTGTGTGTGTGTGTGCGACTGTGTGTGAAAACCTTGTGTTCGCAGTTAGAAATACTAAATGACCCACAGGGGAATAAGCCAGCTCATTAGTGTCCGATGTGATGCTGCTGAACAGAGAGGGCACAGTAAGAAAAGCCTCCCAACCTGAAGGACAATGGGATCAATGCAGGTGAACTTTGTTTCCTCTCGATAGAGATACTCAATGGAACACTTCAGTAGAAGAATTTTGGGGTTTTTAATGCAGCCGTTCATCTAGAAACAGAAAACAATCATGAAAGGCATTCCTTCACCACAATGTATAAAAGGCCGAGAAAGAGCATTCCTTCAAAGGGTTAAAAGGACACACAGAAGGCCTGGATTTGACTTTTATGTATGGCTGGGAAAGACCAGTGTCTCTGTGAGCTTCTGTCACCCAAAGTAGGTCAAGGGTGGGCAACTCAGAGCTTTCCAGATGTTGCCGAGCGAGACACCCCCTCCATCACCAGGCTCAGCTGGCTGGTGCTCCTGGGAACTGAAGTCCAGCAACATCTGGAAGGACACACATGTCCCACTCCTTTCCAATAATATGGTGACAGATGACCAACCACTGTCTTCAATAGGCAACCACAGAGGAAAATCATCCATAGCTTTTGTTTATTATACTTAAGATGAACGGTGATTAGTCTTCATAAACACTATAAGAACCAACCTATAGACAACTATCAATTCAGGCTGAAAAACACCAGCCTGCATTCCTTGTACCAAGATTACCGAGGGTGGAGAAGAAAGCTCACCACAACAGGCAGGAGGAGGCCACCACCCTTGGGGACTGCACTTGTGTCCCATGGAAACCATGGAGAGACCCAGCCAGCCTCGTACTGTCAAAATGGCAGTGGTTGCCCCGGAGACCTCTAGGGCCTAGGCTCTCTTCACTGACCCTTCAAGAGCTCAGAGAAGCTACTTTTTTGGATTACAATTTGCAGGAGGGGACGGCAACCCAACCAATATGGCTGCTGGCTATAAAGACCCACAAAGTTGTTTTAAGAAAAAACTTTAATAAGGAACTTTTTCTAAGCTCTGCTCAGTCCAGGGCAAAAAAGGCACCTGAGCCCATAGTGAATAATTAGAGAGTGAAATAAATTGACACTATTCTTAGGCTCACAGGGCATGGATTCTATCAAGCCCTGCTACTGGACGAGACTCAGTTGTCCCTAGGACTTGTGGCATCGGCCAGACCAAAGCTGGTTTCCATTTCTGTGCAAATCTTTTTATTTTATTTTATTTTATTTTATTTTATTTCTATACCGCAGCATCTGACACAAGTGCCAGTCTGGGCGGTTCACAACACTTTAAAATAAATACAACAAACATAATAAGCAAGCATAAAATCAGACATAAAACAAATTTAGTAAACCATAACTAAAATCAAAATCAAAATTACAGACCATGATAAAATCCAAGATGGCCTAAAAGAGAAAACAAAGGAGGATAACGTTTTCAAAAATCAATCAGCTTCAAGTGTGGTCAATAGCCAGGGAAAGCCGTTCTGAATAGCCAGGTCTTCGGGAGTTTTTTTAAGACCTGCAGCGTGGGAGCCAGGCAGATCTCTGGGGGAAGTTGATTCCAAAGGCGAGGTGCCACCACCAACCAAGAAAGCCCAATACCCAGTGGTTGTTTTACGGCAGGCATGTCCAAACTTCAGCCCTCCTGATGTTTTGGACCACAACTCCCAGAATCCTAAGCTTAGATTGCCAATGACAAAGGACTGTGGGAGTTGTGGTCCAAAACATCTGGAGGGCCGAAGTTTGGACACGCCTGTTTTACGGGCTTCCCTCGGCGTCAGCACCCTCAGATGATCCTCCTGGGAGGAACAACAACACATTCTGCTGACAACATTTGTCAAGACGTGTGTGCTTGGAATCAAGTAGTGGAGAGGGACGACAGATGGCCCATGGGTGGAGGATCACAAAACTTGTTTGCTAGGAATCAACCCAAAAGACATTTCCCTTCAGTCATCTATGCTGCCCCGCGACAGAAACTGAAACGGCAGCATCGTACCTTTTTGTGCGCTATGTTTTTGGTGCATACAAAGCCATTCACAACCATGGAGTCAAATTTCTTTCCACCTGGAATCTGGCAAAAACAGAAAATATTTACTTGCACATTATTCTCCCTAAGTTCCAATCAAATCCAATTTTCATTAGGAAGTAGATTTTTTAAAAAAAAATCAGAGGGGCTTAACATTGGACCTCTCCCCCTATCAGGAAGAGAGAACAAGAAACAGTCAACGAAATGCAACCAACACATTTCTTCCACCGGACTCACAGGTACGGCCTTCAAGGGCCAGATATGGACTCGCTCTCCTAAGGAAGGAAATCAATGAATGAATCCTTTTGAAAAAGCATCCTTTTGAAAAAAATGTAGGTGGGCATGGGAGCAAGTATGCAACTCTTTGCGGGAGGGCCACAGTATGCACTAATTCTTTTCTTAATTTGGCAACTAGACAGTGCTAATTATTGTAGGATTTGGGGGAGGCAACTGTGGGAATAAATGTGACCCTTGAAGCTCCCAGGGTGGATATATGGAACCCCTGACCTCTGGAGACTGCCCGTCTCTACAGAAGCAAATTACCTTTGTCCACACAAAGGCAAAGGACACACCACTTAGATTAGTGGTTCTCAACCTGTGGGTCCCCAGATGTTCCTGGACTGCAATTCCCAGAAATCCCTTCCAGCACAGTGAGTGGGGGGGGCTTCTGGGAGTTGCAGTCCAGGAACATCTGGGGACCCACAGGTTGAGAACCACTGACTTAGATTCTACTCCCCAGCTGCCCAGGTGCATCGCACCATTCTATTTTTGTCAGACTCAGCTAGGGATCTAATACCACCTTGATTAGATCCCTACCTTGAATAGATTCGCCTTTTCACGGTGAACAGGACAACAGCAACAAAACTTTTTTCTCCCCAACAAGAAAAGAGTTGATATGTCTCGCTTTGTCTCAAACCCTTTGCATATTTTCAAGATTGTTCTTTGGACATTTCTCTAGGTCAAAGCTGGGTTCCAGCACATTCGGTGCTCGTTTTTTTTTGACGGTCAATCCACCACTCAAAACCACTTTTCTCTATAGTTCCCAATTCCCCGCATCAAGAGGACTCACTTTTTTGACGTGGACAAACTGGCGGATATCCATGTCGTCGTCCCTGTTCTTGACGTCGGGCCGGACAGTCTGGACCACCTGACAGACCACAGGGACGATGACATCCCTCCAGGAGAGGGACAACAATTCGTTGTACAGCAGCTGCTGCAGCAGTGCCATCATGTGGTTGTGATTAGCTGACCTGCAGAGAAAGGTTTGGAGAACACAGTAAAAAAGCCAGGAAACCACACTTTTTAATAAGCAATGGTGACATATTTTCTTGTCTGTCTGTCTGTCTGTCTGTCTGTCTGTCTGTCTGTCTCCCCTTCATGACACTGGACGGCACAGTTCAGTAGACTGCAGTGAATCCAGCTCCCAGAATCCGAGCACGGGTCCTTAATGCAATCTGTTTAAAATACTGATTGAAGGACTTCATGGGCAGTTTAAATACCCCAGATCATAGGATCA
The DNA here is from genome assembly GCA_023846285.1 of Phrynocephalus versicolor. Taxonomy (NCBI): domain Eukaryota; kingdom Metazoa; phylum Chordata; class Lepidosauria; order Squamata; family Agamidae; genus Phrynocephalus; species Phrynocephalus versicolor. The sequence continues at coordinate 13,060,822 of JAHTLZ010003542.1, read as the reverse complement.
TAGAGTTGGAAGGGACCCCAAGGGACATCTAGTCCAACCCCCAGCCGTGTAGGAACCCCCATCAAAGTACCCCCGACAGATGGTCATCCAGACTCTGCTTAAAAACCAACAAATGAGACTTTACCACCCTCTGTGGCAGCATATTGCAAACTACACACAGCCTTATCTGCGTGACCTACAGTACATTTCATTACAAGACACAAAATCCCTCCAAGCTTCTGTTATAATAACAATAACACGCCACCAGGTTTCCTACATATACTCTGAGGTAGTTTATCACTGCCTTTTTTTCTGGGGACACTCTGGCACTAAACGCACAATAAGACACCAGTGGGATTCAAACCCCAAACCTCGGCTCCACATTCAGGTACTTTTTTTTCACTGAGAGGCTAAACGGAGCTGGGAAGGATCCCAATTTATTCCCACTGTCAGATATGTTCCCACAAAAAGCTTGAAGAAGTGGACATCCACAAAAAAGCTCAGGGGATAATATAACCATTAGCCTTCAAGGTGCCGCCACATTTTTTTGTCTTCTTCATTTGTTTTTTTCATGTGTGTTTCATTTCTGCCTTATGATTTCTTCCCAGAGATTGTTACGGCGGTTCCAACCTATGGGGCCTAGTATTCCGTCAAAGCCTCTGGAAACCCACCCCATATTCCAGGCCCCAAACTTACAGCAGCCTCTCCATGGCTTGTTTCTCCCCATTCTCTTCTCTCAGCAGGTCCAGGTTGCTATGGTGCCAGCCCAACGGCGTGAAAAACAGCTCTTTGGATTTTTCTTCCACCCTCCGATTAAACAGCGATTCTAACGAAGGTGGGGGAAGAGGACATTTGGCAACATCACATCTTAACAATCCATACAGTATTTTCTTTTAAGGCAAAGGACTGTTAGACGCCTGATATTCTCCATTCACTTATGAGGAATATGGCTCTTGAGTTTTCCACAGGCAGAGCCTAGGAAAGCTGCTTGCGTTGACTACAACTCCCAGATGCCTTCGGCTAATGTAGCCATGTTGGACCATGGGATTTGGGGAACTCTGGCCTCTAACGTGACTTTTCTAAGCTCCATTTGCACGGAAATAGGTCTGAAGATTGCCCATACCATCCAAACGGCATTTCTCCCTACATCTATTATCACGAGCTATGATAGAAAACATATTAGCTGAAACCCACTATTATGTTGCAACTAGAAAAGGCCAACAGATTCCAATGGATTCCAATGGACTTGCTCCAGTTGTGAAATATTACTGGATTTCAGGCACTATTGCCCCATGGAGGCTGGGAGAGAAACAAAACTCACCCTATGGAAATTGTTCTGCAAACCCAAAGAAGCTGTGGACTTCATGTACAAATTGGAAGAGAGGAGGAAGAATCGAGCCAATCAATGCAACTAACGAATAATGTAATTGATGTTTAGTTGTTTTTCTATACCTACAGTTCTACTTTTTATTCTTCAATTCAAAAATATCCTGCTATGTACATAAAACCATGAAAGGATAGATTTAGAGAATAATCAATTCCGTAATGACTTGCTTATCACATAGGAGTTTATTCCTCAAACAAGGGAGACTCTTATGCACAGTGGTATACAAGTAATCCAGTCAGACCCAGTGTGCTAAACTCCTCCTGGGAAGACATAGCTTTACAACTGTGCAAAGCCAAGCAGCTGACTGGGTGTCTCTATTAAGGCCCCTTCCTTCCTTCCTTCCTTCCTTCCTTCCTTCCTTCCTTCCTTCCTTCCTTCCTTCCTTCC
>JAHTLZ010003542.1:13011777-13044221 GCA_023846285.1 Phrynocephalus versicolor | reverse complement strand
ATTATTATTATTATTATTATTATTATTATTATTATTATTATTATTATCATCATCATTGTCATCATCGTCATCATCACCATCATCACCATCATCATGATCATCATCATCTCCACCACACAGCAGATAAGATAACTACAATGGATTTTGTATTACAAATCACTAGTCGAACGCTTCCCAAGCGTTTAGGACTACGTGATGTATTGGCGAATTATGCGAGCAGATTCCCAGAGTGTTGTTTGTTTGTTTGTTTAAGGAAGAGAAAGGGGCAGTTCTGAATTTAGGTCTGCAGTCTGTGATCCAGGATACTCAGCCGGTCAAGGACTGTATCTACTATTTACCTGGTATTCTTAGGGAGATGGGGAGGGGGTGAATACTGGATTTTGAAGGGAGGGACAAGTCCTGTCCCTGGACTACAACCCTCAGGGTCCCTTAGCTGGAACGGTTCCATACTGTGGTCTAAACAAGGCAAAAATCCCAAGCTCCCCCAAGTGCACATGCCCATTTGAGTGGCGTGGTGCTTGGGGACAAGGGGCTTCAGATAGTTGTCGAGTTCTCTCAGGATCATCTGTTTCGTGCCAGAGAAAGTGAAGGGAAATATAATTTGCCCTTGATTATGAGGTAGATTCCCTGGCCATTCTGTGAACATGCCAATGGCAGCATGTGAGGTTCGAGGAGCATCAGAACATTAGGGAATTCTACCAGCCCTGATTTGGACAGGCTAAATGCTAAATATTTAGGGAAAATGTTGGATTGTGGGCAGGTTTTTTTTAATGCTCAAGAAGCCTCCTCTGTCCACTATGAGACTTCTACCACTTTGGACTTTCACAGCAGATACAGGAACACAACAATCTGTTCTCACCCCCACCTCCAGTGTTCAGCAATTCTTGAAAAGGCTTTTAAGATATTTTTTAAAAAACACCATCTTTATCTTTGTTTACATAACCAGTATAAAAGTTCTTTTTTTAAATGGGGAGAACTTGAAGGGAATTTTAATGCAGTGAAAAGCAAGCAGCTCAAGAAATGTTAAACAAGCCCCCCCCCCCATTTGAAATGTTGGAGCCTCCTGACAAAGGTATGTTCCCTGGAATTTGACTGTAGTAACAGTAGGATCATACCCATGCCATAAGTCTGAACAGAGATCGCCCAGAGCAGTGTTCTTCAGAAACAGAAACTCGTGTAGAGCAAAAATATAAAAGTGGATTAGGAAGAAAAAAAAACCACCCTATTATATATAACATTGTGCTTTCAGCTCTGTTGCATGGCAAGGGACTATGGACCTTAATATAAGCCACCATTTTTCTTTTATAAAAGCATTTTGAAGATGGTATTTTTCAAGTGAAAAAATTCTCCATATCAGACAATGATCAATCAAAGAATAGGTTAAATTTATAAAGACCACAACACTACATGACTCGTGAAGAACACTAAGAAACAAAAAAATACAACTGATAATTCACGACAAAATCAATGGGAAAGGAGTACAGTATCAAGAAAGAAACTTTTGTCTGGCTTGGACCCAACACAGCCTAGTTCAAAGCTTCTGCGCACAAAGCCGGAACAGGCTTGCTCACCTCTATCTCTGGCAGGAAAGAACAGAGATAAAGGCTCTTCTGTAGCCCAAGTGAATGTCTCTTCAAATTAGAGGCAGCCTGCATGGAAATAACTCACCACAGCACAGGAATGGAGGCAAAAAGGCCAGAGCATACCCTAACCCGGACCTCCTTGGATTAAAGGCTGGGTTACAAAGAGCACACAAAAACGAGGTACAGGGAAAAGGACAGAGGGCATTACTCATCTCTGTCCAAAAGAGGCCCGGTAGCAAAACGAAAACTTGACTTGTACCAGCAGAATCTTGCGCTCCTCCTCATTGGCCTCCTTCGCGTAAGTGCGACTAGCCTGCGGGCTGACCGATGTTTCGTAAGACGGCACCATGGGAGACCCCGACCGGTCCAGAGACAGGTTGGTGACGCTGGCTGATCTGGTGGGAGAAAGAGAGCAGAGCTTATCACCTTAAGCTTCTTCCATCCCTTTGACAATTAAAGATTAACCGCGCTTGCACCAAGGAACCTCCCGGGAACGCCTTGCTCAGCAAGCAAGCAGAACCTGTTGGGAAGGTCGCCGGCCACCGAAAAGAAGGAAGATCCCCTACAATCCAGGCCAAGCCATTCAGCGGATTGTGCCTGCCTGGAATATCGTCCCGCCCCGTCCCACCCGCTGCCCCGCCACCCCTCTCCCGCTTCTCAAACGATAAGTATTTATACAAGGGGGGGACTTATTTTTATAAACAACTGTACACTATTGGAAAATAAATCTTCAAAGGTTAAAAGCTTTTGAAAAAATAATCAAGTGAGAAATGTTGAGATCATGGACAAGGAGTCAGCAATTGAAAAATAACTTTGGGTGGGTGGGGGAATCGGTCTGATTTCCAGTTCCTCTTGAAGAGATGGGGAAAGGTAATCCATTGACACATGTTCTTAGTGCAAATCACCTCTGGGAAAGTTACTTTTTACACTTAGTTCAAAGTGGGTGGGGGGGCAATCTGTTACTATTATCATGGGGAGATTGGGATCTTGGGTGGGTTTTTTGTTTGTTTACTTTGTGCAATCACTTTTCTGTTGACTTTTTTTTTAAGCTGGAAAGTCCCTTTGAAATGACAGGAGGACAGCATAAACCTGGGGGGGTGGGGTGGAGGGAACAGAATCAACACAAATGCTACTAAGCATGCCTTTTCCAAAAAAAAAAAAAACTAAAAAGAAGCTAAAACTGACTGTTTTAAAGTTAAAACCAAAGTTTGAAAGGGAAAGTAAAAACTGTCTTTTTTTAAATAACTAGAAAATGACATCAGTTGAAAACATCTTCTCCTTAAAAAAAAACTCACCACTCAAATCCTTATCATTTTTACTCACTGCATTACTTCTGAATTTTAAAAAAAATGCAAGTCACATGGGGAGGTGTTTTTGTGACTTGTTACTTTAATGGTCTGATAGAAATCATAGCACTATTATCCAGAAGTGTGACTGGGTTAACAATTCAGACGTTCTGCCCAACCAGGTAGAGCAAAAATACCGAACTCCGAGTAGGGTACGAGTAGAGTCCCCAGTGCGACTTAAGCACCACTGGATGGCAAAACCCACAACCCGAGTCTCATTTCCTGCAGGCAGGCATTACAAACTTGAAATCCTATGTTCTACAGAGAAGATGTGTTATGTCTCATAGAACAACGGAACATGGAGTACTTTTTTTAAAAAGGAAGATAAGGAAGACAGAAGTCCTAACTGGAACTAATCCAAGGGGACGGGGTATAAAATCAACAAGAAATAATAGGTTGGACTTTTTAAAGAGTGTCGCTTTTTTCATTTAATATAAATCAAGCACAAAAGCTGCAGCCAACATTTACAATGGCAAGTTGATTACTGATTTTATGTTACATATGTTTAAAGTTCTTAATTAATTAATTTAGTTTGGGGTGTATTATACAGTGGACCCTCGTATAACAAACGGTTTGTATAACATAAAATCTGTACAACATAAAAAATTCCAGAGATAGGGGAAATTTGCTTAACAGAATCGTCTATGGGGCAAACCCGTATAACATAAAAATGGTTGTGATTAGGGATTACTCCATTTTCAATGCATTCCTGTGAGAAATTTGATTAAAGGAAAATTTGCTTAACAGAATCGTCTATGGGGCAAACCCGTATAACATAAAAATGGTCGTGATTAGGGATTACTCCATTTTCAATGCATTCCTGTGAGAAATTTGATTAAAGGAAAATTTGCTTAACAGAATTTCATTTGGAATGAATTAATTCCTTTATTCAAGGTACCACTGTATATTTTGATTTATTTATCCTATATATGACAGTTCAGATTCACTTTGTTGCTTTGCTTTGACAATGTCTCCCATAATCAGTTGCTTCTCATCCAACCTGCAAACGATGGTTACCAGAATGAGCCCACGACGGAACAATGTTTCAGACAGATCTGGTTCCATCTAAACCTAACCTAGTCACCACCATTTCCTTATTTGGGGGGAAATGGTTCATACCAATTTTCTTAGGCTGAGCTTTATACACTAAGGAGGAAGCAGCGGAGTGTATACAGAGGGCAGTGGTGGAAGGCTTGTGCTTATCTCAGTTTATTACTGAAAAAACAAATAGGTCGCTGAGTAAGTAGTTCCTCTGTACCTCACAGAGAAGGGAAACTGATTTTAAAGGAAGCATTAGTGTCATCTAACACTATTAAATTACTGAGCAGAGAACAGAATTGGGGAACGTGACATGTTATCAAGCTGAGATTTCTGTTGCATTGCGTTCTTGCCAGGGAAACAATTTCAAAGCTTCTATGCATCTAGCTGCCTAGATGCCCTAAGCACATCTGATCTTGCCTGATTTCAGAAGCTAAGCAGGGTCAGCCCTGGTAAGTACTTGGATGGGAGACTACCAAGGCATATCAGATGCTGTAGGCGCCTGGAGTAGGAACTGGCAAGCCACTCCAGTACTGCTGCCAAGAAAACTCCATGGACATGGGGTCACAAAGAGTCGGTCACGACTGGAATGACACAACACGCACACACATGCATTCATTTCAGCTCTGCAGGGAAGGCATAGAAAAGCTTTCCCGCATTCAGTAACAACTTTTGTGAAAGGCACAGTTGAACACACTGACGGATCTTTGCTGAAGGAACATTCTCCCAGAATAGCATGACGGGTTTGATTTAAATTGACTGAGACCCCAGTATAAATCGTCACAAAGACTTGATTTAACCATGGGATTCCTTCTCAACAGTCACGCTTGCTCACTATCTTAATAACACGTTCTTTTAATAATATATAAAGCAAAAGCAAAGTGTTCTGCTTATATACCGCCCCATACCACTACAAATAGTCTCTGGGCGGTTTACAATTAGAAAAACTAAAAGCATTTTTATCCAGAATAGCACATAATGGCTTCACGAGGAGTAGCTATTTTTAAAAATAAAACCACATATGCCCTGTTTACATTTATAGTAGGGAACAGGGTGAGATTTTTTTTGGGGGGGGGGTGATCTAGAAAGGTACACTTTTTATGCCCGTTTTCTTGTTTAAATTCCATTGCAAAAACAGACTCCAGATCCTGATTTTTTACTGGACAAATATTTGAAGAAATGTACCCTTCCCCGTCCACATGTTTGCTTTCAAAGATGCACAGGGTCTTTGGAAGAAAAGACTACTTTCTTTTGCTAGAAGGCACAAGGCACCTCGGGTTTTTAGCACTGCTCAGGAGATAGATAGGCTGCGAAAGAATGGGGAGTTGGCGGGAGACCAGCCTTTTTGGATTCTAGTCCTTGTATGTGTGTGTGTTGTATCATTACAGTCGTGACTGACTCTTCGTGACTCCATGTCCATGGAGTTTTATTGGCAGGAATACTGGAGTGGTTTGCCAGTTCCTTTTACTCTAGGCACCTACAGCCGCTGGTATTCCCTGGTGGTCTCCCATCCAAGTACTAACCAGGGCCGACCCTGCTTAGCTTCCGAAATCAGGAGAGATCGGATGTGCTTAGGGCATCTAGATAGCTGTCCTTGTATGTAAGCAACAGCAAAGTAAAGCAAAATGCTCTGCTTATATAACACCCCCCAGAGTGCTTAAAGCACTCACGGGGGGGGAGGTTACAAGTAATTATGTAGGCTACACATTGCCCCCCCACTGCACCCCCCAGCACACATTTTTCCAAACTCAGAAGGATGGAAGGGATTGAACCCCAGGTTGTATGAGCACAGTTTTAGCTGCAGTGCAGCAGTTTAACCCCTGTGCCGTGAGGCTCTAACATTAGCCAGGACCATTCTTTCTGCTGATGCACTGAGGCTGAGGAATTTTCACAGACTGGCAATCCCTTGGGTGGTGCTAGCTGAAGTCGCATAGCCTTTCCTTTGCCTGACCTCTTTTTCAAACTTGAAATACTAACCTGCAAACTTTGGTTCAAGTATCCTACGGTTACAATGAAGTTCAAGGTTAGCTTTCCCAAAACTAGAAAGGGAGTAGCAGGGAGGGAGAAGGTTCTGCCCGCCCCAGTGAAGATCTCTGTGTCCTGATTCTTGCGCTTCCTCTCCCCCTGACATCTCACCCCAAAGACCAAATTGCCATTATTTGGAGACTGGAAAACAAGTCCCATGTACTCTTCTCTAGGACTCCCCTGAGTTGCAAAATATCCCCTTGGAATTGTTGGGGGTGGAACGACAGAGCTCTTAAAGAGTCTCGTGGGAAGTAACATTCTACCGGTGCTGTGGATATTCTGGCTTCTTGATTTCATCAGCCAGCCTGTTCAGTGAATGACCATCTCCATCATGGCTTGTAACCTGTGATGGACTTCTCCTCCAGGAATCGGTCCAATCCTCTTTTGAAGGCATCCAGGCCAGAGAGATGCCATCTCCACATACTGTGGCAGAAGAGTTCCACAGACTAATAACACGCTGGATAGAAGAAGTATTTTCTTTTGCCTGTTCTCACTCTCCAGAGAGTGCTACAGTTGCAACAGATACAATTTAGTACAAAGATGACACCCCACCCCACCCCACCCACCCCACAATGGAGACACGCACCTATTCCGGGCAGGGGACTTCCCTGCTTCTTCCTGAACTGATCCGAGACGCGATGACAATGTGGAAGATGAGGAGTCCGGGTGAATCAAGCTGTAGGTAAATGCCATAATCGTTAAACAGCTATTACCGCTGAACGGAAGCATTTCACAGAACTCAAGTGTTAATGTCTGGAAATGACTTTGCTTTTCATCATCAAAGGGAGGGGTGTTTTTAAGTGATTCCTAACAGTTACACTTAACTGATAAACTGTTATCTCTGAAAACATTCTCACACACTGACTTCTTTGACTCCCCTGCCCCCGCCCCAGAACTGCAGACTCTAAACCAGGCATGCCCAAACTTCGGCCCTCCTGATGTTTAGGACGGCAACTCCCAGAATTCTAAGCTCAGATTGCCAATGGCAAAGGACTGTGGGAGTTGCAGTCCAAAACATCTGGAAGGCCGAAGTTTGGACATGCCTGCTCTAAACCAATACAGTATTTTGAAAGTTATTAAAAGACTCATCTTTTTATTTGTGCTTCCCATTTCCCACCTTAAAGTTTGATAGTTAGGAACAAGGTGTTTTATAAACATAAATCTCTGCCTAAACTGCCCAGGGCAAATTATACCTCCCAGCGGTATGAAATGTTAGATTTTACCCCCAAAAGGCCCCAAGGGCCGCTTGCTGCAAACAGGTCCTTTGGAAAGTTGGCACCCAGAACAAATATTGTCTCCATGGAATCAACCACTGGGCTTTGCTTGGGCACACGGCAACACTGCCCAGAGGTGATAAATGAACAACACCTGCAGACAGACCCTCAAGAGATACGCCCCACACAAAATCCAGCCTCAAGCACATTCTCGGTGGGGAAAGGCTCCAGCCATTCTCAACGGTGGCCATATGGCCCCCCTGGCTGGCCCTGGCTCATTCGAAGAGGGCCATAGAGAGGAAAATGGTTCTTCACACCCCACCTTATAAGGTTCATTTTGCAACTTATCTTTCTTTCATGTTGCATTTATGGTCATGGCCAAACAAAAGCTTGAGGATGGCTACAATTGATTTTCCAAACCACTGCCAGCAGAGGGAGATGTGTTCATCAGCTAATGTATCCGGATTCGTCTCCCAAGACAAGATAGATAACCCTGATTATTAAACTTCAGTGTTTGCTCGGGGAGAGATTATTAGTGGTGTTTTGAACTGCAGCTGCAGCCTAACGCACAACACACAAAGCGTTTACTCATTCTCCAAGAGACCACACACCTCCATTTCTCCGAATCCTTCATTAAACACCATTCATTAAATCCAAAGAAAGTCCACTTGAAAGCAGAGCTTTGAAAAGCTGCTGTCTTGAACAAAAGCACCCGGAATTCAGCATGGTAAGTAGAAAACAGTCGTTGCAGTTCATGACCAGCCTTGCCAAGTAGAGACCCTTCTACTTAGACCCAAAGTGGAACAGTCGAAGAGCTCAGTGTCTGCCCGGACCACAACTCCCACAGTCCTTTGTCATGGGCAAGCTAAGCTTAGAATTCTGGGAGTTGTGGTCCAAAACATCAGGAGGGCCAAAGTTTGGACATGCCTGCAGTAAAGGGAAGGAATGTTTCCACAGGACAGACAAAGGTTTTGCTTTCAATCAAAATATCTACAAAAACTAAATCTCTATACAACAGCAACCTATCTAGACCTTTGGAGGAAAAGGTAGGAAGGAAATTTCTCTCTTTTTGGGGGGGGGGGGGTTCAGGGGATATTGCTGGAAGACCAGATACAATTGCCTGCTCCAACTGTCCAAGAAGAGTGAAGACAAGCAGAAGCAGGGAACCATCTCTGCAGCAAAAATGGAGGCCAAGAGAAGTAACTCATTCCTACCTTCCCCCAGCACCCATTCTTAGAATCATAGAATCACAGAGTTGGAAGAGACCTCAAGGGCCATCCAGTCCAGCCCCTGCCATGCAGGAACGCCATCACAATATTTCCGACAGATGGCCATCCAGCCTTTGCTTAAAAACCTCCAAAGAAGGAGACTCCACCACCCTCCTTTGTGGCTGCATATTCCACTGCCAAACAGCTCTAACCGTCCTGAAGTTCTTCCTAATGTTCAAATGGAATCTCTTTTCCTGTAGTTTGAAACCATTGCCCTGAGTCCTAGTCTCCGAAGCCTTGGAAAACAAACCTGTTCCCTCTTCTTGGTAGCACAGCAGCCAGAAGAGAATGCAGTGGCCTGCTGGCCGGGCAAGCTTTGGCAAATTTCACAGTCCCTAGGGAGATAACGTCAAGAACACTTCGACCTTTTGGTGCCCTCCTCTCTTTGTCTCCTTAATCCTGATGAGAGGGAGGAGAGGCCAGACGGAGAAGGAAAGGGCGCCGGGAGTCCAGTTGTGGGAAGGCTGAGCCCTGTCTAATGGGACCTGAAAACCTAAGGTTCTCTCTCCCTGTTCTACTGACATAATGACAAGAAGCAGAACATGATGGGCAAACAAACAAGCAAATAACTGAGCATCAACCAGTAGGAGCGGACAGGTTTTCTAACAGACCATTGGAAAACAGCTGTTGAGGCCAAATGGAGAAGAGATTTGGCCGGCACTGACAAAAGGAGCTGCATGGCAATGTGCAAAGCCAGCTGGTACCTCTGCCAGGCGAGGTCTTCTTCCAGGAAGATGTTGCGGCTAGCTTTCCTGCTGCCCACAGGGGTCCGTGGCTCCCCGGGATCCAGTGCTGACACGCAGGTAGTCGAGTCCGAGAGAGTGCTCAAGTCTTCCCCGATGGAGTTGCCGTCTGTGGAGTGCGCATAGCTTAAGGCTATTTTGCGACAGTACGTACAAGCTCTGAGGTCACCTGAAAGAACCAATTTCATTCATTTGTTCATTCATTTAGAATGTTTGTCCCCTCCCCCCCCCGCCTCTCTGCTGGAAAAGGACCCAAGGCGGCTTACAACACTGAAGGACAATATACAAAGCCGGAGACAACGAGCGTAGAACAGAGATCAAGAACATTCAAGACAAACTTCAAGGCTAAGAACAAGGGTTGGGAAAAGGACCTGGCATGGAGTCACACCCTCCCCCTGGGGCAGAGCAGAAGTTCCAAAGGTCTGAAAACAAACTCTTCTAAAAAATATTTGGAACCATGAACGGAACCACGAAATTCACTGGGTGGATGAAACGTGGACCAATTGCTCTCTCTTTCTTACTGAGTTTTTTCGGGGAGAAAGAGAGACCAGGCTGAGTTCACTGACATCCCTTCTAAACACACTTCAGGTTCCTTTATCCTTCATGCTCTGATCTACAACCGTCTCCCTAAAGCAATGGTATATAAAGCATAATTAGGTAAAAAGATACAAGGCGCTGGTGGTGGGGGGTGTCAAAACATTTTTCCCCAAAGGGGGGCAAAATAAAAAAGCTTAGAAGAAGAGGAAAAATGAGATGATGTGATTTAGTTAAGCACAGCTAAGAAGGCTCCACTCACGTGAACGATGAGGCTGAAGGATCCCTATACTTACATAAGAACATAAGAACGTAAGAAGAGCCATGCTGGATCAGGCCAAAGGCCCATCTAGTCCAGCTTCCTGTATCTCACAGTGGCCCCACCAAATGTGTCTGAGAGTGCACGAGACTAGACATCTGTCTCCTGATCCCACTCCCCTGCATCTGACCCTTGAAGTACCCCGGTTTTAAGCCTGGAGATGACACATCTCCATCATGGTTTGTAACCTGTGATGGACTTTTCCCTCCAGGAACCTGTCCAATCCCCTTTCGAAGGCATCCAGGCCAGGTGCCATCACCACATCCTGTGGCAGGGAGTTCCACAGACTAACAACACGCTGGGTGAAAAAATATTTTCTTTTATACTGTTCACTTCCAAACTGGAAAGACTTGGTGAAAAAGCTCAGTGCTAGCATTCCCCCATAAGCCGCTTTTCGGGGAAATGCTCCTACTTTCCTCCAGAGGATAAACAGTTAAAGACGTCATGGCCTCACCTGTGTAACCCATGAATTTTCCAGGGATTTCCTGGTTGCAGCATCGGCTGCAGAAAATCTGCCCACACAACCGGCAGTGGTGCCTGCGCCGAAAAGTGGTGAATTTCTCGTTACAGTCATAGCACTCTTTGCATTGGCTGTCTGGCATCCAGTACTGCTTCAGGTCACTGTCCTGCGAGACGAAGGTCAATATTCCGTCAAGTTCCCAGCGCACGGACCGATTTGCACAAGGGTATTTCAATCTCGGAGGTGTAACAAGGCCATAATTAGACTGCATTTGCTCAGTCGCAGACTAAATTGGATTTCCCACAGTAAGCCCTTCTCAGACTAAGTGCCCTACGGAACGTTCTCAAATAACCCATTCAAGGGTTCGTTGAGAAGACTTCCGCCTACGCGTCCAACGGGTCAGGATGGCAATTCGCCCCACAAAAAGAGGTGTAGACATTGTGTGCCAATGGCATAAATGGGGGGAGGGGGGTCTGCTCTCAAATCAGCTGAACCCCACCCCCTTCCCAAAAGCCTCTTCTGCTTTCTACAATCATGACTTTAGTTCAAAGGATTCCCCAGATTAAACAATTCTGGGACGGAAGTCATAAAGTCATTGTTAAATTGGCTTCGGCTATAGTTACAAAGGTCTCCAACTGGAGCTACAGTTTTGAACAGTGCAGGTGGCTTAGGGGGTGGAAATAACTTGAGTAACACCTACAGAGTTTGTATATTGTATAGTATGTGGAGTATATTGTAATATATGTAATACAAGCCGCTGGCCTGTCACACAAACCACAGTCTATTCCTGTCCTTTGAGGATCTACAACACACGATAAGACAAAGCACAACCCAACACTATGTGATATTTCTCGTCTACCATTTAATAAGGTCAGACCTCAACAGCTGTAATTTGGTAACATCATTAAAAGGGAAAGGTTATCCCTTTTTTTAAGTTAGCGTCACAGCCTTCTATAGCTTACCAGATTCACTGGAGAAATGAGTTAATTACAAATAACACCTGATTCATAACTAGTAACTTCCAAGGTCTCCCAGGGCATCATCAGTCAACTGTATACATTGATCCAGTTAAAGGTGACAAGGGAGCAGCAAAAGTGTGTGTCCTTCCAGTGCAGAAGAGATACATTAGAGCCAATCTTAGTCATCAACGAAAGAAGTCCGGCTGTATAAAACTGGAAGGGCTTGAACTGTCTTTTGCCATTCTCTACATTTCCTTGATGACTAATTACAACGAGAAGGCACAGATTGAAATTAATGCAAATTATCCTTGCTTTCTGAGTTTTCAAGGGATCCTAGATGAAGGCTGGAGAATCCCCCATGCCCTCCTACTGCTGAGAAGGGCCTTCCCATGGATAATGAAAACCATGGATAAGAGAGAACACCCCCCCCAAAAAAAACTGCTGTTTTGTGACAGTCGCTTGCTTTATGGCTCCTGTTTTGTAGCAGTAGCTTGCTTTGCGGCTGCTGAAATATTTAATGTTTCTTCTGTCAACCGTGGATAACTGAATCAGTGGTTAATGAATCAGTGCATACGGGGGTCCTACTATACCTGACTTTTTCCTTCCATGATTTCCTTGAGGCGCTTCAAGACTGTACTGAGGCTCCTCAGCTGAACAGCTGTCCGAGGATCATGTCCACCGAGAGGGGGTTCTTTCCTTCGATTTTCTGAAATGAAGAGATGTTAGAGTGGGGGGGGGGGGAACGGAAGAGACTGACCAATCAGGCGTGCTCTTGTGCTCTCTCTGTGCTGTCAGTGGAAATGTTTGAGCATGCAGAAGGCACAACTTGAGCTCCGATTTTTTTGTTTTAACAAGATGGCAAAGCACAGGCCAAAGGACCTTTCCCAATACTTTCCTTGAACGAGAGGAGACATCCTCCTTAAGCAACAAAAAAGATCTCCCAGCACAAGAAGCATTAGATGATACATTGGCAAACCCACTCGCTTGGGAGAAACTTTTGACTGGTCTCAATAGGAAGGCGCCTTTCAGAAGAACAACAAAGCTTTTCAGGTCAGGCACAAACCACTTTTCTCTGCCATGCTGGACAAACTTCAGAGCCACCAGTTCTTGTTGTTGATTTTTTTAGAGAAAAAGGTTGGTTCAGCTACAGACGTGTTAAGGCCTTATAGCACAAGACTCTTCCATTTATTCTAAGAGCTGGGATAAGGAATTTTAAAGAAATCTGCACCATATTCAGTTCACCTTTCCCAGAACATCTAAGAACGTAGAGCTATTGAAAACCAGGCCTCCACATACCAATACATCTACCCTGATTATCAGAAGTAAGGTGCGACAAGACTGTGCATCTAGCGTGGCGTAATGAGGGACTAGGACTGAGCAAACCTGAGTCTGAACCCGTGCTTAGTCGTGGAAAATCAGAGACACAGGGTTGCACTAGTAAAATCACTTCTTGGATCTCTCACATAGCATAAAAACCCTATTAGGTTTGATGCAAGTCAGAGACAACTTGGGAACTCACAACATCATCATCATCATCATCATCATCATTATTACCGCACACACATTACAGCATTCAGAGCTATGAAGAAAAATGTCTGATGTCTCTTTTACATGGAAAGAGAACTCCTGGTAAGAATACATCCTGGATCAGAAACTTCGTCACAAGCATTGCACACTGAACAGACGTTTGACAATATTCCATTGTTTTTCCAACACCCAGAACCGAAACACTACAAGCGCCGCAGATGTCAGCCCCTACTAGCACTGGCGCAAACACTTCTGATGATCAGCGAGAGAGGAGAAATGGGACAAGATCTTGAAGCAAGAAATGGCAGAGTCAGCAAGATACGATGCTGCCCATAATTGCCTGACCCCCCTCCCACCCACCCCCGGAAAAAAAAGCCTGCAAAAAGTTGCTTGTCGTGTTGCGTGGGGGTGGCCTGGACTCCAATAAGGCTCCTTATGCTGAAGCAGGATGAGAAAGTCAACTAAGAAGCTACAAGTAGATGTCTGGAGGAAAAGCACGGGAGAGACAGACAAGCCTGCAGGCAAGAGGTCCACAGAAGGGTCGCAGAGCAAGTGTTCGCCCTAACAGCAGTTAGCCCGAGAAAGGGGCTGAAAGACCCAAACAATACAGACTATGAAGAAAGTCTGCTGTAGGGGAAGAAATCACTGTGCCGGAGTTATTAAACCTACAAAAAAACAGGAGTGGGGAACAGAGCAAATGATGAACACCCAATTTTTGGAAAGTTCTTTTCAAGTAAGAGCACGATCATAAACCTCTGAACAAAATCACTGTTGCGCACAACATGTCTGCATCTCGGCAGTATCGATCAACGTTCTAGGTCTTCCCTGCCCAGAAGCAGTTACAGGACAAAAACACTGGATCAAGTCAATCAAGTCAATTCCCAATCCAGTTATGCTCCTCTTTTTTTTTCTACTACCGAACAACAGTAGGAATAAATAAATAATCATGGATTTATATTAGCCCATGTGTTATCATTCTATAATGATTCATCATCCATTATTTCATCAAATATAGTGTAATAAAATTACTAGAACTCTTAGTAAGTTATTAGGAGTACACCACCTTTCCTAAAACACTGAAAACAAGGCATCTGGAAACTTTATCAAACTTTCCCCTACAACTACCGACCTGAGCTTCTCATTCTAACACTCCAGACGGAGATGCCCCCAAGACTGCCAAACGCCCTCTCACTGGGACTCCTCCTTGCAAGCAGGTGTTTTCTCTACATCTTGGTTAAACGGAGGCCTCGCGTTCCTTACCAATGGTGCCGCCGTCCTCCATCGGGCACGCATTTTATTTTGCTCCCTCTTGCGTAAGCGAAACAAACATGGCTCCTTTGTGTTGACTGCTTTATATATCACTGGTGTCAGCAGGAAAGCTGGCAGCCTAAGGGAGAAGCCGGCAAGTTAACTGTTGCTGTGCAACAGCCTAGCTGCCAGCTTTGGAAGGAGGGGCGACCGGCGTTGCCTCTGTTAGAACAATAAGGACCTCTCAAGCACCCTCGGCTACTAATTCCCGTCTCCAGTGGCTGGCAAGCACAAGAGGAAAGGGTGACTGAATGAAATGTTGGCATTAAGTTCTAAAACTCTGCAGCTTGGCTCCACCAAATCCAGGACAGAGAAGCTGGACAACCAAAAGAACAGCTCATCACACTTTAAACATACAAGGATTTTTAAAATTATTATTTTGAACACATGGAGCATGAAAGGATGTGCACTGGGTCGAAAATCAACAGGGCATTCCCATGATGCCCAACAGTCTTACGTAATCTCCTGCCGGTCTACCAAGAATCAAGATATGCATGAGGGAGCCTGCTCTCCAACCCATCACAGCCTCAAACGGGAGCATTAAACAAGAAAAGCTGTGAACCTCTTTCTCAAATGACGCATGTAGTTATTAGCAGCAAGTGTATGACATGGGATTTTGGCAAACTGTGAATAGATTTTCTCATTTCACGCTTCTGTAAAAATAAAAAGTATGTTTCAAAGTTAAAAGTTGGCTGTCAGATTTAAAGTTGCAATGAGCTTTTTGAGATGACCAATGTATTTTCCCATCTATAAGATGCCTCCCCCCGAATAAGACAACCCCCACTTTTCCAACCCCAAATTACAGTTTCTCAACCACGCAGTTTCCTCGGCTTATTTCCGTGTACAAGACGACCCTCCATTTTTAATCTAACACTTTTCCTTAAAAAAGATAAGTCTTATACACAGAAAAATGCTGCACTTCCGGGACTTCCGGATAGCTGAATGTTTCAGGTCTCTGGCTGGAGCGCCGGAGGCTCAGCACCCGATTGCCCTCTGTCCTTTCCTGAGAAGGGCTTAGCCTGGATGATCCAGAGCGCCCCTCCCAGCTCTGCATTTCAAAGGCCCCACATTTTTCCCCAATAGCCAAGGATGTAACAAGGATGGAAAACTGTGCATACAGTGATGTTTATTCTATATACTGCAAGAAAAACCATGTCAGGAAATGAAATTACATTAATCCCCTGCCTATTGCAGGAGTTAGGAACCCAACCCGACCTGCGTTAATGGGAAATCTGCAATATACGGATGCTGGATCGGGTCGTAACTGGGGGGCCCTATCTGGGGCCTCCTACATTTACCTCAGGCCTGGAGCTGCCCCAAACAGGCCTCCGACGGGCTTCCTGGGCCTGTCAGAGGCCCCAGAAGTGGTTTTGGGAGATCTGGAAGTCACTTCCGGTTTGCTAGAAACCACTTCTGGGGGCTCCAGAAGGCCCAGGTATCCCATCGGAGGCCCGTTCAGGGCAGCACCAGGCCTGGGGTACGCGTAGAAGGCCGCATATGGGCCCACACAGCTTGCCCCAGGAGCCCTTTGTTTCATATACTGCTGTCAAGCGATATACCAGGACCACAGTATATGAAACGTGAAATGGTAGGGGACGATTGTACACAAAAGAACATACACACCAGCTATATTCTAAATTAATGAAAACAAGTTGTCAGGTCGTGAAACAGGAGGGCAATTTTGCACACAAGACACTGTTTGAGGAAAACGCTAGAATGAGAAAAGCCACTGCATAAAGAGATGGAGCATAGGCACGGCCCATTTCAAACTCCTTTCTCTCACCTAAGGATGTGGAAGATCTTCTCTGCAGCTCCCCAGAAGGCTGCGATTTTTTGTAAGTGACCGGTGATGACCGTTGTGACTGTGACCTCAGACTGTGCTGTGGACTTGACCAGGTGGTGTTCAGTGCCTGCTGGTCGCCCTGCCCAGTTTCTGCTCTCTCCATAGACGATGCAAGTCGGCCATCATCTTGAAAAGGCAAACATGTGTCTGATCAAGGTTAAGTAATGAGAAGTAGAAAGCAACTACATTTTTTCTATTGACTTAAAATATATATATATTATTATCACTGAGCATCGTAATCGCCCAGGCAGCCTGATCCTCTTCCATTGCTTGGGCACCATCCTGGAATAAAGAAACATGAACGGCGACAAAGCAACAAGTAGAGGAGGCAAGAACGCAGGGAACATTTTCATGGGTGCTGATGGTCTCCCTCAGCCATCACCAAGAACTTCAAACTGTGTCAGAAAATAAAGCAACTCAGATGGCTCAGGGGTTTCCAAGGAGATAGCCATGCCAGTTCCATGTGTCAATTTAAAGAATACAGTGGTACCTCTAGTTTCGAGTTTAATCTGTTCCGAATGCATGTTCATAAGTCAAACAATTTGTAAGTAGAGCAGCTGTATCTAAAAAATAAAAAGTAGAAAATCGATTTTTTTTTAAAAAAAAAAATTGTATGTAGAGCAGACCGCATCTAAAATTTGTAAGGCAGCAGTTAAAACGCCAACACTTTTCCGCTCTTAAGTCAAATTGCTCATAAGTAGAGTCACTCATAAGTAGAGGTACCACTGTAATCAGTTTCATCTTGCATATGAAAGGAATTATATCAGTTTTCGCTTAAGCTGTGCATAATGGGCTGTCTGCCTGCTAGGCCATGTTGCCAACTATGAAACCAAGATGAACCCCAACACTTGCCAGCTCCCCAGATCTTATGTGAGCCCCAATAGAAGTCCAGCCTCAACCCTTCACAGGCTATGTAGCCCATTTCTGCAGGCACAGAAGAGAACTTCAATGGGCAGACATTAAGCAAGTGGACAAGGAGGGGAATTGTATCAAAACCTGCAAATCTTCAAGGTACTATATAAGACACTTCATTGTTACTTGATGCCACAGACCTATCAAATCTTTCACAAACCGTAAAAGGAAGAAGGGAAATAACATTTCTGGAACTAAATCAGCTCCTTTCAAACTTGTGCCTCCCCCCCCCGCCCCCACCAAACAAACCCTTAAAGAACCCTGTAAGTGCATTGTTTCAAAGGAGGAAAACATAACGGCTGAACGATTGTCAACTATCTATTGGCAATGCAAATCTGCTTTACACAATTCGCTTTGTGCAATTTGGTTTTCGACAGGATATCTGAACATTACGGATCTGAATTAAATGTCAGTCATTAATTTGTAAATCTATTGGCAGCCGAGCCTTATAACGTGACCCACAGTCCCTCCAGCAGTGTCACGCCAATGTCTTTGCCTAGCGTACAATGCAGCCCTGTTCATGTCAAGTCAGAAGTTCAGTCACATTCTGCTCATTGGGATGGGCTTCCAGATCAGCAGTTATTAGCCCCGTGAAATGTGGTTTCATTTTTCTAGAGGCCACTTTCCTAGCACTACACCAGGGGTGTCCAAACTTCAGCCCTCCAGATGTTTTGGACCACAACTCCCAGAAATCCAAGCCTGTACTGCCAATGACAAAGGACTGTGGGAGTTGTGGTCTAAAACATCTGGAGGGCAAAAGTTTAGACACCCCTGCACTACACAAACATACTGCCGCACCAAATGTCACTCAATCTCACAAGAGTACAGTGGACCCTCATATAACAAACGGTTTATATAACAAAACATCCGTACAACATAAAAAATTCCAGAGAGAGGGGAAATTTGCTCAACAGAATTGACTATGGGGCAAATCCGTACAACATAAAAATGGTCGTGATTAGGGATTACTCTGTTTTCAATACATTCCTATGGGAAATTTGTATAAAGGAAAATTTGCTTAACATAATTTCATTTGGAACAAATTAATTCCTTTATACTAGGTACCACCATATATTTATTTATTTCCACTTTTATACCACCCTGCTATTGTTGTCACTCTCTGGGTAGTTCACAACTTGCCAGAAATTTTATCATAAAAAGACAAGGCAACAAATAAAACACAAATACAAAAAAAATTGCAATGAACCCTGTCATTTAGCTAAAAACAATGAATCTACCTTTTCTCGCTTCTCTAGAAGCAGAGTTGCCATACTGCATCATAGCAAAAGAAAAAAATGGATCCAAACAGAAAAAAAATGCTAACCCCAAACTGTTCATATTTACTTGGAAATAAGTCCCTTTGAATTCAATAGGCAAAATAGATTAACCTAACTTATACTGTACTACACATCACGCTGGCCTTGCTCGTCGGCACTGCATGTCAAGAGAAAAATATCCAAGAAGAGGATGAGAGAATGGTTGCAAGTTTTTTTAAAGGGATCTTGCACTGACACACCACGGAGGTAACAAGCTTCATTAGCACAGCAGATTGGTGCTACATCTAACATGCAGCCTGATTGAAGTCTGTCAGGGTGCCTCGCCAATGCTACTCTGCACAGCCTATATATCTCCACATTCAGATGGCCAAGACCCAGGAGCTTACAGGCTGGGGGAGAAGTATTTTGTTTCAGCGTCTAACTCCTCTACTCCCACCCACCCCCAAAATCTCTTTTTTCGGTCAGAAAACCACGTGACATCAGTTGCTGGGGATGGGATACGTGGAACACGTGAAACCATTTCTATGGTCTCCCTTTATCCAGCATCTTGTTTCTCTCCTACTCGAGTTGGATGTTACAATGACTCCTCTGGCCTGAACTGTGTTTGAGCTAAACCAGCCTACAAGGTTTTTCAGACCAAAACATTCCTCTCTCTCCTCTGCATGCCTTCTCTCAGCTATTACAACTGACACTTCTCCTTGCTTCTTGTTGAACAATGTATTCTAAATGTCTGCACTTTATGCATTTCGGGATACCTGGCATTCCACTAGCCAGTCTAATCTCTTTCCCACTCCCAATGAGTAAAACACAGACATCTAGTGGGCTGGGAGACCTCCTGCCACGTGGTGTCTGTTACAACTGGGGGACCTATATCTACACACTAGGGCTTATTTTCAGGAGATGCCTTATTTTATTAAGTATAATATGCTTCAGTGTCAGCCATAGCCACGACCATCACTAGGTCTTATTATCAGGGTAGGGCTTATATTTAACAGATGCATAGAAATCCTGCTAGGGCTTATTTTTTGAGGAGGTCTTATTTTCAGGGAAACAGGGTAGATGATAGATAGATAGATAGATAGATAGATAGATAGATAGATAGATAGATAGATAGATAGATAGATAGATAGATAGATAGATAGATAGATAGATAGATAGATAGATAGATAGATAGATAGATAGATAGAGTACAAATTTCCCATTGGAATGCATTGAAAACAGAGTAATCCCTAACTGCAACCATTTTTATGTTGTACGGATTCACCCCATAGACAATTCTGTTACGCAAATTTCCCCTATCTCTGGAATTTTTTATGTTATACAGATTTTATTTTATACAAACCGTTTGTTATACGAGGGCCCACTGTATTGGTTTCCCAAGCTGCGGATTTAAAAGCATGCTACAAATTCAGGGATGCCAGCTACCGTCTTTTCCCTTTGTTTGGTATAAGCATCTGTACAAAAACCTGGGAAAGGTCCGCAATGGATGGGCTTGAACTGAACACGGTTCCATAATGCATTGTTTAGCGCATGATTATAACTTGAGAGACAAACAACTCTTACCTTTGCTGAAACGAAAGAGATTTACAAAAGAGCTGTAGGCAGACTTAAATGGAGGTTCATCCTGGTCCGGCGTCAAAGGTTTGAAGTGTGTAAGGTGAGAGGGACTGCTAACCGAGTAAGGCAGATCGCTCGTAGAGTCCAGTGTTGGTGACGGTTTGTCATCTGTGGCCATCTCATGGGTCCTACAAAAAGATTGAACGACACACATTATTTTATTGACTTGCCGTCGATGAAATATAAGCCGCTAACAAGACTCTTCCCAAGCAGTGTCTCAAAAGTCACAGACATCTAACCTTTACCAATCTGGAACACCTGCAAATTTCCAAAATAAGGGAACGGTTACAGATACAGTGGGTACAGGACAGGTTTGGTCCAAATATGTGGCACTGTTTTAAAACACGAAAATGTACGTATGTCGAAAAGGCAGGGCTGACTCTGCCATTAGAAAATGAATCCACTACCTTTCCTGTGGAACGTGGTGTCCTGAAGGGTAAGTCAATAGTTAACTCATTCATGATAACTGTGTTTTGACCAGCAAAGATGGTAAGGAGTGTCTGTAGATCTTTGTTTTGTTTTGTCGCATTTGCCAGAATATGAGCTGGCTTTAGAGACATGAAAGAGGCAACAACATGTTTATTTATTTTATTTTATTTTAGAGTATTTTTACCCCACCTTTCTCCTTGGAAAAGGACCCAAGGCAGCTTACAGTAATGAGGGACAATATACAGTCCAGTACAATTAAGACATATTCAAGTATTGAGAACAGAGAATTGAGGGACATCTGACAGCATTAAAAGATAACATTACATTAAAGCTACAAGAGAACCTGAGAAATTAAAGAGAGAGTAAATATTCCATGCAAAAGTTATGAGGGAAGGAAACTAACATTGAAAACATAGTGTCAGCGCAATCACACAAGGTTATAAGTGGTTATAAACACAATGTTTATGTGATCATGTGTTTCTGTGAAGATTCTCAGTCATCCAGGTGAGTTTATCTGGAAGTTGAGACAGGGCAACTGGACTTCTTTTTCTTGAGAGATTGAAGCTGTTTGGATGAGAAAAAGAAGTCCAGTTGCCATGACTCAACTTCCAGGTGATCATGTATGGTAGATTCATATAAAAGACACATAATAGGTAGTCCCTCATTCAGGGAAAACTTGTCTGAAGAGAAAGGTCTTTGCCTGTTTCCGGAAAAACAGCAGGGATGGGGCAGTGCTGGCCTCTAGTGGGAGGGAGTTCCAGAGTCTGGGCGCAGTAGTCAAGAAGGCCCTTTCATGGGTTCCCATGGGACATACCTGTGAGGGTGGCGGGATGGAGAGAAAGGCCTCTCCTGATGACCTTTGCACCTGAGCTGGTTCATACTGTGAGATTCAATCTTTGAGGTAGCTAGGACCCAGGTTGTGCAGTGCTTTGTAGGTCAAGGTCAGCACCTTTAATTGTGCCCGATAGCTGATTAATAGTCAGTGGAGCTGTACCCTACCTCAGTCAGCAATCTGGTGGCTGCATTTTGGACCTGTTGGAAGTTTCCTGAGACTTTTCATCAGTAGCCCCACATAGAGCGCATTACAGTAGTCCAGTAGATGTCACTAGGGCATGTGTCACTGTGGCCAGAGCAGATTTCTCAAGAAACGGGCGTAACTGGCATACTAGCCTTAATTGTGCAAATTTGCTCCTGGCTACAGCCGTGACCTGGGCATCCAGGCTCAAGGATGGACGAAGCCCAGCAAAGCCTATTGTATCCTCCCTTCCCCTCTCCTGACCTCAACTTCTTTATCTTGGTCTATTCCACGTTTAAATTAAACAAGGCAGAAACAGTTAACAAAATGTTTTGGAGAAGGTAGCTGTGTTAGTCTCTGCCAGAATCCCAGGGAAAAATCAAAGAAAAACAAAACAAAAGACAAATAATGGGCACATGACAGAGGTCCCCCAATAAAGTTCATGGCTAAATGAGAATGTGAACACAGGCCTCTGAAGTTCTAGTCAACACTCTAATCACTACACCATACTGTATTTTGACATGCACATGCTATATAGTTAGTCCTACATTTTATCGCCGATCAAGAGAGATACCTTATCCGCACAACAACTCAACTAAGTTAATCAACATTTAGATGCATTCTCCATAGATCTGAGTGTAACAGTAGCAGCTGCTTAAAAACGATTTAATAAATCAACAATCTTTCCCAGACCTGTGTTTCTCACCCTCCCCTCTTCCTCTCTTCTTGTATGCCGATGTTGTTGTTGTGATGGTGGTGGTGGTGGTGATGGTGTGCCATCAACTCTCCTCTGACTAATGGCAATCCTATGAATGAGAAACCTCCAACATGTCCAACAATGCTCAGCTCTTGTAAACTCAAGTCTCTGGGTCTGTTTGTTTCTTAGGGAGTCAATCCGTCTAACATTTTATCTTCCCTTTTCCTGCTGCCTTCAACATTTCCCAGCATTACTGACTTTTCCAGAAAATCTCACCTTCTCATGTTATGCTAAAAGTGGGAGAGCCTCAGCTTCAACATGTTTGCCTCCAGAGATAGTTCAGGTTTGATGTGCTCTAGCATCCACTGGTTCATCTTTCTGGTAGTCCAAGTTATCCACAAAGCTCCCCTCCAGCACCACATCTCAAACAAATCAAAAAATTTTCCTGTCAGCTTTAGACATGGATGTTTTGTTTCGGAAGGGGACTAGTTCCGATACAAAACAAGCCAGCACAGCTGGCATTCGGAACGCAGTCCCACCCTCTGGAATAAAATCAACCACTGTTTTACCTTCCTTTACCTCGTGCAGGGCGAAACTACAACCAGAAAGAAGCTTCCGATGCATCATCTTTCCTTCTCCCTGACGCTGGCCAATCAGGAGCCGTGCAAGGACATGGATCATCCCGCCTCTGTCTGATTGGCCAGCGACAGGGAGAGGGAAAGATGATGCATCAGAGGCTTCTTCCTGGTTGGAATTTCACCCCACATGAGGTAAAGCAAGGTTGATTTTGTTCCAGAGGGTGGGACTGGGTTCCAAGCACCAGCTGTGCTGGCGTGTTTTGTTTCAGAACCAGCCCCCTTCCAAAACGAAAACACCCATCTCTAGTCAGCTTTCATTGCTGCCCATCTTTTGAACCTGTACATCAGGCGTGTCCAAACTTCGACCCTCCAGATGTTTTGAACCACAACTCCCCCAATCCTTTGCCATTGGAAATACAGGTTTGGAATTCTGGGAGTTGTGGTCCAAAACATCTGGAGGGCTGAAGTTTGGACATGCCTGCTGTACATAGTGATCAGAAATACAAGAGTAGGGTTAATTTTGGTATTCATCTCCAGTGGCATCCGTGCCCTTGGTAATTCTTTTTCTAATTCCTTGATTGCTGCCTTACTGAGTCTGAATCCTCTCCTGATTTCTGGATGAAGCCTCCATTTAGATTGGTGGTTTGACTAACGTATACAAAATCTTTCACTATTTCAGGATCTTCACTGGCAAAGTTAAAGTCACGTGTACTTCTGTAGTCATTATTTTGGTCTTAATATTCAGTTGCTTTGGCATTTTCTTAATTTACACTAAAAGGCATTTCAAGTCATTGCTGCTTTCTTCCCGTAAGATGGTGCTGTATGCATGTCTTAAATTATTGTTGTTTTGTTCACTCCTCCTTCATCTGAATCTAGTATGGTTTTCTTTATTATATCTTTTTACATACAAATGGAACAGATTACAGTAGAAGGTAAAATACTGCCATCTGATACTTCTGCCTATGGGAAAACATTCTGTCTCTCCATATTCCGTCCTAACAGATTGTTGTCCACAATACATGTTATAAGTATTTTTTTTTCTCTCTTTCCCCCTGCCTCCTGCCAATACTGGTTCGCCGTCTTGGATGTTGCTGTTATTCTTTTTAATATTTTAATCCCTGTGTAAACCGCCCTGAGTTCCCGTTCGGGAAATAGGTGCAGTATACAAATTTGAAAATAAATAAATAAATAAGTCAGTCAAGACAATCGTGTTCAATAGTGGTTTATCATTGCCACCTACACAGTATTAACCCAATTTAGCTTGAATGTCACCTTTAGCTACCACTGCTGCCCACATCACACTAGTTTCTCCCGTCCTGCGGTTTTCATGGTAAGGAAAGTTCAGTAGTGTTTTACCATTGTGCAAAATACAATAATACCTTGGTATAATTTATTCCGTCTTTTGTAAACCAAAACACTCGTATATCAAAGCAAACTGCCCCATGAGAAATAAAGGAAACTCAGATGCCCCCAAAGACCATATACTATACACACAAAATGCCAAAACTCACAAAAGAAGTTGGCAAGAAGTTGACATCAACACCATAGTTTAGGTACCTGGCTACGAAATCTGCTCTGCTTGGGACTAACATCTGGATTTTACTCTGTGTTTTTAATGTGACAATAATTTTTTTTAATTTTTTTTATTTAAAAAAAACATATACAAATTACATGAAAAGACAAACATCAACAACAGTGCAACCCTTCACCAACAGGATCACTTTTCATATTTACATTCGTCATCCTCCCCTCCAGAACAAAATCGATTGTTGCGCGGAAACCTTACCCTTATCCCGTACAAGCATACGGGATATGTGCTTAATGTGACAATAATAAAATCCAATTTGCAGCCATATACCCACTCCACTAGGTGCCCCATGACTAGAAATGGTTTGAAAAATAAGAAAGGCAGTTGAAAACAAATTAAAGAAAAATATAAATTTAAAGAAAAACAAAACCCTAACATGCACTTTCATTTGAAAACGTTCCTGACTGGAACGTGCTCACATTGCAAGACATTGCTCTTTGATCAAGGCAAAATTGATCAGAAACGTTCGCTCGTCTTGCCAAACACTTATAGACCAAGATACTCATAAACAAAAGTATTTAAAAAGTTAATTTGAGCACCACCACCATTTTATCAAGAAGTGGGATGAAAGAGAAGGTCTTTGTCTCTCCTGACTTTGCTACACCAACCAATATTTGTTTAGCTTGGATTTCCGTTTCTCATAATGGATACCAAACCAGTGCAAAAGAGCAGGAACACAGGCAAGGACAAGCATGTGAATCTGAATTATCTGATGCATTTTCTTGGATTCTAATATGCCATGACTTGGCAAGCCAATGCGGTGAAATCCTTAAAAGGCTGGTGGTCTCCCAGCTACTATCCTCAACTGGATCCAGCATAGTCTGTGCTAATGAACTATGTGAATTCAAGTTCAAAATACCTGGGAGGCTAAAAGCTTGCCACATTGCATACAAGGCAAATTGACAATATACCAGTCTGAAGCGAATCCCAAAATGGAACTGCATGGCTAGAAACCCACAGACAGCTCTTGGCTTCGCAAAAAAAAAAAAAAACCTAACGTTGTGACCTAGAAGCAAAGAGGAAGCATATAAGAACTGACTGACCCACAAAAATAAGTTTTCATCCAGGCAATAAGGGATATAAATCTTCACTTGCTTCATTCCTGTGCACACTCAAAGACAGTTGCACTCATGTACACATCTGATTTCTTTTACCCTGCAGTCACGTCAGGGATCCGGGAATCTAAAAAGGCTCAGTTGCTCCTTACTTCATTGGTTGCTCCCATGGTTATGATGCTAAATAAGGCCTCTCCTGCATTGCATTCTGGGAGTCTGCAGGACAAGTGTCAACCCAGAATTCTCTCCCATGACACTACCCAGGAAGGAGACAGGGACAGAGGTAGAAAAGAGAAGCGGGTGTGTGTGTGTGTCTGGAGATGCAGAAGTGATAACACAGTGGTGCTTATGCACCACCACACACACTCATGTACAGACATGGGAGACAGGGGGAAGAGATGACCACAAGAAAGAAACTCTTCCAAACTTGTAATGGTTTCCCCCTGTTTCATTCTGACCATTTCAGGCTGCATTATGCATGTGAGCAGAACAACATGTGAATTTTGTTGAATGTGAATGTGAACAACAGAACAACAGGCTGAAGAATTACCAGGATTACAGCCATATCCAGCAGAAATGAAACTGCAAGTTTCCCGACCATTACATCTGCTTCAGAATATCTATGAAATCTGTTTAGAGAGAGTGCTTTAATAGATGTCTGGTCATATGACTAGATCATAAACCAGCAATGGCTCTATCTTAGCAAGCTCTGCTTAACCCTTGGTGAGCCAAAGGTCTCTCAAACCTTAACAGAACACCATGCTGCCGTGCACCAGATTGACTCCTTCCAAACGCTAGTTAAGGTTGTGTTTAGCAATGATTTCTGGAGTAGGCACAGCCCATGAAACACAACTCAATACATTCAGAAACATAACATTTATCTGCATATAAATATTTAAATATATTTTAAATATATATATTTCACTGTAGTTCATATAGGAATACAGTGGACCCTTGTATAACAAACGGTTTGTATAACATAAAATTTGTACAACATAAAAAATTCCGGAGATAGGGAAAATTTGCTTAACAGAATTGCCTATGGGGCGAATCCGTACAACATAAAAATGGGATCACTCTGTTTTCAATGCATTCCTATGGGAAATTTGTATAAAGGAAAATTTGCTTAACATAATTTCATTTGGAACGAATTAATTACTTTATACAAGGTACCACTGTATTCCTCAACATGGGCAAAAAAAAAATTTCAGAGTGAGATTAGGAATACATATGCATACATTTTCAGGATGCATAATAAACCATACTATGAATAATGTGTACAGGAGACACACTCATCTTTGGCAGGAGCCACTTTTCATATACTGTATAGCAGTGTTGGTGAATCTATCACACGGGTGCCAATGGTGGCACTCAGAGCCCTTTCTGTGGGCACCCAACACCGCCCCCTCACAGCCATGGCACTTCCCCCTCCGCTCTGAGCACGCCTCTGTGCTCCATGAAGAGAGCCAGCCGAAGGGAAGGCAGCGGCTTGTGGCCTCCTTCACAGTCCCAGTTTACTCTTCAGCTACTGATTTACAAAACCCTCCATGGCCTAGGACCTGACTACCTGACAGAGCGGATCGACCAGCGGTCAACTTCGGCCCGTCCGACCAGGTTGTCGCGGGCACACATGCTGCGCGTGGCCACGCCCAGGGAGGCTCGGCGAACTTCCACCCGCACCCGAGCCTTCTCTGTGGCTGGCCCGACCCTGTGGAATCACCTCCCAGCAGAAGTGCGCCTAGCAGAATCCCTGCCTGCCTTCCGGAAGGCACTGAAAACTCTCCTCTTCCGGGAGGCGTTCGGGTGACTCTAATAAAGTCTTTTTTTTTCTCTCCCGCCATCTACATTCTTGGTCCTTATTGTTCCGTTCTGTTTTGCTTTGTATCGTTTTATTATTTAACTAGTTAACTAATTCGCTGTTATTTTTAATTTGTTGTTTTGCTGCCTCCTTGTTGTAAACCGCCCGGAGTTCCTCTCAGGAAGACGGGCGGTATATAAGCTTAATAATAAATAAAATAAATAAATGACGCTTTGGGGGATGCCCAGAGCAGCATGGCTGGAGAGTAAACTGGGGCTACGAACAAGCCCGCAACCGGCTGCCCCTCCTCCCTGGCTTTCGCGACAGTGTAGCACCCCATCCATCTCTCTGCCCAGGGCCGAGAGGCCGATGGGGTGCTACTCTTTGGGAAAGCGAGGATCAAAGAGGAGTTTTTTGAATTTCCCACAGCTACAGCGAGGGTGTTGTGGCCGCGGGAAATTCAAAAGCCTGCTCTTTGATCATTGCTTTTCCAAAGGCTGCTACCCTTCGGGAAAGTGAGGAGCAAAGAGCAGGGGTGCTACCCTTCAGGAAAACAAGGATTGAAGAGCAGGTTTTTAAATTTTCTGCAGCCACAGCAAGGGCACTGTGGCTGCGGGAAATTCAAAAGCCTGATCTTCGAGCCTCGCCTTCCCGAAGGGTAGCACCCGAAGCATTTGTAACCTGGAGTACCACAGTATTCAGGTTAAATTGCTGCATTAGCACTTTGCGAAAAAAATAAGTGGGGTCTGAATCGCAGTTTGGGCACTCGGTCTCTAAAAGGTTCGCCATCACTGCTGTATAGTGATGTAAAATAGCAAAGCATTGTAAAATATCATCAATCTGAAATTCACAGGGCATGATCAGCAGACCATTTTTTGAACTCAAACCGACAAAGCCACGTAAGCAAATTTATGTAATTAATACATAACAGGACCCAATGCAAAGCCCATTGTTTTATACATCATACGCCATTACAGATCATCTGCAGCCTAGCCGCATCATGAAAGGAGAATAAATTCTTCAAGATGTGCAACAAACCTTTGTTTCCTAGAGTCACTTCTCGCTCACTCTCATGAGTGACCCAACTAGTGGATATTCAGGAACTTAGACTAACAAGGAAAAAGAGGGCATTTAATGATGGAAAAACAAAAGATGACTAGTTTGGAAATTAGCATGGGAGGAAGTGCCTCATGAACCAGGCAGTTTTGGTGGCTGTGCTGCCAAACATGCTCATCATAGCAATTTCAACTCAAAAACAGCAAACATTCCAATAATTCTTCTTTCCTTCAGGCTCCAGGGAGCACAAAATGGAGGCAGCTCCCCACCTTCAGTGCTGGCAAGACAATGGAGACTCACGTGACATTTCTGAGCCAAAAGAAAGGCTTCTGCTTTGCACTCAGCTTAGATCCTGAGGGAAAGAAGTCTAAAGAAGCTTTTTATTACAGTGGAGCCTCACATAACAAACAGTTTGTATAACATAAAATCTGTGCAACATAAAAAATTCCAGGGATGGGGGAAATTTGCTTAACAGAATTGCCTATGGGGTGAATCCGTAGAACATAAAAATGGTTGTGATTAGGGATTACTCCGTTTCAATGCATTCCCATGGGAAATTTGTATAAAGGAAAATTTGCTTAACAGAATTGCATTTGGAACGAATTAATGCCTTTATACAAGGTACCACTGTATTACCATTTTCCATCCTCTTGTCCCAGTTCTAATTGCATAATCTGTTAACAAAGTTCTTCTAGTAACTGAGATGAAATCGTACTGTGCAACCAATCCACTCCTCCACCACATGAATGAAAGAAATTAAGGTTCTATTCATTCTGAAATCATTGCATGCCATTCTGCAAACACCAGATCCATCAGAAACTGCTTGTTCTGAGCCACTGGTTCCAGCAGTTTGCAAATTTAAAAGCCACCTCAACTACTTCTTCAAGGGACATGCAGCCAACCCTTCAAGGCTGACACTAAGTGCCTTTAAGTATGGGTTCTATCACTCTGCACAGTGAGTCCATAACCACAAAATATTCTTTACCTACTGTCCCCCATCTTGGCTTTCTACACCAATAAGTGTGCCACCCATCACCTCCTGGATCTGTGCAAATGGCATCAAGATGAACAAAAACAGTCCACGTATTATTTTCAAAGAATTCATTGCCATATGCTGTGTTGGCTACTGTAATGAATTTTAAAGGTAAAGATGGCTTTTCAAACAGACTCATCTTCCATTAGGTATATTGTACGAATCCTTGCTAGCTACAAGTAGAGGCATGGCTTATCATACCCAAGGCCCATTCAGTTCTTTCTCCCCGATAACTGCTGGATAATTAGGAATAGATACCACTCCCCAACGCTGCTCGTGCGTTTCTTTGGGGCATCTAAGCTAGCTAATGTCCGGGACGCAGCACTAAACCAACAGTCTCACTGGACACCTGTCATGCGGCCTTCAACAGCATTAGCTGCTCTTCTCTAACGCCCCAACAGGACCCAAGGGCATTAGCAGCATGCATAATGTATACACTGCCAATATTGTTTCGCCAAACCATGCGTAGAAACATGCAGGGAGCTTAAACATTTTTGTCCAGTTTCTTTCTGATCATGTTGAAATGTTTCACCTAGTGTTTCATTACTATTACATCCAACTGTGTCTGAACGTGCATAACGACCTTACGCCACAGCAAAAGAAGAAAACAATTGACAGGAAAGAGGACAGCTTAAAATTGTTCTTTCGCTATGAGATAAAACAAAGCCATCAGCAAGGGACACAGGGCAGGAATTATTTTCTCTATACAGGAATTATTTTCTCTATACAGGGTCTGGGCAGCTTGGAACAAAGGATTTCACTTTAGGAACTTTCCCCCATCCCTGAAATTATTTTTTAAAAAAATGCTGGCTTAAATTGGCTGACATTTGTGTAAAATTGTGTATGATAATTGTAGAGTTACATCATAGTGTAGAATCTCAGTGGTTCCCAACTTTTGTTTTAGTTAAAACTCGCTTTTATAATCACCTAATAACCCTACTTTACACAACAAGGCATTTTCAATGTAGTAAAATCATCCCTCTCAGATGCAAACTTTAATGTTCAACTGCTCCAAAAGGCCAAGGGAAAAAAATTCTTGAACAAGGGCTATGACACATAAGGAAACGCACATCCCCCTCAAAAATACTTTACAAAGCCCAGGTTGGGAAACACTAGTATAAAGTCTCAAACTTTTCTAGCTGTTGCTTAGAAACTGTTGGACAATTCCTGCAATAGCACAAGAAGAAACATATGTCTCCCATTGAATCTTCCCTCTCACTCAGAGAAACCCAAACTAGTCTTCTCAAGGACAAACCAAAAAGACTATGGCCTCTACGACTCTTTGTCCTCCCAGGAACCTGCAGAATATTGCTTAGATCAGCAGTTCTCAAATTGGGTGCCATGGCACCCTGGGGTGCTGTAGCAATGATATTTAATTAACTAAACTTCCCATAAACCTAAAGGAAATAATGAAAAATTCACCCAAACAGTTTCATTTATCACATTACAGACAAGTGAGCATTAAATTTACACTGTTTTTTTTTCTTCTTTTCCTAAGTATTCAAACCGCTTTAAGAGTAGCTGTGGTGCAAAAAAGTTTTAGCCCAGCAAGGGTGCCGTGGCAAAAGAAGTTTGAGAACCACCGGCTTAGAATCACATGACTGAGAGGACAACAGCTTTAAAACTTAACAGCACTATCCGACATTAGTCCAACGGAAATGAAATAATGCTCTCAGGAGAGTTAGGTTTCTTTTAAAGCCTCAGCATAAGCTTGCAGCACATTTTGTTCTGAGCAAAAGCCTCGCCCTTTCTTCTTCTCCAAGTTCCTCAATATACTTGGACATACTAAACTCCCTGTCCAATGGGAGAAGGCCTGTTTATGTTCCATATAAGGCTCCACTACAGCATTTTATCTTGAAGATGGATCCAATCAATTGAGTGATCTGAAATGGTACTAAGCAGTACTTCTCTCTTAACAATACAGTCTTACGACATTAATTTCATTATTTAAAACAAGAGGGTTTTCCCAGAGTTGTCCTCACCACAGAAAACCACACCACAATGCCTTGTGGAAGCAAAGTGGACCCAAATAAATTGAATTCCCCCCCCCCCGAATGCACGGTGAGGCTTCGGGTTCCGGGGACCCTTGGGAAATCAACTCTCTTGCAGCATCTGCTGGTCAACTACAAGCAACCTATTCCCAAGAACAGAAAATCATCATTTAGGCATCACTTCCGAGGAAGCCAGGTTGGGAGACCGGATGCAAAGGAGAAGAGCGCTCTTGTAGTTTTGGCAGTTGCGTTGCGGTTTCCTCAGCCATGCCACTTTTAAAGAGGCTGCAACTTCTTTCTTTGGTGCATAGTCGATTAACCTGTAACAAGAGTGTTTTTCAACCCACCCAGTGCCACCTTTTCAAGAAGAGAACAAGAGAGGCCACTATGGTTTCCATTTTACAGACTGGGCCATACTCCCCATAGAAAAATGTCATAATATTTCAAAGTAAGCACAGACATGGCAGGACTTGCATGCTGTCCACCCACCTCCCAAACCCCGGATCCCAAGTCCCATCTTCCAGATCTGGAAGTTGAGGTGGCAACTGGACTTCTTTTTCTTGAGAGATGGAAACGTTTCGCTGCTCATCCAAACAGCTTCGCCAGTCTGAGGAAAGCTAGTTGGGAGTCCTCCATTTTATAGTTCACTTTGACCTTGTATGACCCTGGTCTGAAATAGGCTCATAAGATGAACAGCTGACCAGGGTGACAAGAGGTCAAAGCTAACTATAAGATGGAGGACTCCCAACTAGCTTTCCTCAGACTGATGAAGATGTTTGGATGAGCAGCGAAACTTTCTATCTCTCAAGAAAAAGGAGTCCAGTCGCCATGACTCAACTTCCAGATAAACTCACCTGGAGGACTGGGAATCTTCACAGACATCTTCACAGACCTCACAGCCACCTCCAGATTTGACAAGAAAAACAACATGGGGGCCCTGGAGTCATTTAAACCCGCTGTAGGGATTTCTCCATTCGCAAACCAAAAAACCAAAGGCGGACGGACCACGCACGGGCGGTGAGCGAAGAGCCTCTCCTCGTTGAAAGAAAGCACCCGTAAGCTTGCCAGCCGTGTGAACGAACAGGGCGCGCGGGAAGGAGGAGGAGGAAGCCGGGTTAATGCGCCCAAATCCGACCCGCTCTCAATCCGGCGCCAGCAAGCAGTTGCAAAGAATGGCAATGTCCTTTATTATTATTATTATTATTATTATTATTATTATTATTATTATTAT
>JAHTLZ010003542.1:12979074-13011277 GCA_023846285.1 Phrynocephalus versicolor | reverse complement strand
GCAGAGTAGCATTGGCGAGGCACCCTGACAGACTTCAATCAGGCTGCCTGTTAGATGTAGCACCAATCTGCTGTGCTAATGAAGCTTGTTACCTCCCTGGTGTGTCAGTGCAAGATCCCTTAAAAAAAAACTTGCAACCATTCTCTCATCCTCTTCTTGGATATTTTTTCTTGACATGCAGTGCAGACGAGCAAGGCCAGCGTGATGTGTAGTACAGCATAAGTTAGGTTAATCTATTTTGCCTATTGAATTCAAAGGGACTTATTTCTAAGTAAATATGAACAGTTTGGGGTTGGCAAATTTTTTTCTGTTTGGATCCTTTTTTCTTTTTTCTTTTTGGTTTACAGTGGTACCTTGTATAAAGGAATTAATTCGTTCCAAATGAAATTATGTTAAGCAAATTTTCCTTTATACAAATTTCCCATAGGAATGCATTGAAAACAGAGTGAGCCCGTTTTTATGTTGTACAGATTTGCCCCATAGGCGATTCTGTTAAGCAAATTTCCCCTGTCTCCGGAATTTTTTATGTTGTACAAATTTTATGTTATACAAACTGTTTGTTATACAAGGGTCCACTGTAATTGTTTGTTTGCTACGATGCAGTGTGGCAACTCTGCTTCTACAGAAGAGAGAGAAAAGCCATTGACTTGACCTGATACAATACGAGGAAAAACCCGTCCACTCCCCCCCACCCTTTGTCCTCCCGAGGACGAGGCAGCCCATCCCGTGGCCCTTCCACCGCCTCTTCCTCCGCGCGCCTTCGCCCTCCTCGCCCTCCGTCTTGCAGGCCGTCCACATTGGGCGAGGCGCTCTCCTCCCCTGCGCTCCCCCGGGGCCCCGAGGCAGGCCAGGCGGGGCCGAGGCTTGAGGAGGAGGAGGAGGAGGAGGCGGGTCGTGGCCGGGAGGAGGCGCCTCCCCAGCGGGCGCCCTTTAAGCCGTCCCCCTTCTTCTCTCCCTCGGCCTCCCCGTCTCCTCCTCCTCCTACTCCTTGCAACCGAGCCGGGAAGGACCAGGGTGGCCGCAGGCGTCGCCCAGGAGCCGTTCCACCTGCAGTGCCGTCGCCGCCGCCGCCCCCCCCCCCAAGATCTGCCACCCGAGCCCGTCCAGGGATTTGTGCCCGGTTCGAATCCATAGAGGTGAGCCGACGGGATCCTTCCCACCCGCTGTTCCCTCTTTGCCCTTTCTTCACGGTGCGGGGGGTGGGGTGGGGGGCTGGTTTCATTGGGTGGTTTTGGTTTCTCCCTTTCCTGCGCCGTGGCATCGCCACGGGACCCACCCACCACGTCCACGGTTTAGCAAACTTCTCCTTGGGCGGGTGGTGAAGTGTGTTCCAATCCCAGGAAGTGCAGAAGACCGTTTTGACCGTTCAAGGGTCTTTTCTTCTTGCTTGCCTTGGATAGTACCGTGAAATGTACTGGACTGTGTATTATCCCTCATTCCTGTAAGCCGCCTTGGGTCCTTTTCCAAGGAGAAGGGCGGGGTAAAAATACTCTAAGATAAATACTGTAAATAAATAAATGCTGGGTCTAAACTGCTAGTTTATATGACCGCTTGCCAGTATGATTCCGGATATTCCCTGGGAGTGGAGGGCAAAGATCACTTTTTTTCCTCTTTGCTGCTGCTAGATCTTTTCATTTCTCTTACGATTTTGGCAGGAAAGGTCTGCTCCTCCTTAGTTCGTTGTCTCTACACCAAACCCTCCGAATTATAGAAATCAAAATGGCTGTAAAATAGCAATACCCATCGGGATGGCTTATAACAGGTGCCCCTTTTGTTCCGTCCAGTGTACCTTTGGGGTGGAGTTCGCGTGGCGAGAGAACAGCCGAGATATGGCAATTGTTTCAGCTTCATTAAAACCCCAATAAAACAGCTCGATCATGCAGAATGCGTTGGAAAACCCATTCCGTTTGTTGCATTCTCAAAAATACCTCTTATCTGGGTAGGGCACGAGAGGAATTTCGCCAGCCATCAGGGTGTACACACAGCAAATGAGGAAGATCCGATGTCTCCGGTCTTGATTCGTCCGCCAGTGCTCATCCAGCAGGGTCATTGAAGGAGTCGGACTTTCAAAAGCTGCACAGCAGTTTTGCTTAACCATCCAAATGTCCCCCAAGAATCCACTACTAGCCTGCAGCGTGTGCCCTGAGATGGCATTTTCCCAAAATTGGTCCAGTGGGCCCTTCCCTGGTCATAAGCCTCTTAGGTTTCCATGAGCCTTTCAACTGAAAAAGGTCTTTTGTGATCAAGGAATAATAGTTGCAATATAGCATGTTTTCACTCTTGCACAATGTCTTATATTTGTAACAATCTATTAACTGCATGCATTCTGTGGTCACCTGACTGTACGTTTAGTGAGAAATTTTGCAGGTGAAATTAGTAGCATAGAAAGAATTGTTGTGCTTTGTTGAGAAAGGGATTGCATTAGCTTTTTTCTTTTCTTTGCTGTGCAGCCTTCAGTCTCTTCTGCTAGAAAAATGGCAACTTGCCGACTGTTCACTGTATCTGAGATTTTATTTAAAATAATCATTTGACATATATGATACGATATTTATTTTGTGTGTGTGTGTGTGACTGAAAGAATTATGAGTATTAGGGACCGGCCGCACTCACCCACTTTCGTTAGAACACTTCAAGATTTGCACTGTTGTGTGAATTTCATCTGTGTTTGTAAGGACTCAATGGATGTCAAAATGAGATTCTAAAAGGAAATTAAATTAAAGCATCCAAATGACCGACTTCAAAACTGCAAGTAAGGGTGGGATAATGTTTCTCTTCCTGTGTTCTGCTCTGAATAACTATTTTTTAAAATTATTATATTGAATCAAACTGTTTATACTTCTTGTCCACACATTTTCCATTGAGAACCAGAGTGAAAGCTGTATATAGAGTTCAGTTTTCCTCAGGACTGAAAGAAGGAATTGAGGGTACAAATTAGGCTAAAGGTGAAGAAACATCTGTGGATTGAAAAATAGCCAGCAGAGAAAAAGCCGCTTGTAAAGAAAAATGTACTCTTGGAAAGTATGACAGAAAACTGAGGAAACAGAAATGCCAGTGAAGAAAACCAGCCAATTAGCAGATACAGGATTTTAAAGCTGTGCCTATTCGTTGCATTGCAAATTAGTTTAAATTGATGACGTAGGCAAGATATTTCTCCTCAGCTGAGGAAAAGTTGGCTACCTTGTTCAAAATTATCCTGTTGCTCCGGACATAATATTCCTGTGAGACAAAACAGTAGGATCTGACTGAATCTGGTTCTTGGAGTAGCATACACTTCCCATCATGTGGAGGTTTTTTAGAAGCATGTCCCTTTGGGTCATTCGTCAAATGCTATAATTCAGCAATTGCATAATTGCATGCCAAACCGCTTTCCTTGATCTCCCCACTGGGCTTCACTTCCGTCTAGCTCACATCCTTCTTCTTGTCATCTACACCCTCCCTCTTCTTGGGAGGCATCCGAGAGAGGCAAAAGTTACTTTTGGGTGATGGCTCCATACCTCTTATGTCCATGTCTTGGCCATACTCATAATGGCTAAGCATCGAACACTTGTACATCAAGCTGTTGGACTTACAGCTCCTGTCAGCGTTCCCTGTCATTGCCAAACGGAAGGAGTTGTGAAAGCTGCCACCCAATCTTACCTGTTCGTTCTGTTGCTAGATTTGCAATATAAAGCCCTGCCTTCTTGACAGGGTATGTTGTGCTGAAGCCATTGTTGTTTGCATGTATGTGTGAACTAAGAAATGCCCATTCCTGAACCAATGACATGCCTGTGAGCAGGTAAATAGCCCATATATTGTCAGGAATTGTACTACTGCACAAGTTGTGGAATTTCTCTTCCCATACCAACCTACCCCTTAAAATCAATGGCCAATGTCCTGTTCAAACGAGCACCACTGTTAGAGGTGAAATGTGCTTTAATGAGAGATATATTGAGTTGGGGGGGGGGAGTGATCAGTGTTGCTCTACCAGTGGAACCTCCTACTCTGGTGGTTTTCCTGGTATGGTATTTGGTATTTTTTAGTATTAGGGCAATAAGGGTTTTTCCCTCAACCT
The DNA here is from genome assembly GCA_023846285.1 of Phrynocephalus versicolor. Lineage (NCBI taxonomy): Eukaryota > Metazoa > Chordata > Lepidosauria > Squamata > Agamidae > Phrynocephalus > Phrynocephalus versicolor. The sequence continues at coordinate 13,007,226 of JAHTLZ010003542.1, read as the reverse complement.
AGAACAGTGTTGGCGAACCTATGGCACGGATGCCGAAGGTGGCACTTGGAGCCCTTTCTGTCGGCACCTGTCATCGGCCCTTCACAGCCCCCTGTATTCAGGTTGAATTTCTGTGTTGGTACTTTGCAAAAAAATTGTGGGTGTTGAATTACAGTTTGGGCACTCGGTCTCTAAAAGTTTCACCATCACTGACTTAGAATGTAAGCATTCTGGTTATGTTAGAGGCTGGTTTTTTTATTTACCCAGTTTATACAAGTTTCTGTGCTGCTCTGGGGCTGCAGTCATGAGGAGAAGTAAAAATAACAGTGTCTGCAGGGAGGTAGTGGACAGTGTGAGTTCTCCAGTCACAGCTGCGTGTTACTTACAAATGGGTCCTGCTCACACAAAGACCAAAATTACCTCAGTGAATGCTACTGCTTATGGAATGAACAAATATTTCTTAAAGATAGTACTCAAAAACAGGCCTCAAGTGTCAGTTAATTGTATATTTTGAAATAACATTTCTAGTAGTAAAGGAGAAACTAGATTTCTTCTGAAGAACCAAAAAAAAATGCCAAGTCACTGCTCTTTGGAAACTATTGGTAGCAAACAAATAAATGCAGGGATTATAAGTAAGCCGAGGAATGTTTTAGAAGGACATGTTTATTGACAGGGGTCAAGGTGCAAGTAAGAGTCATAATTGCCTCCCTGCCTGCTCCCTTGAGCTTCTAATATATAGCAGCAGGGCTCTCTTTTAGCACCTAAATCAGTATCAAACAGTGATGGGAAAAGTTGTGCTGACTGCACTGTTGCTACAGGAGTACTCAGGTGCCATTTTGTAGAGTTGGCTACTTGCATAAGTGGATAACAATCCTGCTCCAATGTCAAATAGGACAACTTGAACCATCCATAAGGCCTGCCTTGGAGTTCTGGATAATGTGGTTCCATGTTACCAGCTTGCTGGATAAGCATGAAGCAAATCTTGGGCACTGTGGGCCCAATCCTAGCGTTTATCTCACCCAAAGTAGAACTGTTGAATCATTGGGAATTAACATGCCCTGTTGATTTTTCAAAGTCCATTGATTCAGGTGTTTCCCAATAGAGACTAACAGTCGGATGGCGGGGGGGGGTGTCTATGAATTGGATCCAGAATCCATCTGCTGCAGGTGACAAGGCTCCTTCTCTCCATGATAAGCTTCCTTTGCAGAAGAGGAATCAGCTGGCACAATGGAGTGGGGGGCATCTTTGCTTTTCTTATCTTGTAGTATTCTGCTGTCTTCTCCATCTCCCCTGAACACGTTAGATCTTCCAAAACAGCGGAGCAGGTGACACTGGAGACAACAAAAGGAGGAGGAACTAGACCAGTGGTTCTCAACCTGGGGGTCGGGACCCCTTTGGGGGTTGAACGACCATTTCACGGGGGGGGGGGCATGAGCCAATGAAGAAAAAGGCACAAACGGCTTGGGTCTGGAGAAGGAGGGGGGAACGGGGGGGAGAGTTAGTTAGAGCTTGATATGTTGGAGGGGATGTCAGTCAGTGGCACTGGAGGCTGCGATTGGCTGAGGGTGCCTTTAGAGGGAAGTTCTACAGTGTAAGGAAAAAGTATAATTTGTTTGACGTACTCTAAAGTAGAGATTGGGGGAGGGGACGGGGATACCCTGTTGTTTGTTTGCTTGTTTGTTTTCTTAATTTTTCAATTTTTCTCCAAAGTTATTTTCCATGGCTTCAGAATTTCCAGAAATTTTACATCTCTACTCCAAGGACAGATGTATGAGTTTTAGTTTAAAAATTTGCAATGTATGAAAAGAGATATGAGCAATATTTCTGCTACGAATTAACTGTTGCTAGCTAAAGGTTATGCTTTTACCTGTTGACCTTAACTTTAATATGGATTGGTTTATAATGTCTTATGCTTTTGTTTCCTGTGTTAGAACAAAATGTCGAAAAAAATCCAAGGAGGATCTGTTGTTGAGATGCAAGGGGACGAGATGACCCGCGTGATATGGGACCTGATTAAAGAAAAGCTAATTTTTCCTTATGTGGACCTGGATCTCCATAGGTAAATACGGACCTATACAGTAATGAGGCCCTTACAAAATATTCTGCATTGTCAAAAAAACAGCTACGTAATTTGTTACAGTGTGCTTGCCAAAAGTTATGTCTCAAATGGTATTTATTTCATTCTTCAGGACAATTCCCACATGACTTTCCTCTTTTCAGTCTAAGATTTGCCTCTATGTCAAAGAAAAATAAGCATGCCTCCTAGATTGTTCAGTAAAGGTCCGATAAGCAAATACTGTCAGTATACTTCATGACACTTTCTTCACGCTTGATGCAAATCCCCCCACCATGATCCTTTGCTGTGCAGAGTCAAAGTGAACTGCCCCCCCCCACCTAGTGGCCTCCAGATGGGTTGTATCATTCCTGTCATCCTTAGAAAGCAAAACGGTTGGTTTTGTGATCTGAGGGTGTTGACAAGTGTAGTCCAACACACCAGAAATATGCTAGAATTGGGAGGGAACTTGTATGTTGCTGTGTGTCTCAACTCTGAAGTGGCCAGTGCCTTTCCCTTAAAAATGGAGAGCCCAAATAGGCTTGAGCAGAAAAGAGACCAGAAGGTAGGCACCGGGCAATGCTTTTTCATGGTGCCTTGTACCCACGTAGTAGCTTGGGTCCTTGTTGTTTCTGCTGAAGGACTCCGGCCATTTTCATGTCTTTTAGCTTGACTTGTTTTCTGTGAGTTGATTTGGAAAAAGGAGTCGCCACCGTGTTCCCCCCACCCGCCCCCATGTGTTCCCTGTGCCTTTCGAAACTCTCTTGTGGATAGAAACCTCACTGTGCAATTCTTCCCATTATTCCATCTCACCGGCAAAGAAAGCACTCACGTGTTAATAACCTTGGCTTTGTACTGTTTTTCACCAGCAAGGGTTGGGGGGGGGGAACCCTTTGTAATCTTATGGGCAGCTTGACAGTCCCCTTTGAGCTGATCAGCCTTAACTCAAGTATCCCCCTCTGGACCATCTGACCGTTTGCTTGGTCCTGAGTAGCCTTACTGGATGTGCATGTTCTGACTACCCAGAGTCCTTTTTTGCCTTGGCCCCGTCCTGGGCACGGACTTCGCGTTCTAAAGCTTCACTCTGCCGGGCTGCCTTGCCTAATTCCTGAAGCCCAGGTCCATTGCACAAAGAATGGAGATGATGTCAGGTCATTTGCTGCTCAGCTCTCTAAGGCTGTTGACAGAATACCGGTGAAAAGAGTGCAACAAGATAGTTTAAGTGCGTCAGTGGCAAATTAAACCCAGGAGTCCTTGACCTTTCCCCTATATCTCTTGCACTTTGCTTTTTTGCTCTGAATATTCCGCAACTTACCTAACAAGATGTACAGCTTTGCTTCTGCTGATGCTGTAAGAGCAGAACACCTGCAGGCTGATAACATAGCCAGACAATTCCAAATGCACGTCAGCCTAGGGGCCTTTTCTTTCTATTTATTTATTTATTTATTTATTTATTTATTTATTTATTTATTTATTTATTGTGAACAGGAAGAAAGATCTCCTTGAGGCTGCTTAGAATCTAACATTGTTCAATGTCCAACTTGATGCCTAAATACACTAGTGATTTCCACAGGCCATGGTGTTATGCACCTGTTTATGACATGTCTTGTTTTTACTTTTCTAATTTCTACGTTTTACCGTTTACTTAACGCAAGTGGGGTTGCCTAACAAAATAGCTGATTTCTGTTGTGCAACTCTGATGCGTAAGGGGTGATGATGTCATAACCCAGTGATGTTAATCTTCATTGTAATTGTGAAATCTTTCCTGCCACCCACCCTCCTTTCAGGGTCCAAGGCCCCAAAGGAAGCCTTTGGGAGACTTGGCACAGGGAGGGATGGGGGACGGAAGCATTAGCGATGGAAGATGGCAACATAATGATCTCTGGTAGCAGTTTCTAAAAGTAACCCAGGCTTCCTGAGTCCATGTCTATACAATATGCCACCCTGGTTCTGATAAAATTCATAGATTTACTAGTGTCATAAAACCACAATCCTGAGTCCACTTGGTACCCCAGAATAGACTCGTAGGTTGAAATTCTGTTGTGAAGTTATGCAAATGGGGTATTTTATGGCAGCAAATTGCCATAAGTTGAGAAATCTCCATACACTTTACCTGTTCCATGCTGAGTTTCTCTGACTTGGCACACAACAGGTAAGGTCTATAGAGATTTCTTAACGTATAGCAATGTGGTTCCAAAAGTTGTGCTGTTTGCATGACTGCACAACAGGGCTTCAACCACTGAATCCAAATCCCAGGTACCAACCATGCAGTGGAGTGAGCTCCCGCTGTTAACTCCCGCTCCTGCCAACCTAGCAGTTCAAAAGCATGTAAATGCAAGCAGAAAAATAGGTACAGTCACCCCCCGCCAATCGCGGGGGTTAGGGACCCACCCCACCCGCGATGCATGAAAATCCGCGATATGCAGAAACGGGTGGGGTGGGGCCGGGGGGAGATCGCGCGCCTGTTCAAGGCTTCTCGGAGGAGCGCGAGGGGGTGGCACGGAGCGACCTGATCGCCCCCCCCCACGGCTCAGAGGTACAGATCCCGCGATGTAGTGGGACCGTAATACCTGAACCACGAAATGGCGGGGGGTGACTGTACTGCCATAAAAAGTGGGAAGGAAACAGTGTTGCATATGGAGAAATGCGTTCATCCATGCCGGCCGCATGGCCATGGACTTGCACAACACTGGCTCACGGAGATGAGCACCGCCCCTAGAGTCGGACACAACTAGTACGCATGCGCGGGGGAAAACTTTGCCTTTACCTTTTTAGATAAATGTTGACTCACCAGTCAGCAGTTGATGCAGTGGGTCTACTCTGGTTGGAACCGGCAATTGTATTCAGCCCCAGATCCCTGAACACTGAACCACAGAACACGTTCAGCACCACTTATCAAGCCGTGCCATGTTCCTTGCTTAAAACAAGGAATTTGATAATGTAGTAAACTTATCGGACAGTCTCTGAATCATTATCCCAAGCCATCCTCTGGGATTTTCTGTATGCAGAGGTCATTTGTTTTATGCCTGGGGTCTGATCAGTCTTTTCACTTTTTGTAGGACATGATGGGCCTATCTGCTGATTTTTGATATCTCTTGGTTATATTATGTAAATATAAATGATCAGTTGAAATCAGCTATTTTTTAAATTGTCATTGCTATCCTCCATCCTTTTTTGTCACCGCTTTTAAACAATTAGTACACAGTATACATTTATGATGATGATGATGATGATGATGATGATGATGATGATGATGTGGGTGGGCTGGCAAAGCATTTGACTCACGCTCATGTTTTGGGGACTTGCCCCCAGTTATGATTTGGGCATAGAGAACCGTGACGCGACAGAGGACAAAGTCACTGTGGAGGCCGCTGAAGCCATAAAGAAGTACAACGTAGGCATCAAATGTGCCACAATCACCCCCGATGAGAAGAGGGTGGAAGAATTCAAGCTGAAGCAGATGTGGAAATCTCCAAATGGAACAATCCGGAACATTCTGGGTGGCACCGTCTTCAGGGAAGCCATTATCTGCAAAAACATCCCCCGTCTGGTATCTGGGTGGGTGAAGCCCATCATCATCGGCCGTCATGCTTACGGAGATCAAGTAAGTATCGCAGGCAGTTTTTGTGTTTTATGGCTGTTGCTTCGGGCATGTGGAAACTTTAACTGAAGAAGGGAACAGGCAAGATGCAATAAAACAGAAAAGGCACCTGCCGTTTATGACTTGATTGTCCAAAAGTATGGTTGTTTCAAACTTAAAAGGTACAGTAGATTCAAACAAATAGGCTGGGCTGCAGTTTCTGTTAACGATTATAGCTGCTCTGACCATGCCAGAATTGGTGCCGGCTGCAACAAAAGTGGCTGGCCTTAGTACAGAGAGCATTTCAGAGAGGTGCTGTTTTCCCCATCTACCTTCCCCACTTCTGGTAAAGGCAGAATAAAGGTAAACTGATAGAAAGGAAGATGAAAGAAAACGTATACACGGTGCCCAATTCAGATACAGTATATATGCAGGTTCTTGCTGGCTGCAGGTCTTTTAATCCTGAATTGCTGTTCTTCTCTTGCAGTATAGAGCCACAGACTTTGTCGTCCCTGGCCCTGGAAAAGTAGAGATGACGTATACCCCAAAGGACGGAGGCAAACCTGTCACTTATTTGGTTCACAATTTTGAAAGTAAGTGGTAAAGGAAGTATTGATTTTAAAGGCTTTTGAGCACACCAGTTCATGCAGAAAGCATGCAAGAAAGATGTAAATAGGTAAAGGCCCAAACCCTTTTGCTGGCATAGCTCAAAACGGCTTAAGTTTTGATGGGGAATTGCTGCAAGCGGTGAAGTCAGTTGAGGGTATTCTTTGTTGCACACCAAGTTATATGACTAGTGTACAACAGAGAGTGTCTTCTCTGACTTTGCAACCTGCAGTGCCTGCAACAGGATTTTGGCTAAAACATCTTAGAATGATCTCTTGCACAGATAAAACAGCTGAAATATAAGTATCTAGTAAATAATTAGATAAGTAGAGGACCTCCGAGCTCAAGCCAGGAATCGGAAGCTGGGGAACAGTGGGACTAAGCTCTCCCCCGTGGCATATCCATAACACTCCTTCTCCAGTAGCCAAACTAGAGGAAATAAGGCAGAAGGGCTGCTGACAGCAGGGAAGAGGAACTGAAAGCAGCCCAGTGTGTGGGAAAGGAGGCCCTGGACTGCCACTGTTTCTCGCTCTCTGTGACCTGCCCATCAAAGAGGTGGCTTACCCATAGCACACCAAGTACAGGGGAAGGACTAGTGTACCTGTTCTGAATGTCTCGTTCTGCCAACATTATTTCCACTGTCCTGTTCTTGACTGTCAGTGGCAAAGGCACAGCCCAAGAATTCCAGGGAGCTGCTCTTGCCTCATTGTTCCACAAGCGCTTGCAAAACTTTCAGGGATTGCGAAATCGACCGGAGCAGTTATGCAATCAGGTTGGATTTCCAAGTGCAAAAACAGCAGCATTTGGGGGTGAGGTACCGTTGTAGCATTTAAGGATCTTATAGACCAGTAGGTCTCAACCTGAGTGTCCCCTGATGTTCCTGGACTGCGACTCCCAGAGGCCTCTGCCACTCGCTGTGCTGGAGGGGACTTCTGGGAGTTGCAGTCCAGGAACATCTGGGGACACACAGGTTGAGAACCACTGTTATAGACCTTGTTGAGTCTTGTTTCTCTTTACCTGCTGGAATCAAGATACTCTCCAGCAGGTGAATAGATATGTAGCGCCAAGGAAAGGGCTGAAGAGATCCTGAACAAGCATAAGTGTGTGTGTGTGTGTGTGTGTGTGTAAAAGTCCAAACTGCTTCATGTTATATTTAATGGCACATGTGCACACAGTGTATACCCACATGTACATATTCATACGTTCCTACTGGGCAGCCATTTTGTTTGGGTAGGCCCTTTTGGGCCTAGGCTGGCACTTCAGCCTGGGTGTCGAGGGCCTCTGTGATGGCTTCCTCCTTTGCTTTGAAGTGCAGTCTCCACACATCAAATGAGAACAGGAAACAGGTGACATTAATGGTTCTGTCAGTGAACCTCTACAATGACCCTGGCATCCGCTAGGTCAGCATCCGGAGCACCAGGCCAGGTTATCATTTTTGCTCCCGCAGAGAGACTACTAGGGCCACATCCTCACTTTCAGGAAGGGCTGAAGTCATCGTGCAGCAACGGCGGTCTTTTCACAGGCCCTGGTGCGGTTCTTAAAGGTGCACATTGGCTGCTTGGATGTTGACAACCTCGAGCGGGTCCAAAGAAGGGTGACCAGGATGGTTAAAGATCTGGAACATATGTCTTATGAGGAGTGGCTTAGGGATCTGGGAATGTTTAGTCTTAAAAAGAGAAGACTGAGGGGGGATATGATACCCTTTTTAAATATCTGAAAGGATGTCATGTCGAAGAGGGGGCTGGCTTGTTTTCCATGGCTTTCAGAGACTAGGACTCGGAGCAGTGGTTTCAAATTATAGGAAAAGAGATTCCATTTGAACATTAGGAAGAACTTCCTGACGGTTAGAGCTGTCCGGCAATGGAAGGTGGTGGAGTCTCCTTCTTTGGAGGCTTTTAAGCAAAGGCTGGATGGCCCTTGAGGTCTCTTCCAACTCTCTGATTCTGTGGTTCTATTTTTATGTCATGCTAGGATTCCCTGCCGGGCGGCTGATGATAAGGGGCAACAAAATTGTTTTGGACTGGTCCTGACTGACAGCCTTTCAGTCTGTATCGCTGACCTAATCTGTAGGGTGATCTGGAGGATTCTTTAGAGAGAGAGAACAGTTTGGATCCTTTAACGGCATCCTAAATGCTTGATGATAGTCCTGTACAGTACATGTTAAACTCTGCAGTAGCAATTGCTAGTGAGTCTTGCTTGAAGGCAGCAGTGAAGTACTGTACAAGAAACCGTTAGGATTCTTAGTACTGTACTCTGAATGGGGGGGGGGCAGAGCTGTGGAGGAGGGTTGCTAGGGGAGACCACATCTGTCTATGGGATAACAAGAATAGATTTTGTTGTACCTCTCTGTACGTACACACAAGGAGCTTCATTCAATTAAGCTGTGCCTTCAGTATCAGCCTCTGTGCCTTTGGTGCGGTTTCTCCCCCCCCCCCCCTCTTTCTGAAGTACATGGCTGTATTAATTTCAGGTAGGCTTGTAATGAATGCTGTCTTCGATTCCGGATCTACATTGCATCAGGCAATGTAAGTGAAACCAAAAACCATCGCAGAACCGGTTGCTGCAGTACATCTCCTCCAAGCGCTCTGGGGCCCTAATAACGTATTCACTCTCCTCTGTGGTGTTATGGCCATGAATGAACAGTCGTAGGCTGCGTGCCCAGCTTCAAGGCTGTGACACGTCGAGGCTGGTGCCCGCTTGGAATCTTTCCTGGCATACTGCGATGTTGTGCAAGAGTCCCAGCCCCATGTAACGTAACAGCCTGCAAAGTATCAGAGGGGTCCCAGATGCTTTTCTCCTTATTTAAGGCCTAGGAAATCCCAAGGGAGCATTGTTAAATGGTTCCTATCCTTCACCTCGTATATCAGAGAGTGGCTTCCCTCAGAGACCCGCCAGTAAGTCTGGTGCCTGGGTTGCGAACTGAACTCTGAAAACAACATGTAGGTTTCCTTCTTAATAATTGACAAATGTTCTCTGAAGCCTGCAGAGGCCATTTCAAAAGGGCAAGTTTTTTTTAAAACCATAGGCTAATAATTTCTTTATGTCCACATGTTTAGAGATGAACGACATGAGTGTCAAAGCACAGGCGTATTCTTGAAAATGTTAATTCCATTTATTCTCTAAGTTTAAAAAAACAGTTTTCATAAAAAAGAAGTGCAGTAAAAACGCACGGCAGCCAGAAATCTGTTAGCAGTTTACATGGGCATAAGTTAAGTTACATAGCTTCCTTTGTGAATAGCTAACTAATAAGAGGCTAAGAATTATATTACTATCTGCATAGTAATAATGCAACTAGTTATGCTACTTGCATTACTGAATGAACACTAGTGACCCAACCAACACCCTGATAGTGGCAGTTGACTAGAAAGAGCTAAGCAGTCTAATTTATGCATGCAGAAAGCAGCAATGGGATTCTGGTAGTTACACTTGAGTTTCCCAAACTTGGGTCCCAAATATACTTGAACTAAACTCCCAAAAGTCCTAGCTAAGGTTTCTGGGGGTTGTATAGTCCAGCAACATCCAAAGCCTGAAACTTGGGAGCGATAGTGTTACTACATCTTGAAGAGTTAATTAAGGTCAACACGTGTATAACATTGTCTTATGGGGTGGCTCTCTTTCACTGAAAAGATTCTATGGCTGTTGGAATATTTTGGGTTTGCTTTTCATTTCACGGAATTCTTTTATACGCAACCAAATCCAGAGAGAGAGGGAGGGAGAGAAGGAGATAAGGGGGGGGGAGAGAGAGGGAAGAAGGGGGGGGGAGAGAGAATGCATGTTTTGTGTCATCATGTCACTCCCACCTGAATGGCAATCCTAGTAGAGTCTACAAGGAGTGGTTTACCCTCTGTATGTTCTCATGGCCAGCTGAGGATTTGAACTCAGACTTTCTGACTTCTGCTCACTCAGGCATTTTGTCTCTACACCGCTCTGTTTCGGTGGAAATTGACACATCATAAAATGGTCGTGAGGTAGTTGCCCATCTCTGTATGTATGTATGACAGATATATTCCACCTTTCTCCCAGAATTAGGGCCCAAGGTGGCTCACGGGATAAGAGCCCTAGGTTCCCATGATGAGGAAAGCTTTGGCGGTGCAGTGGCCCAGTTGTGTGAAATGTTCAACGCTTGGAAATACTTGGGGGAAGTGAGGTAGTTCTACGAAATACTGTGCTGTTCAAAAGCCCATGTGCTCTATTACACTAAATCCTGCATCCTTTGCTCTGTCTTTCTTTCTGTGCTACAGAGTGTGGTGGTGTGGCTTTAGGGATGTACAACCTGGACCATTCCATCAGGGAATTTGCACATAGCTCTTTCCAGATGGCCTTGTCAAAAAGCTGGCCTCTTTACATGAGCACCAAAAACACCATTTTGAAGCGATACGATGGACGCTTTAAGGACATCTTTCAAGAGATCTATGAGAAGTAATAACCCTTTTGTTACGTGATATCTTTCTTTCAGATATATCTCTGGATCAAAGAGCTGTATCATTTGTTATAAGCCACAGTAGCTGATTTTTTAAAACTTGGTTCTCAAAAGGTCTTCTTCAGAAGCCTTTTTATATATACAGTGGTACCTTTACTTATGAATTTAATCTGTTGTGTTCTGAATGCATGCTCTTAAATCGAACAACTCTTAAGTAGAGGAGCCATGTCTAATAAATAAATAAATAAATAAATAATAAAAAAAACATTTGTAAATAGAGCAGACTGCATCTAAAATTTGCAAGGCAGCAGTTAAAACGCCAACGGTTTCCCGCTCTTCAATCGAATTGCTCTTAAGTTGAGCTGCTCTTAGGTAGAGCTACCACTGTACAGTATTAAAAAACAACTAGAATATTGAATGTCTTGTGATTAAAAGCTGTAAGTGGTGATGGTGAAAGAGTTGTGATATTGGGGTTGTGGACAAAACTGCTTTTTGGATTTAAAATGTGGACTTTGCAAAAACTGCATTAGAATGAAAATGTCAGGGAGACAATTGGAAGGCAGGTACCCAATACACTGACCCAATACACTGGTTCTTTGCCTGGTTCCTTTTTCTCCTTCACTAGCTGCCATTCACTGCTGCCTTATAAACTGGAGGTGTTTTAAAGGAGCCCAAAATGCATTTACTGTATATACTCGAATATAAGCCTAGTTTTTCAGCCCTAATTTTGGGCTGAAAAAAAGGGGTCCTTGGCTTATATGCGGGTCAATACTTTTAGCCACTGAGGCAAGTTTGGGTCGGTGGCTAAAAGTAATTTTAAACATTGTGCGCCACTTCTCCTGACCCCCCCCCATGTTTAAAATGACTTTTAGCCACCAACTCAAGCACGTGCCTCCGTGGGTAAAAGTCATTTTAAACATCACACACACACCCAGCTCACAAAGGAGGAGTTGCCAGGCCCTGCTGCATTTCCCACCCTAAGCTTATACTTGAGTCAATAAATTTTCCCAGTTTTTTGGGTTTAAATTAGGAGCCCCGACTTATACTCGGGTCGACTTATACTCGAGTATATACGGTATTTGTTTTTGTTACACATAAGTCAGCAGAGGCAAGTGTGTCCTTCATTAGGATACAGTAGAAATACAAGAATGAGGGAGAGGATCTGTGGTCCTTAAACAAATGTAAAAAAGGATTATACCTTTTATTGGACCACTAAAGAAAAAAATCAAGCAAACTGGAAGCTTTCATCGGGAAGAGTCCTCTTCATCAGGCCTACTGCCACCACTTAATGGTTAGCATAGAAAAATAATAGAGAGTAACTGTAATGTAGTCTACTTGTCAACATTTCAAATAGGAAGAAGGGATAGTGGGAATTTGCTGGGAAAGTTCCAAAGCAAACTGATCTTGCTTACAGAAATAAACAGACAGAAAAAGACAAAATGCTTTTTTTCTCAGGCAGCTGGGAAGAAAGAGTTGCACAGACTTGTAGACAAAGTCTGACTTGCGCCTTCTCCAGAAGGCTTGTTTTATTCATCTTATCTAAATTCATAAGCAGAGATTGGAACATTTATGAAAACATTGATTCTGTTAGGAGGCAGATGCCCTTTAGCTCTGCTCAAAAAGCAAAGGTCAGAGGAAATAGGTCACTTCCCTCCAGATATGACACGTTGGCAAAAGCCAGGAGTGTGTGCACTGCACTAAAACTTCCCCAAAAAGCATACTCTGAAGAAAGGTTCCCACAGAATAGATTAGAAATAGCTTGATCTTTATAACTGGTTGCTTCCAAGGCCTCCTCCAAAGAGGTGTGAAATGCAGATAAGCAGCACCAGGGCAATTCAGGGAAAGGATTGGCAGCGGATGTCCCTGCTGCCTATCAAACTGCAAACAAAGCGTGTTGAAGAGCCCCTTGGTTCTTTGGCTCTCCTTTTCTTAGCAGTAGTCGTGGAACTGCCCCCACATCACTCTGTCCAAATCTTCCTTGGCACTCCAGGGGCAAATATTTACAAGGAAAAAGTACCAGAGTTGCATAGATTATGAAGCAGAAAATGGCCGCTCCAAGGTCCCAAGGCAAGTGTTGCTCAGGTTTTTTTTCAGGGGTGGAAAGCATTTTCCCCCCTTAAAAAATAAAGAACATGATTTCTCTGTGGTTCTACGAGCAAAAAGAATGCTTTCAAAAATTGAAAAAAGCAGGCTGTCTGCCTTAACCATGGGAAGGGCAGGCCAGACTGAGAGCAGAGCCGGCCACTCAGTTTGCTGCTGTGCATATCTGGCTGATGGAAGCCTGGACTGGTGGGGCGAGATAGGGTTGCTGGCCTGGCCCCATTTGGGGGGAAAAAACCTGAACATGTTTTGAACATAAATGGTGTCCCCAAGTTGGGGTACCCTGATCTTCTGGTAATCAGGCAGTTTATGTAATAACAGGAACACTAAAGGGTAGGCCAAGTGGAACTTTAAATTTGAGCAAAAAAAAAGTCACATTAAAACCACACCACATTCATGGAATGTACCTAACATACTTTATTTGCAGTAACTCTTGCACCTACTTTCTCTTTATGCAAAGTGCGTAAGCCATTCTCCTTTGTTCCAAAAAGGTGTGCACTCTAGATCTCTAACAGCCACCTGTAACGTGCATTCTCTTTGCCCTCCAGGGAGTACAGGTCGCAGTTTGAAGCCAAAAAGATCTGGTACGAGCACCGGCTGATTGATGACATGGTGGCCCAAGCCCTAAAATCTGAGGGAGGATTTATCTGGGCCTGTAAGAACTATGATGGTGACGTGCAGTCTGACTCAGTCGCACAAGGTATGATCCACCCTGATGTTGCATCACTTTTCTAGGTGTATTACAGTGTGCTGGAACTCAGCCAGCTGCACGCTTTTGGCTGCCTTTGCCGTGAGCAGCATAGAGACCGCATTAGAAAGCTTCCACTCCCCGATCGTTCAGAAAGCTAGAATGGATTCCAATGAAAGAGGAGTGAAATTGGTAGAATAATTGAAGGTATGGCAGATGACACACCATCTTACTGGCAGACACAGCCAAGACTGGAAATGCCTGTTAGTGAAAGTGAATGAAGAAAGTGCCAAAGCAAGAGTGTCGCTGAAGGTTAAGAAGACAAAAAAAAATGGTGACTACAGAAGAATACGACTTTAGCATTGACAACTAAGAAACTGAAGTGGTTGGAGAATTTGTATACCTTGGTTCTGTCATCAATCCAAAGGGAGGCTGCAGCAAAGAAATCTAAAGACTCGGAATGACAGCAATGTAGGATTTAGAAAAGCTAATCAAGTGCATGGATGTATCACTGGAGACCTAGGCCACATTCATCCACACTCTTGTATCCTTGATCGCCATGTATGGGGGTGAAAGTTGAACAATCAAGAAAGCTGATGGAAAAATGTGATTAATTTGTTATACAGTATGATGCTAAAGTATTGTAGAGCTTTGTAGATACCCTGGAACTGCCAGACGAGCAAGTGTGTCCAAGATATAATCAAGCCTGAACGGTCTCCGGAGGCAAAAGGATGAAAGTCAAGCTGCCCTACTTGAGAAGGCAAGTTGCAAGTCCTCCATTTTATAGCTCTTGTCACCCTGGTATGAAATGAAAGTGAGCTATAAAATGGAGGACTCGCAACTAGGTTTCTTCAGACTGACGAAGCTGTTCGGATGAGCAGCGAAATGTTTCAATCTCTCAAGAAAAAGAAGTCCAGTTGCCATGACTCAACTCCCAGATAAACTCACCTGGATGACTGGGAATCTTCACAGACATGAGAAGGCAAGATTCTCTGGAAAAGACAATAATGCTGGAAAAGTCGAAACCAGCAGGAAAAGAGGAAGACCTAACAGGAGATGGACTGACTGACTCCCTAAAAGAAGGAGGGGGCTTGTGTTGAGCAGGGCTTGGTGTCAGTAAACTAACAAAACTCCCAGTGCTGTGTGGATCCTATTGTTTAGGAAGGACAGGGCATACAATGAAGCCTTCCTGTGTCCCAGTGATGTCACTAAGAATATCAAGGTTTTTTTTCTTTTCTTACTCCAACCCATTGAAACCAGTTGGATGCTCCAAAATGTTCACTTTTGGGTCCCCCCCCCCCCGGAGGTTGCTTTTCCTCTTTTGTATCACTGAGAGAGAAAAAGCTAAGACGAACAAACAAAATCAAGATGGAAAACTGATTGACAAGACATATAGGACTGTGCACACGATTTAAGTCATTCAGAGGCAAAGCATTGATCACGTTCTTCTCATATTCATATTTTATGTGTTGTAGCTGTTTTTAAATCTTATGTGGAATGTTTCGTGAAATTTCATTGTTCCTGCAGGGGGGCAATGACAAAAAAGATTCCTATTCCTATTCCTCCCAGGTTATGGCTCCTTGGGGATGATGACGAGTGTCCTGATATGCCCAGATGGGAAAACTGTGGAAGCCGAAGCCGCTCACGGCACTGTAACTCGCCATTATCGTATGCACCAGAAAGGGCAAGAGACCTCCACCAACCCCATTGGTAAGCCGCCTCTGAGTTTCTTGTGTGTGTGTGTTGTGTCGATACAGTCGTGACCGACTCTACGTGACTCCATGTCCATGGAGTTTTCTTGGCAGGAGTACTGGAGTGGCTTGCCAGTTCCTACTCCAGGCGCCTACAGCACCTGGTATTCCCTGGTGGTCTTCCATCCAAGTACTAACCAGGGCCGACCCTGCTTAGCTTCTGAAATCAAGCGAGATCGGACGTACTTAGGGCATCTAGACTGAGTTTCTTAGTCCTACACAATTGCAAAAACAGGTTACAGGCAATAACCTTTATAGGCCACTATTTAAAAAAACCCCAAAGAACACTGCAAGCTTTCGAATGTAAATCGCTCTTCTTCAAAGCAGGTCCCAGAAGTTCAGGCATGGCAAAAGATGTGCTTTACCAGCAGGTTACTTTTAAAGTCCTTGGTTAGATGATGATCTTAAAAGTCCATGGCTAGATGACGTTGCAGCCAGGGCTGGAGTCTTGTTGGAGGCAGGAAGTTGGAGGGCAGTTGTAAAAGCTGCTTAAGCTAGTAGTGTCCAAACTTCGGCCCTCCAGATGTTTGGGGCCACAATTCCCACAGTCCTTTGTCATTGGCGATACAATATTGGAATTCTGGGAGTTGTGGTCCAAAATATCTGGAGGGCCGATGTTTGGCCACCACTGGGCCTTAAGCATTAGGTTTCACACACACCCGTTCTTCAAACAAAGGAACATGGGTCATACACTGCCCCCCACTCCCTCACCCATCTCCATATGGCTTCTACGAGATATTACAAATCCCTGTTGGCCAGAGATGGGGGGGGCGTACATAGAGACCGCATGAAGCGGGGCTAAATGTTTTGCCAAGAGACCCTGGGAATCATTGTCGTGTTTGTTCGTATGAGACCTTGTTCTCCTTTTAACAGTGGGCCCTAAGTGGGCAAGGGTGACTTTTCTTGAACATGTGAGTTACTTATGTGCCATCAAGTCAGAACCCACTTATACCAAACCTAATGGGGCTTTCATAAGTAAGGAAGCAATTGAAGGAGCGGTTTTACCATTTGCACACCAGCAGTGAGTTTCTGTGATAGAGCCGGGATTGGAAACCACACCTCCTGCGTTCCAGTAGGAGTGCAAAGTAATTTTGTAAGATGGTTGCAGCATAGTTTGCAATAATGTGTGGCGCTCAAATGAAAAGACTAAAACCTAACTGGTTCCCAGGACTGAAATCATCTCCCATTCCACTTTTGCAATACAGTCATGACTGTACGGGGAGGAGTGGGTGGGTGAACTCTTTAACAAATATATACCACATTTTTATTCATGGGGAGGAAAAGTATTGCAGGAAAATCACCAGGCTCTCAATCTCTGAAATCTTGAGATGATCAACTTAGTAAAGAAACGAAATGGTTTTAATTTGAAACATGCAAAGGAAGATATTTCCAAAATTGGGGATGTGAGATGGGTGCGCAACCATTACACCTGTGTGAGAGCAGGCTTCCCCACTACCGCTTGCCAGAAACAAAGAGAGCGCAAGAAAGGCTAGACAGATAATTCAGTTTAAGTGGCATGATGAACCCCAAAATTATACCGTCTGTTTTAGACTATGTATAACAGGCCTGCCCAAAGTCTGGTCCGGGGGCCAAATCTGGCCCGTCAGGCCATTCTGAGTGGCCCTCGGCTGGCTGGCCCGCCCCTCCCTCCCCCTCCTTCGCCCCATGTTTTTTTTTAAAAAAATAATCTTCTGCCAACACTGACACCGCTGGGAAGCTTGTGCGGCTGGACAGACGGGCAGTCTGCCACCACCAGCACTGCAGGGGAAAGTGTGGGGGTAGGTAGGCCAGCAGGCCTCTGCCACCGCCAAGGAGCTTTGGGGTGGGCTGGCGGGTGAACTGTCACCACCGCTAGGGAGCTTGGGGGGGTGCAAGGTCGCACAGATCACCTCTTCCAAGGGGCGACCTGTGGCCACGGCTCCCTGTGCTTCCTTTGGTCCCCACCTTCCTTCCTCCCTCCCTCCCTTGGTCCCCGCCTTCCTTCCTGTGTGTGGGGTTGCAAGGGGTCAGTGGGTGGGGCTTATGGGTCAGTGGGTGGGGCTTGCAGTGGGGTGGCAGGGTCAGGGAGCAACCGGCCCCTGAGACATTCTCAGCCACCAAATCTGGCCCTCCTTACAAAAAGTTTGGGCACCCCTGATGTTTAAGGAGGAGAGGAACTAATCTGTGTGAGTCATCTCAGCCTGATTTCCACATTGTTAACTCTTACCCTGGTTCATTTCTCTGTTCTTTGCTTCCTCCCTTTCCACTGCCCTGCTTGTTCCTAGCCTCCATCTTTGCCTGGACTAGAGGTCTTGCTCACAGAGCAAAGTTGGATAAGAACCCTGAACTCAAGAACTTTGCTTCTGCCTTGGAGGACGTCTGCATCGAGACTATTGAAGCCGGTTTTATGACGAAAGATCTGTCCGCTTGCATCAAAGGGCTGCCCAAGTAAGTATGCCAGGCTGAGTGAGAGATGAAAACGTCCACATACTGTATAAACGTTTTTAGAAATCTAGGGGGGAATAAGACCCTGTTTGATGCCCAGTGGAAATGCAAACTAGGCCAAGAGCACCTGCTTTTTAAAAAGGAATTAAATATGTATATGAACGCACAGCACTTGTAGAAACCCAAAATTGCATGTATGGTTATGAATTTAATTTAAATCTCAGGTCAGACCCCCAGTCAAATTCTGCTTTTCCTGATCTTTTTCTTTAGCTTATTTTCCAGTACAGGCTGGCAACAAAAGACTACTGGTTTCAGGAACTGAGGGAAAAAGTTGATTGCAATGCTTTTACATCATTCTTTCCCAACCCCTCATCTGTGTCTTCCTCCTCAGTAGCTTGCGAAATACTGTCTGTATCCTAACTGAAGTCACTGCACAGGGCCAGTGTGAATGAAGAGGAAACCAATTTCCTTTTCATTCTTGTATGTACTGGAAGGCATTGGTGCTGTATGTACTTTTAGTCTTTGGCTAAATTAAAGAATTCTGAACTGCCGTTACAGCAAAGGAATGATACAAGTTCTCCAATATAGAGAAATCATGAAGAAAATTAACCAAATAAAATCAGATGTAATGGAGAAAAAAACAAAATCAAAATGAAAAGTTAGAAACCAAAATGTGGCACTTATTATAGTGTGAGTCTTTGTGGAGCAGCTCCAGTTCCTCTGAGAGAGAGACGTAAATGCATAGAGTGTTCTCTGTTTCGCTCACAAAGAAAAAATACCCTTGTATGTAATAAGCAATGGGGCATGGTGGCTCAGTGGACTAAGGCTTTGAAAACTGTCAGCTGCAAAGTCAGCACCTCAGCGGTTTGAATCCCAGGTGGCACGCAGCAGAGCGAGCTCCTGCTGATAACCCCAGCTCCTGCCGATAACCCCAGCTCCTGCCAACCTAGCAGTTTGAAAGCATGTAAATGCAAGTAGATAAATAGGTACTGCCCTAAAAAGTGGGAAGTTAAAACAGTGTTTCTTTGCAGCCATGCTGGCCACGTGGCCACGGACTTGCACAACACTGGCTCTTCGGCTTGAATACGGAGATGAGCACCGCCTCTAGAGACGGACACGACTAGCACGCATGTGGGGGGGGGGACCTTTACCTATGTAATATACAAACTTGCATACCATACCAGTCCATGGGTACAGATTTCCCCAAACCAGCCAAACTTTAAGACCATTAATAGTATACAAAATTGCAACACTTCTGCTTTTGTTTTCCTTGCAGCGTGAAACGCTCCGACTACTTGAATACGTTTGAGTTCATGGATAAACTTGCTGAAAACCTGAAAGCCAAGATCTCTTCCCAGCCAAAACTTTAAGAGCAGGCCTCAATAATTGCCCTGGAAAGAAGGCTGCTGGCCTGCTGAAGGATTACACCGCCATGTGGAGCAGCACTTCAGAACATGAGAAACCAACCCCAGATTAGAAACAACAAGTTTGGACTGTCACGTCCCATAAGTGTTTTATTTTTACAGGTCTCCTATATTGTCAGAGGAGTGGGAGCAACCACACGGGGCACTCCTATGGCCTCTGATTCTCCAAAACACATTAATGTTCTTTACCACCCAGCCTGCCCACCTCCATCAAGTGTTGAATACTTCTTGGGGCTCGGTATGAGTTCTACAACATCAGCTTTCTGAATCAGGTTTTCCTTTCTTCCTGAACATACATATTCTCACAGAACAATGCAGAAGATTGTTCTAATAGCAACCTCTGTGCATTGTTAGAAACCGAATTTAGCCTGTGATAAGCAAGGTTATTCTTAGACAGGGTGGGGTGGAGCTTTTACTTGTTAATTGAAGTCCTGTCTTTTTATATATCCTGTATATGGTAACCAGTATGAATTACAGGTGACCATCACCTGGTTTTAGGTGTATGTTGCAGCTCCTCAAAGTGTCCTTCAGCAGGCATTTGGACTTTCTTTTATTCCATAACTTGAATTAAACATTATTCCATCCATGACATTTTGGTTCTTTGTTCCTTTCTTCCTTTAGAGGGGATACTTATCCTAAATGAAGCATATCCTTTGCTGCATGCCCTCTTTTCTACTAATTGTAGAGAAATAACTCTGCAATCTGTAGTTCAGTCTTCACTTGAATGGGTGTTATGGTTTTTTAGCAGAGTTTTATTTAGAAAGAATAACTTGGCAAAATAACAGTATAACATAAACAGCTTTCTTCAGCATTCCTTCTTGCAGTCACAGAGTTCTTCAGCAGAGACATGTAGCAGCATGGATGATCATCAGGAGATTGGGATGAAGTGATCAAGTGTTATCCACACTTACTAACCACTATATACTCAGTTAATTACACATTGCAGTCAGCTGATCCCTGACTGGTTTACTACAGTTAAAAACTCTTAAGCAACTTACTTACAATTGTTAGTTACTTTACTGTTATACCGTAACAGTACCCTCCTTAACAATTAAACATATTATACATTATCCATACATAAAATATGTTTTACTGCATTCCAATGCATTCTGGTTGGTTTAGAGCAATACCTGCTCACCATGTTAACTGCTAACATTTTGTCAGGTCTAGTGGTTAGAGCTATGTATTGTAGTGACCCCAATACAGACTGATACCTCTCTGTGTCAAAAAGAACACTTTCTTCTTTTTTTACAAAATAACCTTGTACCATTTGAGATCTCACAGAGTTACATTCACTCATGTTTTGGGATTTTAATAATGTAGTTATTTTGTTATGCAAATCCCCCTCCTGGTAAATGCTCTATGTTAATGCCTACGTATTGCACACTGTATTTCTATTTTTACTTTTCACTCCAGGTGGAATATTCATGTAAATGGTCTCAGACAACTCTGAGTTTAAGTAGGCTATTTTTATATCACAGTGAGTTACCACATATTTTCTCTGAGCTGCCACTGCAAGGCAAATTCTAATGCTATCAGCATGTATAATGGGAGCAAAAGTTTCATCATAGTTTATATTTTTCTGCTGTAAATACCCTTTTGCAACCAAACGAGCTATGCACTTATAGTTACCATCTGGCAGTGGTTTTCTCTTGAATATCCATCTGCAACCTATTGTTTTCTGACCTGGTTCTAGTTGCACTTTCTTATATACGTTTAGCAGTTTCATAGATTGTAACTCTGACTGCATTGCTTCTAGCCACTTTTGTTTTTCATTTTCTGGCAAAGATAGAATGTCCTCATGAGGGTTCCTGTTTTACTAAACAAATATTTACAGGTTGATATCTATCCTTTCTCTATGAGACCTGCAAGGTAATTCTTCCAACTCCTCACTACTTGACTCTTCCTGCTTTGTATCACCTGCAGGGACTAATTCAGTCTGCCTCATACTCACTGTCAGAAGCACTTTTCTTAAAGCTACCTTGCTCTTCTGACTGCTCCACCTGGTCAGTTGACTTTCTATCTGGCTCTAATTCCCTTGGTTCATCTATGAATGTGGCATCTTTAGATATTGCAACATTTTTGTCTTTATCTACAAACCTCCAAGCTCTTGCACTTCAGTCATAGCCCAAAAATCTGCACTTTTTGGCTTCAGGTTGTCCTTTCCTTCTCCTCTCCTTGGGAATTCTTACAAATGCAGAGGCACCAAATTTTCTTAAATGTGTTAGGTTTGGTTTTCTGCCATATAACAGTGTAAATGGTATTTCACCTGTTGTACTATGCAATGGCCTGTTCAAAATATATACACTTGTCAATGCAGCTTCTGTCCAAAATGTCTGAGGTAATTTGGCATCCTGAAGCATGCAATTTTTCATGTTATTTACTGACTGAATATGTCTTTCCACTACACCACACTGCCAAGGTGAATAAACACATGACCTTTTGTGAAATATTCCTCTTTTCTTTAACCAGCTCTCAAACTGTTTAGAAGTAAACTCTTTTGTATTATCAGTCCTTACTTCTGAGACTTTATCTGGAAATTTTCTTTCTATAAAATTTATCCAAGAGGAAAATATGGCAAACACTTCAGACTTTCTCTTCAATGGAAATAGAAAACTGTATCTGCTATAGTCATCTACAACAAGCAGAAAATACTTAGCTGAACCATGAGATTGTTTGAATGGCCCTGCTATATCAGCAAACACTACCTGAAAAGGTGAATTTGAAATCCTATCATTTGCCTTAGGAATTGGCTTTGCTTTAGGTTTTGTAGTGTTACACACTTCACAAGGTACATATGCTTTACACTCTTTCATATTCATACCTTCTACATGCATTTTCATTTTAAACAGAGTTTTATAGTTTAAATGTCCCATTATCTTGTGCCAGTCATGAATGCAATTTAAATTAGGCTGTTTGTTAACTGAATTTACTGTTTGCTTTTTCCCCTCCTCTTCTGGCCTTCCGTTTGGGAACATTTCATAGAGCGCATTTCTCAGTCTACCTTCAGCACACATCTTTCCATTTTTAATTACTTTACATGTGCCTTTCTCAAATTGTACTTTGTAATTTTGTTTGTCTAAACTAGACACAGACAAGAGATTGTATGATAGACTAGGGATACATAATATGTCTTTGCATGTTACACCCAAACAGTCTACATATAATCCACCAGCCACTTTTAAAGTTTTACCATCAGCAAGACACACTGTCTCTTCTTCAGACCTGTGAAATGAAACAAAGTTAGTAGGGTTTCTGCAAGAAACATTTTCTGTAGCACCAGAGTCCAGGACCCAAACTGATTTGTCCCTCTGTTTGCAGGAGTTAATTACTGAGAGTTTTCCTCTTCCCCTCCTGTTTGGCTGTGACTGGGCAACATCACAGCTGCTGGGCAATTTTCTTCTTGGTTCACAGTCTTTCTCTAAGTGCTTCCAGGAACCGCAGAAGTGGCAACGTTTGGCAATGTTCAAAGTTCCTGTTGTTTGTTTGTTTTTACAACTCTCCTGGCTGGTATTCTGTTTAGTCTCTGCTCCTTGGGTGAAAACACCTGTTGCTGCTCTCTCTGCTCTCCGTCTGGCCTCCTCAGTCAGCGTCCCACCAGATAATGGGTCGTCAGGTCAGCTGCTGGCAATGTTTCCAAGGACGTCACTAGGTTATCATATGAAGGGTGCTTAATATCAAATAACTCCTTTGTTCCTCAGTAAACAGACATTCCAACTGCTCAAGCTCTTGGAAAATGTCCTGTAATGTTTGCAAATGACTTTTCATGTCTCCTCCCTCTTGCAAAACAGTTCTATACAGTCTCCTAGACAAATGAACTTTAGAACTTGCAGAGGTCCTTATGTGCACAGCATGTAACTTTTCCCAGCACTCGGCAGCTGAGGTAATTCCTCTGATTATATACAACTGGTCATCAGCTACACTCAGTCCTATTATTGCCAGTGCCTTATCATTTTTTCTGTTTCTGTGCTGTTGTGGGCTGAGCAGGTGGATTCTTAACAATTCCCACAAGCCTGCTTTCTTTAAACAAAGTTCAATACAATAAGCCCATGATAAATATCCTCCTTCTTTTAACACTGGGACAGGAATGCTCACTGCTGTTGATTCTGCCATCCTCTCAGAGCCTCTCTCGCCTGCCACTGGCAACTCCTTTCCAGCTCAGACGCTCAGCAGCTCAAACCTCTTTGTTACTCATGTCGGCAGCTGTGGCGCAGGTCAGCGGCTGGGCCCATAACCACTGTTATGGTTTTTTAGCAGAGTTTTATTTAGAAAGAATAACTTTGCAAAATAACAATATAACATAAACAGCTTTCTTCAGCATTCCTTCTTGCAGTCACAGAGTTCTTCAGCAGAGACATGTAGCAGCATGGATCATCATCAGGAAATTGGGATGAAGTGATCAAGTGACCCACACTTGCTAACCACTATATACTCAGTTAATTACACATTGCAGTCAGCTGATCCCTGACTGGTTTACTACAGTTACAAACTCTTAAGCAACTTACTTACAATTGTTAGTTACTTTACTGTTATACCCTAACAGGTGTAAAACAGAAAGAACACTGGACAGCTTCCAATCTAATTGGTGGCCCAGATATCAGCATAACTAAGACAATCAAGGAGAGGATTATAATGTTAGACTATTTCCCAAAGTACTGGAACTTGTATTAGACATTTCTCTCCAGTTATTTTTTTTTAAACTTAATTTTGTTTTGTTTTTTATAAAACAATACAAAATACAAAGAAATATAGTTCTAAAAATTTAGAGTACTCACTATAAGGGAAACATGATTGTGGTTTAAAACAGGCTGCAAGCTGCCATTTCTTCTTTTCAAGGGAAACTTTTTTTTGTGCTGTTGGGTTTTTTTCCATGGTGGCACACTGCCCCCATTTGAGAGGGTGCAGTCGTTCTGAACTGCAGAAAAGTTGACCACTTTTAACCTGACTTGTTTTAAATATAGATGCCTCGGCATAAGCAATAATTTTGGACCTCTGCACATCCCGCTATAACAGGTTCAAAGTCCAGTGTTAATACTACATTTCTATGCCAAGTAGGAACCATATCTTACATGCACAAAAAACACATTACAGAAAGACCTAGCCCTGTTTTTGAAGTCCACAATGAACAGGATCAGAGCCCAAATGCAATTAGCAAAGCTTCCTCAAATAAGTGGATTTGTTTCATCACCAAACCAGCTCAGAATCAAGCAAGAGGCCCACTGGGGTCTTTCATGAACAACACAGAAAAAAGAGCCATTTAAGTAGCAAATTACTATATCAGGGAGGCAGGCAGTTTTTCCTGGGTCAAAAGTTATCCCATTCTCACCCCCCCCCTTTTTAACAAAAACAAATGTTTCATAACGCCTTGCAAAAAGGTGTATCCAGGATGTATTGCAGCCCCTGTAGTTTGTGGAGGGGTGGGAGGAGTTAGAGGGGTTTTTTCCATGTTTTTTGAGCCATTATGGACATGTTTTGCTGAGGGATTTGGACCATTGGAACTTGGAAAGATAGAGAGCTAGCTTTTATTAATCTTTGCACTGCTTTTGTTTGCATTTTTGGCAGGAAAAGGCTGGGGTAGTCATGCTGCTTTCTTCTGTCCATGTTTGCAGTCTTTTCCATTGCTTTGCAGGCAAGAACAGGCTGGATTTCTCTTGCAGCTTATGTTTATCTGTTTGCATTTTTCCCCCATTGCACCTTGGGTAGCAATAGGCTGGGGTAGTCTTGCTAGTTTATCTTGTCCATGTTTTCATTGCACTGCAGGGGGGGGGTGTTGTGGAGGGGCTGTTCCAGCACTGCAGGCCTTTAAAGTGCACTTGACAAAGAGGTCTGGAACCCTGCTTCCCCCCCCACACCCCACCCCTCGCAGCTTTTTGGCCTTTTCTCAGACTTCTGGAACAGATTAATCGGTTTCCCATTCATTTCAATGGGGAACCACATTTTGGATAACAAATTTTTCGAATAACATATTGCCTCTGAGAATGAATTAAATTTTTTTATCAGAGGCACCACTATACTTTGCTTTCTCCTTTGTCAGGTCTCCAAGAGGCATCTCTTCTCTCCCCACTCCTCGTTTCATGATTGAATTATTTAACAAGAACTGGTAGGAAATGGTTTCTTTTTTTAAAAAAAATATTTTAACAGGGTGGGCAATCCCAAAGATACTCTGGTGAAATTAATATTGCAGATAGCAGGCAGCATAATTGGTGTGCGTTTTTTGTTTAATGGTCTGAGAGAAGATGGGTTTCATGGGCTACCCGACACCCACACTCAGGAAGCCTCTAGTAAATGACTGTCCTGTCTACCCTACAAAGCAGAACCAAATAATCAAATCCAACGAGACCTCACCTGTTCTGATGAAAACAAGTACCACCAAGGAGCACATTAGTAACTGCACCAAACCTAGAACGAAAGTCCGGGGTGTATTCTTACCATGGCAATCCATGGTTTAGCATTACAATGGCATTACATGTCTGTGAAGATGCTCTACAATTCAGGTGAGCTTATCATGACAACTGGACCTTTTCTTGAGAGATCAAAATGTTTCGCTGCTCATCCAAGCAGCCTCGTCAGTAGAGGCACCGAAACGTTTCAATCTCTCAAGAACAGGTCCAGTTGCCATGACTCAACTTCCAGATTACAATGGCATGGCCTCTACATTTAGATTAGGATGAAAAAAAAAAAAAAAAAAAAAAGAGGACCCATCATTACTTGTACTGGTTTTGTGTTGCACCACAGTTCATTTGTTATCCTAGGACTGACTCTCTTATGATTGTTATTGTTATTGTTATTGTTATTATTGAGGAGCATCATTCAGCAAAGCCCAACGGCAAAGGAACATAAGAGTAATGTAGTTTAAAGACTTCATAACACCTGTATGTAGGTCAGCTGCTTTGGAATCTAGATAGGAGGATACACTTGGGTGTAGAACAACCTTTTATCAGCCTTGTACTGTATATTTCACAGGACAATCACGTTTCACAGCTCCTGGAAAAATTACAGTAGAATTTCAAATATAAACATATATATAGCATCAACAAGAATAGCTGACCTCCAAAGTAAGATTGCCACATTTCCATGTGTTCTGATATAGTACTATAGGAAATAAATTTTAGATATTTTGGAAGGTTCCAATAACATTCTGTATCTTAATGCAAAATACTGTACTAGATTTAAGCTTGTAGAAGTTGGACACCTGCTCATTGAACCATGATTCAAGAAAGGCTTTGGGTTTTGGTCTCTCAGCCTGCACCGATTATACAAACTGGTTGTGTTGGTTATATTCTGACACATTTCCATGCTTTAGTATCACCGTTAGTGCTAATAAAACCTCAGCAATGCAAAAAGGAGTGAGAAGAAGCTTATCAGATATGAAACAAATATCTTTTGCTTATCACAATCATTTAGAGACTTTAGTTTGAACCTTATCTTGACACACCATGCTTAACTACACTTATTCTAGCACCTAACAATGACGAGGAAGGCTGCAATCCAGTGCATAGTCCAGCTGAAGCCACTACTGAGTAGACTTCTATACAATTGTGCCAATAAGATACACATCCCATATATCATGATTTGGCCCCCACTTATTCTTGGATTGCACCCTGTCATCATATTTGAACACTGGGCTACAGTTGCTGGGACTGATGGATGTTGGGAGTCGATCAACAGCAGGCGATAGAAAGGTTTCTGAGTTCCATCATCCTTAATAATTGCTGCAGAGTAGCTGCAGAAGTGCAAGGCAGTAAAATAACAGATAAGCAAAGATTTATCACTATGTTCTTTGGGCCGAACTTTAATCTGGACTCTGAGGGAGCTATCCATGGTGCTGAAGCTATCTGAGAGGGAAAGGCTCTAAACTTGAATAGTTTGGGTAAAATACAGACTTAACTGCACAGCAGGTTCACCCATCCTGTGCCTACACCAGACATTGTGGGACAACCTGTCTTAGGCAGCAGATGAAGACATGGATATTCCCCCAGACTTTTTTTAAATACCCCATGAAATTAATGAATGAAACACTGATAGGGTTCCTGTTTCTGCGTCTAAATTCTAGGAGTGTAGCTCTGTATAAATTAGCTCTTGATGTGTTTATAACCAGGATCCAGAGTCCATTCTTGTGCTTTTTATGTTCTTACAGCTCCCTGGTTGCATTTTAGATGTCTTAACTATCTGTCAAGTATGTTGTACATCCCTATTCAATGAGAAGATAGGGCATTAACAAATATAAATGAATACTTCTATACGTTTTATTCGGAAGTGTTTTTATAAAAATCATACCTACGATACATGACTAGGTAAAAGTGAACCCCAAATTAAACAAAGAGCAACAAAATATATGGTAAACTAAAGAAGAACCAAAAAATCTGGGCTAAATTTCCTCCAGTTTGATTTGCTTGCTTTTCCTGGACTTCTCTGATGGTTTAGGGTTTTTCTTTCTCTTAGTTTTGTAGATAGGGGAGCTGAGGAAGTCTGTAACAGTATGTGGGTCACCACGCCTCAACTTGCTGGAAGAAAGAGATATACAAATTCTTAAATGCACAATATCAGATCTTGGAAATAGCAATTTGTTACAGCTCCAAAACATATCCCATTAACTAGTTACCAATGCGGTTAGAAGGAGGAGGAGGAGGAGGAGGAGAGAACCACCATGCCGAATCAGGCCAAGGGCCCATCTACTCCAGCTTCGTGTATCTCACAGTGGCCCCGCCAAATGTCTCTGGGAGCGCATGAGACTAGATATCTTTCTCCTGATACCACTCTTCTGCATCAGGCCCCTGAAGTACCCTGTTTTTTTAAGCCTGGAGATAACACACCCCCATCATGGCTTATAACCTGTGATGGATTTTTCCTCCAGGAATCTGTCCAAACCCCGTCTGAAGGCATCCAGGCCACATGCCATCACCACACCCTGTGGCAGAGAGTTCCACAGACTAACAACATGCTAGGTGAAAAAAAATATTTTCTTATGTCTGTTCTCACTCTCCCAGCCCTCAGTATGAGTGGCTGTCCCCTAGTTTTGGTATTTTGTAGAGTGTCCCTCTATCCACTTTACTCATGCCCTGCATAATTTTGTATGTCTCAATAATAATAATAATAATAATAATAATAATAATAATAATAATAATAA
>JAHTLZ010003542.1:12960235-12971545 GCA_023846285.1 Phrynocephalus versicolor | reverse complement strand
CTAGTGATGAAGGCTTCTGGGAGATTCCTGGGGACCCAAGGCTGGGAATCACTGCTATAGAGTACATTAAAGCTCTGGAGAACCCCCCCCCCTCCCAGCCAGACTTCTGGGAGGTTTAGCAATAATAATAATAATAATAATAATAATAATAATAATAATAATAATAATAATAATAATAATAATAATAATAATAATAATAATAATAATAATAATACAGTAATAAAAAAGGATTTTCTGTAATGTGTAATATTTTCCAGTTGAGTAATAATGGCTTCTGTGAGATGTGATAAGGAAGTATCACGGAAAAACTATATTCAGATCTACAGGAACAGCAAGGCATTATGGGTTTCCCTGACAATTATGATCCATATAGGGTGCCTCTTAGGAACCTAACAGACTCAAATGTTAAAAAAAAAAAACCTTAATGGACTCATTGGCTAGAGATCACATATTCGGCACAAATCATTGAGGAAACTAATTTATTATTTATTTATTTATTTATTTTTATATGAAACATTTCTATCCTGCTATTTTATTAGGCTATTTTAGGTTCATAACTTAGTAACAATGTTTACCACAGGTAGACATTTCCACTTCAAGTAGCATCTCAGCCAAAGGCGGTGACACTACCTCTTACACCAGTGAACATCCGAGGCTTAGATATCGAGATAGTGGACAGCATTAAGCACCTGGGTGTTCACCTAAATCATAAACTGGACTGGACTCATAATACTGATGCCTTCTGAAAGAAGGGTTAAAGCCGCCTCGATCTCCTGAGGAGACTGAGGTCCTTCGGAGCGTGCCGGCCTATGTTCAAGACTTTTTCATGACTCTGTGGTAGCCTCAGCTCTCTACTACTCTGTAGTCTGCTGAGATTAAGATAGTACTGAGCAGCAGAGGAACAGACTGAACAAGCTGGTCAGGAGGGCTAGCTCTGTCTTGGTCTGCCCTCTGGATTCTGTGGAGGAGACGGGCCAGAGGAGGATGTTGGCCAAGCTGGCATCCATTATGAACAATACCTCTCACCCACTGCACCAGACAGTGGAGGTTTTGTGTATCTCCTTCAGTGGTAGACTCAGACATCCCCAGTGTGGGAAGGAGCACTACCAAAGGTCTTTTGTTCCCACTGGTGTTAGACTCTATAACTCTACAGTCTAACCTGCTATTCCTATGGGGGCACAGTGTAGTTTCTTTTTTGTTTTCCCAACAAGAAAAATTTTTATATCCAAATTTTATAGCGTATATTTGTATATTGGATTTTTAAAATTTTTATTTAATCTCTATTATCTTTTTTCTTTCTCACTTTATACTTTTTGCGCACTTAAAAGACACATAACAGGTAGTCCATCATTCAGGGAAAGCTTGCCTGAAGAGAAAGGTCTTTGCCTGTTTCCGGAAAGACAGCAGAGATGGGGCCATCCTGGCCTCTAGTGGGAGGGAGTTCCAGAGTCTGGGAGCAGCAGTTCAGAAGGCCCTTTCATGTGTTCCCACGAGACGTACCTGTGAGGATGGTGGGATGGAGAGAAAGGCCTCTCCTGATGACCTTCGCACCTGAGCCGGTTCATATTGTGAGACTATCTTAGACTTCTAAAATAATTTGGAAACATTGCAACTTACTTATTGCTTTGGTCCTGATCTTTGATGCAAGAGAAGCATTCACCTTTGCCGTCTTTAAAACACCATGTTTCTTTTCTTTCATCCGACCCCTAACACCACTCACAGAGAACAGGGAGGATGTCTCTGCAGGTTCCTGGAGTGACATGGTGTAGACAGCTTTGTCAGCTGTTGAGAAAGAGAGAATGAGAGACATCAGTCAGCTGCTTCTTTTTCGACTCTACTACTTCAGTTTGCAAGATACTGTACAGTCTTTGCTTCACCTTTGAGATGAGTCCCGGTTATTCTAACTTCACAAATAGTTAAAGCTGGAATGTTATAGACAGAGGAATACAGAAAATCATTTCAAAGGTAATATGAACCCATGGTTTGTGCTAACCAAATTTTATAATGTAAGGCATAGCTTGAGCTTCAAGATTTGTTGTCAGATAATAATTGAAGATTACACATCTTTCTTCTTTTTCCTTGCCTCACTATCCAATTTCAAAGGCTTTTCAACTCAACAGCCTCTTCAGGCAAAGCAAGGCTGTCAATTCCCAGTGAATTCAGGTGTTATTACAAACCTAAGTTTGCAAACGTTGCAATCTGAAGCCCTGGTTTGTCTGACACAAACAAACCACTTTGTAAGCAGCATCAGATAACCCAAAACCATCTTCAGATTAACACATCATGGTTCGTTTTGGAATTATATGTAATGAATTAGAAGACCTAAGATCCAGCTCAGTTGCACCAAGACCACTTGCTGTCTTCTAGCAAGTGAAAACCAGTATTTTTTTCTCCCCATAATCTAATTTATAATAGGACAAACCATGACCCCATAATCCACTTTTTTGTGAAGTTACAAGACTAATATAAGATCACATTTACCTAGAGCACATCAGCACCCCCTTCTTCCTCTGACATCTGTCACAGTATTTCGAAGACCTGCATGAGTTATTCAGGCAAAAATAACTGTGCCTTTTGAGGCAAATGTAACACAGCGAGACTTTTCACACAAGAGAGTATGCAAGAATCTTGGTGTATCAGTGGTTGTGCCCTGCAAGTGAACGCCTGTAAAATAAAGCTACTTATTGCCAACCACTTCCGACTAAGTGCACAAAACAACCACGGTAAAAGTGGATTGGCAACTTCTGGGAACCTCACAGCAGGCATGTCTGGCTAGCCCTGGGAAATCTAGGTTTAAAAACCCTTTCAGTGACTGGAATAATATAGTATGCCATGAGGTCAATTAATACATACAGCTCAGTGGAGAGTCCAGTGCACCCTCATATAACAAAGGGTTTGTATAACATAAAATCTGTACAACATATGAAGTCAGCTTATTTTATGTCATATTTTATGAGTTGTAGCTGTTTTTAAATCTATGTGGAATGTGTTATATGAGTTGAATATAGCAACCGTGTAATTTCTTTGTTCCTGCAAGGGGGCAATGACAATAAAGATTCCTGTTGCTATTCCTATAAATTCCGGAGAGAGGGGAAATTTGCTTAACAGAATCGCCTATGGGGGAATACATACAACATAAAAATGGTCACGATTAGGAATTACTCTGTTTTCAATGCATTCCTATGGGAAATTTGTATAAAGGAAAGTTTGGAATGAATTAATTCCTTTATACAAGGTGCCACTGTACTCAGAAGGGGTTCGCCCCTTCCCTTCCTCTGGGGATCCTTTGGGACTGTGCAGGCTCACCCCAAGCTATACAGGCTGGTTTTTCCTGGGGGGCACCGTGGGGGGGGGGGTTGGCTTATAGCATTAAAAAGACAACAGCCAGACCTCTACACACACACACACACACACCTAAACCACCAAAACTCTCCAGCCTGATCTTCAGAGAGGAAGGGCCCCCCCGCCCCCCTCAGTAATCTCGGATCGGGCATCAGAACGAAGCCCCACCGTCGTTGTTGTGGTTGTTGTGAAAATAAGCGTGGCGAGGAGAAAGCGTTCAGCAGAAGTCACCCACCAACCGCATCCAACGGATCCCCGGTTCTACCGAAGTAAAAGCGCCGCATTTGCTTAATTAAGAGAACAAAACCATGTCCGAGTAGCATTTTTAAAAAGACTGCCTCTGCATTTCGTCCCATGAAACAAACTCGGCGCCAGTTCTTGTATTGATGGTTCCCCCTTTTTTATTTTATTTTTTGCAATCTCCAGCCCTTCCGTTCTCTGGCTGCCAGATTTAAAAGATCCAGAAAGGGAAAGTTTTAAAAAATAAAAAATAAACTTGTTTTGCTTCAATTGGAAAGGAAAGTGGAAGCACCTCTTTGGATTATTTTTTTTTTAAAAAAAGAGGAGCGACTGGATTTTCATATTCGTCCTCTCCGCCGGTCCTAGGGTCGAATTAAAGATAAAGGGCAACGGTCGTAAACTTACCAGGACGCCTAAAATCTCCGCCAGCTCAAGCCCACTTCATTTTTTTCTCCCTCCCGCAATCCTCATTCAAAAAACGTACTCGGCCTCCGGTTTAAATAGCCTTCTGGGAAATGTAGTTTCGGCTTTGATTTCCGATCGAGGACTTTGTCTTTGCTGTCCTCGTTGATTGTTTTTAATACGTTACCAGTATTTTTTAAAAAATAAATACACTTAGGGTTTGTTGGTTTGTTTTATTTGTTTATTTATTATAACGTTCACCGCCGAAAGCCTCCTCTGGGCTGAGACCTTCGCTTGTGCCCCACCCCCACTCCCTCTTTCCACAGCAACTTCTTTCGTCGCGAAATAATCCATTTTCTCTCTGGTTTCCGTCTGAACTTCGCCCAATGCGATAGGTTTCAAATCTCCTTTTTTCCGTCCCTGGAGGAGGGAAGGAAGCGCTTTGGGCTGAGGAGGGCCTGGATCCCTCCGTTGTCATGGCGACGGAAGCGTTCCTCGAGAGGCTCCCTCCTGGAACTCGCCTCTGCCAGAGGCCAACCCGAAGGCCGTTCCCTGGTTGGCTCTAATATGTAATAAGGGACCCCAAACCCCCAGTGGTGTCCAAACTTTGGCCCTCCAGATGCTTTGGACCACAACTCCCACAGTCCTTTGTCATTGGCAATCTAGGCTTGGAATTCTGGGAGTTGTGGTCCAAAACATAAGGAGGACCGAAAAGCCTGCTCAAGAATGAATGAAGGAGTTAATGGACTGGATTGATGATGTGTTAACAGGAAAAAGAAAAAATTCCAAAGGCTGGGCTGAAGGGTTGTAGGATGGACAGGTCCTGCAGAAACTCTTTGAAAAGCCGGAGTGCAAGAAACTCTGTGTTGCTGAGGTCACACAGTCTGAAAACACTCCGAAACCAAACCTATGGGCAGTACAGTGGTGCCTCTTAAGACAAATGCCTTGTCATAAGACAAAAAAACTCGTAGGAAATAAAAAAATTCTGGGAATAGGCATGCTTCGCATGACAAAAAATTCCCCATGGAAAAAACTGTTATGCATCTACGCTGGAAAAAAACGGTTATTTTTGTCTTTATTCTAGCCTCTGGAATGGATTGATCCATTCCCAATGCATTCCTATGGGAAACCGTGCTTCGTAAAACAAAAGTTTCGTAAAACAAGGCAACCCATAGCCTCCAAAGAGTTTAATCCATTTTCAATGCATTCCTATGGGAAACCGTGTTTTGTAAGATATTTTCCTAAAATAAATTGACCCGCAGAACAAATTAAATTACACTGGACTTGAAAAGAGGGAGGATGAGTAGCAAAACTCAAGAAAAAGGAGTCTCAAGGAAAGGACTCCAGTTGCCATGACTCAACATCCAGAGCAAGGTAGAAATGTTTTTAAAACTGTACATAAATAACTGCTTTTCAAAAGTCCAGAACCCTCAAATGTATAACCCGGTTGCATTTTCATGGTCCTAGCATGATGATGCTGGTCTTGAAACATAATTTAAATCACAATCGCATAGACTGAATTCTCTGCCTATCACAGTTATTTGGCAGGCAGAAAACCAATAGGTATTTTTTTTCTTTCTCACAAAGCATCTCTCAAGCTATGGACTTTCCAAGGGCAAGATCACTTCAAAAATTGTCAGCTGCAATCAGTTACCAATATTGAAAGCTTTTATGTATTAACTCATTTCTTTTCTGTCTATATAATAAGTAAACGATAATTTTAGTCACCTGACAGAAACCATAGTACAAACTGCTGCCTGTCATGCCAAGTGCAACCTTCCATTGTGCTTGTTTCAAAATGCAGAAATATGGGAGGTAGCAGCATGTGTAAGACAAACCTCCTCCAGCTCTTTGAAATATAAATGTAACTAAAACAATTACAATCTCTTGTGGAATTTTACCCAGTGGAGCTTTATTATATTTATATCTACATTATTTTTGAAATGGGTTAAGGCTAAGTAACATTGTTTGTAACTACTTAAAGAAGTGATGGATGTTTGGAAGTTCAATTATCCATTGTGCTGCTTCTGATAGGCTGGAATACATATACAGTAGTACTGGTAGTTCTTTCCAGCTCCACAGCTCTCAGATATAATTCCAAGTTCTGTATTTTCTGGTTATAATTATAATAATTCACATGACAGGAAAAATGCAACACAGTGGCTGGAATCCTTTGTTATACCTGCCATTAATGTCACTGTGGCAACATTCCACAACGATCTTTTCCAGTTAAAATTAAAGCTGCAGACATGCTATAGCACACCAATTACCTTACTTTGTTTCCAGTAGAAAATGATAATGTTGATTTGCTGTGGGAATTTGATAATGAAAGCTATTCTGGCATTACACCGTACTATTTAATTTTTACCATCAGCTGAATCGTTTTGGTGTTTGCATAAAGTTTACATAACTTGCCATTATTAATTACTGTTATAGTACTTAATGAGGTATTAGGGCACATCTAAAGTTGATAATGAAGTCTGCTGCTGTAGTGTTGCCTCTTGGTGCTTGGTTCCTGCTTCATGTTACAGGTGTATATTTATACTATCTGAATGTTTTGATAAAGTAAACAAGCAGATACCCTGTCAAATAAATAATAATAATATCCAGCTGGAAGACATTCTGTGGATTCAATGGAAATTCTAATTGAGCTCTCTTAATTGCTGTGCAGAAAATGTTGATAAGTTTGTTGTGAGTTTTTCGGGCTCCTTGGCCATGTTCTGGAAGTTTTTCTTCCTGGCGTTTTGCCAGACTCTGTGGCTGGTGTCTTCAGAAGAGAGAATTCCTAGTTCCCTGAGTTCCTTGCCCTCTGAAGATCCCGGCCAAAGAGTCTGGCAAAACGGCAGAAAGAAAAACTTCCAGAATACAGCCAAACAGCCTGAAAAAACTCACAACCTCTATCAGATCCTGGCCGTGAAAGCCTTCGAGAATACATTGATAAGTTTGTTTTGAAAACAATAATCGTTTTGTGATTGAAGCAGGGATACAATGTGTTTCTGTGGGCTTTGTTCTGATAGAGTAACTATGTGTTCTTGATTTATTTATTTGTTTGTTTGTTTTTGAGTACTTTTTACCCCAAAATACTCCTTGGAAAAGGACCGAAGGCGGCTTACAGTAAGGAGAGACTATACAGTCCATTACAATTAAGACACAATCAGTTCTAGAAACAGGGAATTGGGGGGCATCTTACAGCATTATAAGGCAACATGAAAGCTAACAATTGATAACATGGTGTCAGTGCAGTCACACAGGGAGAGATATAAACACAAAGTTTAAGTGGTTATAACACAAAGTCTGTGTAGCCATGTTTGGGATGATGGGATCTATCTCGCTTTCAGACCCTTTGGATTCAGGAGAGAGAAGAAAAAAGGGTGAGGAAGAAGATGAATGCAGAGGTAAGGAATATTTTCCCCTGTACAAAACTATATTTTTCTCTAAACTTGTTAGACTGAAAATTAAGGGGTGTGTGTCATCTTATACACAGGGTCGCCTTGTAGATGTAAAAATACAGTACCTTTAATCCAGTTATGTGGTCACCAGGTGCACTTTCTCCCCCCCCCCATGTTTTATTATTTGTGATACAGACGAATTGGGGAAAGGGTATAGGGAAACATAAACAAGGGTGGTACAAAATACAAAGAGGAGGAGTTCTAGCAGCGAACGGCAGCTCTAAACAGAGCTCTGTTTCCAGGAGAGATTTTCGGAGGCCTGTGAGGCTTCACCTCTTATCCAGGAGAGGAAAAGAGGTCCAAAAGGGAAGGAACAACTGTCGAGTTGATAGCACTGTGTGACGCTTGCAGTTTGGAGTAGAGATGGGCACGACTAGGGAAAATGACGTTTTCGAGTTGTCGTGTGTCGGAGGCGGCCCGTGTCGGCTCGTTTCCGTTTTTCGCGAAACTTCGCAAAAATTTGTCGGCTCGTTTTTCGTTTTTTCGTCTGTCGTTATACTGGTTTAGGGGGGTAACGGGCTCCTGGAGGCACCTCTTTTTTGGGGGGTGGATGCCTCCTCTCCTCACCCGCTAGGAAGGGAAAGCAGGCTCCTGGAGACCCCTCATGGCATGGGGGTCTCCTCTCCTCACCTGCTGCTGCAAAAGGGCATGCATAGCCATATGGATATGCATATCAAGTTGCAGACAGAGACACAGCAGACTGGCAGAGGCACCCCTCTTTTGGGGGTGCCTTCCCTGCATCAGTCAGTCAGGCCTCGGGGGCATGATGGTGTGCATGGCACACAAATCTGCCGCTGAGCCGAGCCGAGTAGGAGTCAGCCAGAGCCACAAGTGACGGACTGGTCTGCACCCGCTGTGTCTCACAAAGAAGGGAATCGTACTTGCGTGTAGTGCAATGCAAGTAGATCTGGCTTAGGGGACAGCAGCTTAGCGCAAGGGCTAGGGTTAGGCTAGTTACTGGTGAGGTTAGGGTGACTATTGGGGTGCACCTCTGGGTGCCTCTCTGACCCACTAAGAGGACAGTGTACTGTGGCGTATGGGTAAGGAATCAAGGATTAGGGTTAGGGTTAGGGGGCTAGGGCAGGGTTTAGTGGGCTTCTTGGCACATCCCAGAAGTCTCAGTGGCCAAGTGGCCATGATGGCTCCAAAAATTTGCATGGTCACTCCCACATGGCCACTTGGCCAGCCCATCATTGTGCAGCTGTAAATAAAATAAAATAAAATAAAATCAATGGAGACTGAGAGTGAGAGAGGACAGGGGAGGAGACATTTTGTTGCAAGAAAAACCCACTGCTACTGTAAAAATTCTGGCAGTTTTATAATAGCAATTTTCGCATGTTTCTGTGGTGCTTGTGTTTTTGGACCACGATTTAAAAAAAAAAAAATTGCGGTCGCCGCCCCATTTTGGATCCCCCGCCTGCAATGCATGGCATTGTGGCGACTCGAGTCTGGCTGCCCAGGACAGGACAGGAGGAGAGGGGGGGAGGCCGGGGACACCCTTCCAGAAACCACCCCTCTGGTAGGTGCACTAAGCCCTCACTCAGGCAGGCCAGGCATATTTTCGCCGGCTTTTTGGCCCGGGAAAGGGGGGGGAGTTTTAAAACTTTTTTTCTGTGCCGCTTCCGTTTGAATTGCATTTGCGGCCGGCCGGGCGAGCTGGCGAGCCGGCGGCGACTTTGGCGGTGCGACGAGGACGCCCGCCCCCAGCGCAGCCCAGGGCCAGGAGGGACGAGAAGGGGGGAGGCCGGCGACCCCCCTCCAGAAACCACCCCTCTGGTAGGTGCCCTCCTGCACCTGAGCCCTCACTCAGGCAGGCCAGGCATATTTTTGCCGGCTTTTTGGCCTGGGAATCAAGGGGGAAAAACTTTTTTTCTGTGCTGCTTGGCATCGCGGGATGGCCGCGATGCCAGGAACGACCACGACAAATCAGACCCAATTATTCTTTAGTCGATTCGAGTTCGAGTTCTGGCGGAGTAATTCCCGTTACCGTTTCCGTTGCGTAACAGAAACGAGTAACGGAAACGGAAACGGGAATTCCGCTAAGTCGTGCCCATCTCTAGTTTGGAGTTTTCTTCCTGAGGCGAAACTCATCTGGAGATAAAAAAGGGAGGCGAAGAGAGTGAGAAAAGAAATATATCTGAAGCGAAAGGTTATATATGCATGAATGTGTTAAAAAGAAAAGGACAGCAAAAGCCCAGACAAAAAATGAGATAGAGAAGAAAATAAATTTATGGAGAAATTTATGGAGATGGTTAACAGATGGAGTGCTTTGCGGCTAATGGAAGGAAGGAATGAGGAGAACGTGAGACGACGCTGGAGTTTTTTTCAGCTTTAATTTTACTGATTTTTGATTGTGGGTGGGAGTAGGTTTCTCTTCTTTGGGGGGGGGAACCTTTATTATTTTGTTACTTTGGGGCTGATTACAAGTCACTCGGGCCTTGTGGGAGGGAAGAGAAGAAGAACGGAGAATAACAGATACTCATTATCAGCTCACCTGTTTGACTGAGGGATAATAAACTGATGTGCAGAGTTTGGAGCCAAGAGTAAAGGAGACAGACATCTGCTGGATTAAGAGAACCATCAGGGGAAGGCTGAGATGTATATATCTTAAAAGAAATACTCTGACTTCTTCCCTGCCATATAATTTTAGATACTGTTTGTTTTGAGGCTTGATTCATATATTTGCTGGGTGGATTTGATCTGAAGTCTATTGGTAATTTATATTTATTGTGTATGGTTGTTAGTATTGTTTAATACTTATATACCGCCCATCTTCTGTTTGTATTGTTGTCATGGCAACAAGGGCTAAAGGAGGGGTTGGGAGTGGTAAATCCTCACCAGTTCTAGAATCCTCGATAGGGAAATTAGTAAACCAAGAATCCCAGGTCATTTCCATGCAGAATATGGTGGAAAAGATGTTGGCTTCAATACAAACTCAACAGAATGTAATGCAAGCACAACAGAATAATTTTTTTGAACGTCAGGAACAACAAAACAAGAAATGGGAGGCTAGACTAGAAAGGCTGGAGAAAAAAATGGATGATATGAAACTTGAGTGTATGAATCTGCATGAATATAAGAAAGATATAGAAAAAGAACTTACAGAACTTAAACAAGACATGCAGAAATCACTTTTAGTAACTAAGTGGTTTTGTGTCATGAATGCACATCCCATTGTTCATAGAACCATAGAATCATAGAGTTGGAGGAGACCTCAAATGCCATCCAGTTGAACCCCTGCCAGGTACGCACCCCCATCACAATATTTCCGACAGATGGCCATCCAGCCTCTGCTTAAAAACATCCAAAGGAGGAGACTCCGCTACCCTCTTTCGAACACTGTTGAACAGCTCTAACAGAATCTCTAACGGAATCTCTTTTCCTGTCGTTTGAAACCATTCCTCCGAGTCCCAATCTCTGAAGCCATGGAAAACAAACGTGTTCCCTCTTCAATATGACATCCTTTCAGATATTTAAACATAGCGATCATATCCCCTCTCAGCCTTTTTGTAAGGCTAAAAACATTCCCAGCTTCCTAAGCCATTCCTCGTACATGACATCTCTTCCAGATCTTTAACCATCCTGGTCGCCCTCTTCTAGACCCATTCAAGGTTGTCCACGGCCTTTTTTAAATTGAGGTGTGCAGAACTGAACACGGGTCTGACTAGAGCAGAATAGAGTGGTATTATTACTCCATTGGTTCCCTCCCCCCAATGTATTATTGCTGTATTTTTACTTTTAAGGGTGGGGGGAAGTTTGCATATAATTGAATGGCAGCTGATAGTAGCATCTTAAACAGAAACATTTTTATGATGACTGGGTTAAAATAAGATTGGAAGTCAGTGGAAAATAACTTACTGCATCTTTTGTTGTTGTT
>JAHTLZ010003542.1:12949771-12960225 GCA_023846285.1 Phrynocephalus versicolor | reverse complement strand
ATATGTTCCAAGGAAGAGGCAAATGGATCATCAACAGAGACATGACAAGACTGCAACACTGGGTAATCTCCTTTTTATTTGATCCATTTGGCTACACCCCGAGTGACTTTTCCAAATCTTATCCTAATGTCCAAATGAAATCCATGGGCCTTCTGCACCAACCCCCCTCATTCTTCACTAGCAGGGCAGGGACCGTTGGCCTCAATGAGCCACCTTGAGGAGAGGTGTGAATGTGTGTACGTGAGCTGTGAGCCGTGACATGTCTTTGGAAGGACTGGGGCAACAGAAACACCTCCCTTCATTTCGGATGCAGCCTAAGAACATCCAAGCTCCAAGCCTCAACTAAGAAACTGCCTGGCATTTTTTCAATCTTGCCAAGGACCTTGCATCTAAGAAATAACCCCTGGCAAATCCATCTTTCACCATGTTATAACCTATTGGTACTACTCTGAGGAAGAGGGTTTCGCCCACGAAATATTAGCAACATTTTTGTTATTTTTCTAGTAGCCTAAAAGGTATCACCTGTTCTACTTTTGTATTTGGTATTTGTGATGGCTATACGGCTCCTCAACTTGTTTTGTTTGGTTCAATATCTTCTGCCAATCCTCATGGGCAGATGCAACTTCGGATGAGGTGGGGCACCCCCACAAAACATTTAGGGGGATGTGTCTCTAATCTTTGATTGTGTGGGTATCAAGAAGCTGCTAAATTTTCAGATCCAACCTTTATAGTACATTATCAAAGAATAACAGAATAGTGAATTTGAAAGGGGGGACCCTACAAGGCCATCAAGTCCAACCCCCTGCTTGAAGCAAGAATACAAATCAAAGGATGATACTTGTTCTTAAGTTCTTACAGAAGAGGGTCTCAAACCCCAGCATTTTCAGTGTTCCTGAATTTGTGATGGTTTTGCAAGCCCTTCTTTTATTAGTACAGTTCAACAGACAATTGTTAGCATTAGCAGTGGAAACATTATGTCGGTCATATGTCTGTGAAGCTTCTCAGTCATCCAGGTGAGTTTATCTGGAAGTTGAGTCATGGCAACTAGACTTCTTTTTCTTGAGAGATTGAAATGTTTCGCTGCTCATCCAAACATTCAAAGGCTGATGAAGCCGTTTGGATGAGCTTCAAAACATTTCAATCTCTCAAGAAAAAGAAGTCCAGTTGCCATGACTCAACTTCTAGATTCTTGTCGGTCACTATTTTTCTAGGAAGACGGTTCTGAGGAGCATAATTGACAGTGGAGGGGGCGGGAATCTCCCTTTACCCTTAATAAAATCCCAAGAAGTCCATATCCAGTCATTTATTCTCCATGCTTTATGTTTACTGGATAGCCAGCAAGCACAAGACAAGCTGGTGTTTCTCTGAGGGAGGACAGATTTCGCCCTTGGGACATTGCTAATTGGTACCCACAGTGTGAGTGCTCATCATTCAATCAAACACCTGGCATACGCATGCATAAATGCCCACACACATTCCCTGGACACATGCCTTTAAAAGTCTCTTTTAGTATCACTGGGCATTTTTCAAAAGTCTGATTGCAGAAAGGACAGAGAACTTTGCGTGGGGGGACTGCAGACAAGCTGTCAGGCCTTTTATGCCCCCTCCTGAGTCTATGAGCTAGATCTTTCCTCTCTTTATTCTTTCTCATGCAGTTAAGATGCAGAGCCAGGCATGTGTGTAACACCCTTGATTTCAGCGGGCTGCCATGGCACTCCCTGCATAAGATCTGGCTGCAAGTATCAGCTGGCCCCCACTTATCCCCTTGCTTTCCTTCCAGCACAAATGATGGCTGACACAAACTGTTAACATCCTCTCAGGTCCGCTGTAGATGAGGGACCTGTTCTCATTCATCAACCAGCTGTCAGTGTTTCAGATCAACCGTTTAGATGTGAAATCGAAAGCCTTGGCACGTAAAAAGATCTCTCTGTGTTCTGGGACAGGAGGTGAGACCAAAGGGAGCTGCTTGTTGTCTTCTACACACACACACACACACACACACACACACACACACACACACACACACACACACAACCTTAAACTTTCAGCTCAGCAGTATTGGGTTTCTAAGCAACAGGCAATTGCTTCATTCTCTTGGTTTCCCTGAGCGAGTGGTTCATTCCTATTAAGGTACTGCTAATCAAGGAAGATGAGAATAGCATCATATGGCCTGAATGCTCTTCTAATGGGGTTAAGCCAGAGGGATTCCAGAACTTGAATCTTTTTGATGTCCACTGTGCAAAAAAAAAACTGGAAAAAGGTAATGATTTTTTTTCATCCATTGATGCAGAACTAGAGCACAGTGTATCCTCTTTAAGATCTCATTTATATGCTGTAATATGCCCATTTCAATTATTGTTAAACAGTTTTGTTAAAAATCCAATTAACTTTCTCCACTGTTTTATGGCTGGAAAGCGGTGTGCATTTATGCATGGTTGTTTTCCAAAGGAAGCCATTATAACTGCTGTTTTATTTTGTATGCATTCTGGTTGGCTGGCTGTTTGTTGCATTTATTTTACCTGGAAACTCCTGCAACATCCCACATTGAATTTAGAAATATAATTTAGTTAGAAGAAGATAAGTACAGCTTGCTGGGCAAGAAAGGATTTTGGTGATAAAAACAGTTATCTCAATTGCTGTCTAAAAATCTTTAGTGTTCTTTCTGGATTTGACCTTGGAATGCTTTGCATTGGAAAGGAGATTTAATATGCATAAATCATTCTGGTTTCATGTGTGGGCAATCTGTGCAGTTGTCCCAATCCAATCCATTGACATCTGTTTTTAGAAGGTAATGTCCTCATCACCAGCTTAAAAATCCCTTCATTTCTTACAAATGTCTTCCTCTCCAAGGCCGGGGAAGTCTCTTCTAATAGTGGACAAAATTCACTGTTGAGCTTGCGAGGTATAGAGGACAGAATGTGTAAGGCTGCCTAAATGAAGAATTGTATGCACACCTTTATAACTATTAAAGAAAATACAGTCTGTCAACCATGTGCATTGATCAACCAAGTAGTGAACTAAATAAACCTCAGTCTTTAGAAGAACTACGAAAGCAATGGTTTGTCAAACGCTTGGCAGTTCACAATACAGGACTTTGCCTTGGTGGGTCACCTTATGCATGCAATTATCCAGATTTCCCAGTAATACCTAATGGTTTATGCATATCTTGAAAGTTAGATTGAGACAGTAGGGATATAGTGTATGTATCTTTTTTTAACATCATCCATATGAGTGCTTTCATCTTCAGCCTTCTTATGTCATAAGACTGCCAACACAGATTTTCTCAGTACAGTACACATTGTCCTATTGATTTCCAGATGGACTGCTATTGTTTTAATTCTTCTGTGTGCCTGAAAGGTTACTTTGAGCACCCCACTTGGAATTCCATTTGGTCTAATCTAGGTTTCCAGGTACTGCCTCTCTTCTATGCACTGCTGACTCCAAATCACTGGGTCAGAAAACCCAATAGTTTTGTATATATGAAAAAGTGTGGGGTTAAAAAGAAAGCCCAACATGATTAACCCACACTGTAACTATCAGGGAAGAGTAACTATCCCACATTACAACCTTCTGGAATAAATATCTAAGGAGAACTTCTGCAATAATGTATCCCCGACCTCAGATTCAGATCACCTACTACAGTACAATAGGACTCTGGTATCCCCTGGGATTGGTTCCAGGCCTTCCTGTGGATAATGAAAACCACGGATAAGAGAGAATGCAAAAAAAAAAAAACCCCAAAACTGCTGTTTTGTGACAGTAGCTTGCTTTGTGGCTGCGGAATTAATTATCTATGCTCAGATCTGTGCTTAGAATCTGAATCTTTCAAGAAGCACGGGGTATCATCTGACAGTCAAGTCCCTGTTTCTGAACTAATTTTCTTTCTTTCTTTCTTTCTTTCTTTCTTTCTTTCTTTCTTCCTTCCTTCCTTCCTTCCTTCCTTCCTTCCTTTCTTTCATTTGGCATCATCTATTTATTTGTTATACATAGTTCTAATTAAACTGGAACTCTCTGGTCCTGTTTGCTTCTTAGAATATCTATACCCATGGAAAGAAACCGCTTAAAAAAAGAAATCAAAAAACTCCTGTAAGTACTGGTACAATCTATTTCCCCACCCACCCCTCTTTACTTTAATAGAGACCAGGATGAGCAACCTTGGAGAACTGGGGGTGGAGGTGTTATTAGGTCTGAAAGGGCATTTTTTGGCAATTTAAACAAACAAACAAACAAAATTAAACAGGAAGTGCCCAAACTGGAACTCTGTCTTTACTTTGGGAAAGGAGGAGTCTTAGAAGACCCGCACCCCAATGTAATAGCCACTATTCCTAGAGACTCCCAGGAGCAGAAGTAGTGATTTTTGAAAGCTTTTAATACGGAGCTCTGAGATGGGTTTGGGGGAAACAGATATATCTAGGGGGGCTCAAATGGCCCAGCATCCACATGTTTCCCTCTCTTGAGATAAACTCATGTCTAATAGTTGCATATTACAACCCGCATTCATTGAACCTCACACACCCTAGAAGTTCTGGGAAAATATAAATCA
This sequence comes from Phrynocephalus versicolor, assembly GCA_023846285.1. Classification (NCBI taxonomy): domain Eukaryota; kingdom Metazoa; phylum Chordata; class Lepidosauria; order Squamata; family Agamidae; genus Phrynocephalus; species Phrynocephalus versicolor. The sequence continues at coordinate 12,955,682 of JAHTLZ010003542.1, read as the reverse complement.
ATCAAGGGTTTCAAGTCATTATGGGGATATATTGTCTCCAGTATCAATGGCAGCCTACCTCTCAGTTGCCAGAGTTCCTGAGTGGATGTGTGTTTTTGTACTGATGCCCTGCTTTGGGGCTTCCTATGATAGGCACTTCCTTGAGCCTTTGGGGAACAGAACACAGGACTAGATAGGCATTTTATCTGATCCAAAATAGTTCTTGTCTTCTTGTCCAATATACCTACCTATTTAAGAATATATGACTGAGATGCTCTTTTCACCACAGAGGAGATTACGTTGGTATTAAGCTTCGGGAGAATGAATTTGACCCACAAGGAAAGAGGCAAGCTTCCTTTCTGGATGAATTGGTAAGCTGATATTTTCTTGCTACAGTCTTACTCGTTTTCCTGAGTTTTACAGAAGACTGTACAGGGTTTCCTTTTGCGGTAAGAGATCTCAATTAATATGTAGCAACAATATTCCCTGTTTTTACTAATCACACACACACACACACACACACACACACACACACACACACACACACCGCTTGAGGAATTATGTGGGCAGATTAAAGGACACAATGGCCTTGCTTATAGAGAATTCTGGGCTCTTCTTTCTTTCTCTCAGTTCTCCGCTGGGGGCAAATGCATTCACTGGATACCCCTGGGCTACCTGCTGAGGTGTCAGGTTTAAGCATTGTTAAGTGTTAGGAAGTAGCTGCCTAGATGCCCTAAGAACATCTGATCTCTCCTGATTTCAGAAGCTAAGCAGGGTCGGGCCTGGATAGTCCTTGGATGGGAGACCACCAGGGAATACCCGGTGCAGTAGGCGTCTGGAGTAGGAACTAGCAAGCCACTCCAGTATTCCTGCCAAGAAAACTCCATGGACATGGGGTCACGGAGAGTCAGTAACAACTGTAACAACACAACACACACACATAAGTGTTTAACAAGAAGAAACATCAGTCAGGGAAACCGATCACAAGCATACTAAGGAATGAGATTCCCAGACCTCATGGCGGTGCATAGGACCAGGAACAATTACCCAAATATTCATAGGTCTAGCTCAGAAGAAGTCTCTCATTGTCTACAGTAGTGCAATCACAAATTCAGAAGTCACTAATGCAAATGCAGAAGCGCAGGGTCCCTCCACGAGAACTCCGCATGCACATACATCCCCACACTCCACATTATGACTGAATGCAACTAACTACCAGGGGTAGGCAGGAGGGAACCCTGGAAAGCAGGTGTGTCCAAAGTCTGGCCCGGGGCCCAAATGCGGCCCGATTTAAAATTTTGAGTGGCCCTCAGCCTCTTCTCTCTGCCAGCTCAGCCTTCACTCATCACCGCTGGCCGGCCCTTCTCTGTGCTGGCTAGAGACGTCAGCTTGCAGTTTTATGGTTTGCCTGGCCTCCCTACCTCCATCCATCCCCTCAGCCTTGCCTACCCGCTCCTGGCTCTGTTGCTGCGGTGTCTTCCCTACTTCTTTGTGAGGGAGGGCAGCATATGCAAGCAGTGGTGCACCTCGGGTGTGCATGGGCCGATTCCCGGGCTGTGCAACAGCTGCTGGGCGCTTGGGCACCTTGAAACGAGCATTTGTGGCTGTTGCAGATGCGCATGGACCACGCCCTTTCTCCCCTTTCAGGTTGAATGGTCGGCCCCCACACATCTTCACCTCACCAAATCTGGCCCTCCTTGCAAAAAGTTTGGACACCCCTGCCGGAAAGGGAAGAGAGAAGCTGCTATTCAGAGACCAAACCCCACCTCTACTTGTGCAATGCAAGGGCAGGGGCAGGGGGGCAGCTGCCATGACTTCCTGCCATCCATGTGTTTCTACCGTTTCCTCTTCTACGTCTCCTGGGCTCAGCGACTGGGCACTGCAACGCACATAGCAAAACATGGGGCACTGAAAGCCAAGCAGCACCCGAGCCATCAGAATCAGGCAGGTGGAGGAGAGAGTGAACCGTCTCCTGTGGCCTTGGAAGGAACACAAGGTGTTACAAGATTCCTCCTCCAACCAAAGGCGGGAAAAACAATCTGAAGTCAGGGCAGGGGCAGCGGTGGATTAACCATTAAGCACAATAAGCATGTGCTTAGGGGCATCAAGGGAAGAGGGGGCACCACAGACATTTTTATTTATTTACAGTGGACCCTCGTATAACAAACCGTTTGTATAACATAAAATCTGTACAACATAAATTTTTTTTATGTACAACATAAAAATTTGCTTAACAGAATCGCCTATGGGGCGAATCCATACAACATAAAAATGGTCGCAATTCGGGATTACTCTATTTTCAATGCATTCTTATGGGAAATTTGTATAAAGGAAATTTTGCTTAGCATAATTTCATTTGGAACCAATTAATTCAAATAAATAAATAAATAAATAAATAAATAAATAAATAAATAAATACCACTGTGTTTATTTATTTATTAAATTTATATACTACTCCATCTAGCTACACGGCTACTCTCGGCAGTTTACAAAACTGAACAGAAATGGAACCCATAAACAATACAATGGTCTCCCGCCCTTTTGCTCTTCATATACTGCAGTCCTGCTATATCGCGGGACCGCAGTACCCTGAAAGGGCTTGAGGGAGGGGAGCAGGTTTGGGGGCTTTTTAAACCTTCCCCCCTTTCCCCAAGCCCTGGGCTCCAGCTGATTGGCACTGAGGTGGGGGAACAAAGGGTTTTTCTCAGCCACCCCAGCGCCAATCAGCTGGAGCCCAGGGCTTGCCTCCAGAGGTATCATGTGCCACTTCTCCCCACCCCCTGGCAAGCGGCACACAATTTTTTACAGGCTTTTGGCCGTGAAGCCGAGCGCTTGGCTCTGCAGCTGAGAGCCCTTTTTAAACATTGCCCGCTGCTCGCCCGCACTGTGGGCGAGCAGCGGGCAATGCTACAACATTTGGGGCTCATTAATCTAGAAAAAAGGCACCAGAGGGTGAACATGATTGAGATGGACAAAATCATGCAGAAAGTGAATACAGTAGATAGAGGGAAGTTATTTTCCCTCTCACACAATACCGGAACCAGGGGTCATTTGCTCAACTGACAGTTAAGAGAGTGAGAACAGACAAAAGGGTATCTGGTAGGGCTATAGATGCAGAGATAGGTCTCCATCCCCTCAAGATTGCATTGTGTTATTAATCCATTAGTTATGCAGTCTACACACTGAGAAGGAAGAATGTCCCTCTATTTCCTATTACAGTGGACCCTTGTATAACAAACAGTTTGTATAACATAAAATTTGTACAACTTAAAAAATTCCGGAGATAGGGGAAATTTGCTTAACATAATTGCCTATGGGGAAAATCCGTACAACATAAAAATGGGATTACTCCGTTTTCAATGCATTCCTATGGGGAAATTGTATAAATGAAAATTTACTTAACATAATTTCATTTGGAACGAATTAATTCCTTTATACAAGGTACCACTGTACTTTGTTCCTGTGTCTAGAATTCTTGCCCAAATGCATGAATCAATGCGACACAAAGCTGCCTGCCCAAAATGCTCTCCAAAATATAAAGGTAATTCACACATATGTTTTTCTTTCTTTTACTTCTCCTCTTCTTCAGGCTCACTACGACTTGGCCATAAATATTGCTTTACCTTGGCTCAGCAATTCCGAAGTCCAGACACCTTGGGAAAAAGAGAAAGTGTAAGTACTGTAGAAGGAAAACAAGTCCTGTTTTTAAATATTTGTTTATATGGCATACATGACCCCCCTCCTATCGGCACAATTCTATTGATCCTAATGTCCATGTACTTTTACATAGTATAGAGACTAGAAGTGGGCATGAAACAGAAATATAGGATTTTGTTTCATTTGCTATCTCATTATTAATTAATATTTTTTTAAAAATTCATAACAAAACAATTCATTATATTAACCTGGTCTCCTGGGTTCTATAAACACTCAGTTTTGTGGGAAGCTCAAGAATCAGGGCAACAGACTAGAAACTGCAATCTCTGTGCAGAGAGGTTGGACCTAGGAATGGATGATGTACTAGTAAGATATAGTGGCCGGTCTGGGAAGAGATGGGCTGTCACATATATCAGTGTGGAGGATGATTTGATGGTGACTGGGAAAGATTCCACACAAAAGCCATATGAAATCAAGAGGATATAGTAAGACCCCACTTCTTTTACCATAAACCTCTTTTATTTCAATTTAAAGAGCCACTAGTCAATCCTCTTTCTTTAAATGTTAATAAAAGAGGTTTATGGGTAAAAGAAGCTGAATCTTACCATATCCTCTTGATTTCATATGATTTTCCCATGGGATGTTTCCCAATCACCATCAAAGCATCATCCACACTGATATATCTGACAGCCCATCTCTTCCCAGATGGATCACAATATCTTACTGGCACATCATCCATTCCTAGGTCCCACCTCTTTGCGTACAAATTGCAATTCCCAGCCTCCTGTCATCATTTCTTAGGATAATATTGAAATGTTCTGACAAGGGAAGACAAAGCATTTTGTTTCTGAAATAGAAAGTGGTATTTTGTTTTATTATTTGATAGAATGCTTGTTTGTATTTTATAGTGTCTTATGAACTTATAAAATGATAAGATAACATGTTTTTATTTTGTGCTCATCTCTAATAAAACATATAAATTATACAAATCTGACAGAATAGTAGTCTTGTTCATCCTTGCATCACCTTTCTGATACAAAACTCAGAGCTGAGTTGAAGCAGTATAAAGCAAAAAGAAAATCAGCTGATCACTCATATAGTGCTGCTAGGTATTTTTCATGATATCTGGAGATGTTAAAGGAAAGAGCTTTTTTTTAAGGAATTGTCCCTTATTGCACAATTATTGTAATCTGAACACAGTGAGCAATCTTTGCATCAGACCCATGCAGCTTTGCATTTACAGTATGTGGGGGAAATGTCATTTCTTAAACATAAACAACTATTCTTTAATCTGCTTTTGATTTAAAAAGCAGTGAAGTGCACAACACATATTTCTTATTGTTTTAAGTTAAGTTTAATTAACCACCCCCTCTTTTTTTTCTGTTTTAATCTGTATAGGAAACTACCGTTTTATCACCGACACACATACCCCAACCGAATTGAGAGAGAAGCAATGATTTTATCCTCATATGCTGGAATGCTAATGGCACGTCACTTCGTTTAAATACTGTGACATAGGATACTTAGTTTTACTTGGACCTTTGTCCAGAAGCTTTGTTATTTCAAAGATGCCAGGGCCTTGGCAGATATACAGTAACTGTATACTAGCTGTAATCCAGGTGAATTAACTCCTCCATAAATTCCATTGGTTCAAACAAGCCTATTCTAGTTGCAAGTAACTCACAAGTAGGATAGAGCCCGTTGACTCACTTGAATGTATGGAGGAGCTGACTTACCAAACCCCCACCAACTGAGTGGTCCTACTATAAGCAACAGGATTTCAGTCTATAGGCCTTGAAACTGTTGTGCATTGTCACTGATACTTGTTCCGTTGTTAGACAAGAAGTGATGTTGCTTCACATCTTGGCCCTGTTGTCAGATGGGTGGTTTTACAATCTAACAAATAAATACTGATTAATACATCTTCTTGAGATGATTGCTGGAATGTTTGCCTCTTTACTCAGTCTTTAAAAATGCCCTTAATACTAATACAGGCAACATACTCCACTGAGGTATAATCCTGTTAATAGGGATTATATATTTTATTCTTTCAGATTCTATTGTAGAACAGATTTTTGCTTTGGCCTCTGTGTGTTGGAACAGCTTCTGGCAAGATGCTGTTGGTCAAATACCTATATCTATCTAGCTCCAACAATGAAAAATGTTCAGTGCATACTGAAACCTAGTGCCTATGTGGCATTTAGATGGGAACAAATTAAATGGCAATCTTCTTCTTCTTCTTCTTCTTCTTCTTCTTCTTCTTCTTCTTCTTCTT
>JAHTLZ010003542.1:12904101-12939616 GCA_023846285.1 Phrynocephalus versicolor | reverse complement strand
TTCTTTCTTTCTTTCTTTCTTTCTTTCTTTCTTTCTTTCTTTCTTTCAAAAGGTGGCAACCAGACCCGCAGCAACAACAAACTGGCTCTCTGAAATAATCAGACCCTGAAACGTAATCACTGCGCTAGCTTTCCTCCCCTCTCCTCCTCGCAGGGCATAATAGTTGTAAGGCTACACGCTGGGGCATGCAGCATTAACAAGCATAAATAGTTGCATGTAAGTAACCAAACAGCAGGGTAAAGAACATCAATTATTTGTCAAGGCCACTGCGCGTTGCCCAGTTAAACAAAAGTTGTGAAAGTACAGAAACAAAGCTAGCAAGTGCATGTTTACTAAAGGGAGGGACGCTTCCAAAACTTAATAGCCGTTTCCTCCCCAGTGCTGCACTCATTCATCCATCCACAATGGCTTGCAAAGGAAGACAATTGCTGATTGGCTAAATGGCATTCTTCAGTGACCTTTCCTTTTGCTGATCTCCTGCAAATAAACCAACAGACGCCCTCTCTCTCTCTCTCTGGCCGTCACTTCACGGGGCTCTTCGCATCGCAGCGTGATTGCCTTCGCTTTGAATGCGAAGGCGATCACGTGGTCTCCCTTCGCCCCCACCCCTCTTTCTCTGTCCTCACCATGCGAAATTTTAGGTTCGAATCCATTCCTACCTCACGTGCTCCCTTCGCATTCGGAAGCTTACTTGCAACTTCCGGTTTCTTTTTTAAAAAAAAAAAAATACCACGGCGTATCGATGCATCGATACCCGGCTGTCGAGGCGCACAAGCCAGCGGTCAAGCCCGGCACTCAAAGGCCCCTGCGGTTGTCCCGAGGACTTGTGGGCGGCCATCGTGTTTCCCTGAAGCAGAGCAGCTGGGTTGGTTTTTTTGGGGGGGGGCGGGGCGGGGAGAGGCTTCTCTCAGCTTCATCGCCCTGTGTGCCCCGCCGCCGCTCTGTGGGTGGGCGCGCGCGGGGGTGTCTTGTAGCGGCGGCACCGACACCCCCTCCCCCCTCCCCCCTCCCTCTGCGCAGCCCTTCGCCATCCCTTGCAAGCGGAGGGACTCTGCTCACGTCACCCGGGGACGCTTGCCCCCCCTCTGTTGCCCCTGCCCCGTGTTCAGAAGGCAAGATCAAAAGAACGGGTCACCCAAAATAACTATGCATCGGCATTTCGGACAAAAAGTAAGTTTAAAAAAAAATAAATATATATATTAACTGGCCACACGTGACTTTGGATGCGAAGCGGGATGCGAAGCGAGGAAGATTCCCGGCCTCCGGCAGGGGAATCTCTTGCCCCGCTTGGAGCACGGTTTAGGGGGCGTGGTCGGGGTGGCGCCGAATCCAAAGAGGAGGAGCGTGCGGACTGAAGCGATCCATTCGCACGGAAATTACGGCTCGCTGCGCAGCGAGAGGTTCGTGAAGCAACGGCCTCTGTGTGTGTGTAAGTCCAAACTGCTTCATGTTATATTTAATGACCGTCTGGCACAATTTGCATAGATACCGAGACAGAGCTTTGCATAGTTTAGGGAAGGCCTGCCACAGCTCAAGTGTTCTGGTTTAGCCCCCTCTAGTACTGTATCCTAGCACTAACTGTATTTATCAGCAGTACATACAAAAATAATATTGAGGAAACGGGGAAAAATCTTCGGTTAAATATACTTTTTGTACTTCTTTCACCAGCAGTAAGCGAGGTGTGTTCCAGCGGCTGCGGGAGGGCCACTCTAAACGACTCCAGCCCATAACCAATGATCGGGGGGGGGGGGTGATCGGAGCTGCCATCCATCAACATTTTGAGGGCTGCATTTTCTCCGTTCCTGCTTTAATGCGTCTGCATATATGCATCGACCGGATGATGAGGCAGAGTTATTTGGAAAGCTCCTTGCATTGGAGAAAATAACAATTTTGCATGGAACTTAACAAAGTGGGGGGGGGGAGCGCTGCTTATATACTGCCCAGCACTTTCGGGGTGATTTATACTTTAATTATGCAGGCTACACATTCCACCGCCACTGAAGCTGGTACTAATTTTACCAACCTCTGCAGGACAGACAGCTGAGTCAACCAAGGCTACCTGGGATTGATCCCCAGTTTGGAGCACAGTTTTGGCTGCAGTCCAGCAGTTTAAGCACTGCGTCAGGAAGCGCCCTAACACTGGGACTTCACAACGTACCATAGCATAAGTAAGCCTTGCCACTAACCTATTAGCCAATTCCTTTTTTCTTTTTTTTCATCTCTAGCTTGCCCTTCCATTCTTCCTGAGGTCTGTTTCACTTCCAATGGTTGGGCTTGCTCTCTCTCTTGCTTCTTCTTTAACTTTGGACCAGTACAGGCAGGCCCTCTGCTCCTGGTGGGATCTCCCAGCATGGAGTGCAATTTCTTTCCTCGTCCTTTCTTTTATACCTCTGAGTGCAACTGAAGATCAAAACTGCAGATAAATCCAGGTATCCTTATTTCTACTTAGGATGCTTTAATTTAGAGTATGATCATATGAAGTGCTACTGTGAAGTAGGGGGTGGCTCTCGTGTAAGCTTTCTCTGTGCAGCTGTTTGTATTTTAAACTCACCATTTCCGCAATACACTGCTGCACCACATGATGACAGCTGAACAACACTTTGCTCACCGCAGTCACAAGGAATACAAAACATGTCCCAAAGCCTTTTTGCAGCATCTGCTTTGTTACTGGAGAAGAAACAACTAGAAAGATGTAGAGGCATTTGGTATTACCTTTCAGAATAGCAATCCCGGAGCATCTCCAGAAGAAGTGATGGGCAAACCATTCCTGAGTAGACTGAGAGCTCTTTCACACGACCACTAAAATCTGCTGCAATGCGCTCACAGATGCAGAGCATAAAATTGGTTTCCCATGAGCAGCGGACTTTAAAAACAAAAGTGCAGCCACGCCCACTTAAGCGCAACCTGGCACATCTTAAAAGTACCTGGTCTCGAGGTGGTAAAATCCTTGTCACTGTTCCAATGCGGATTTTAAACTGCTACTCGAGTCCGTGGGGATACAGAAAATTTGCACCAAAACCTTTTTGCCCCCGTTATGGTGTCTTTGCTGCAGTTCTCAGTCATGGGATCAGAACGGTTGCGGATGTTCAAAACGCGCCCATGGGAACATCCGATCTGCAATATCAACCATGTGACCGTTCCAGGGGTGGTCCGGATCAAAGTTTGCTGCGAATTTTAGTGGTCCTGTGAAAGCCCTATGAGTAGTACTGTATCTAGAAAATGCCAGAAAGGCTCACCCTATGTTAGAGCTGACTTGACAGCACACAGCCACTATTGCTATGAAGCTAGCTGATTGTTAGAAAGCTGGTAACAACCCCTCCCACGCAAACAGTGCTAGCCTTTGAAGCAGCAGCGATTCCTCAAAAGCAAAAAAAAAAAAAAAAATCATGCCTCTTTACCGTTGATGGGGCTCCTTTTCATGAACCAGCCACAGAACGGAGATTTCTCTCCTTCATTAGCAACATTCAAAATTGCTCAACTGTTTCTTTCCCTCTTTAAACCAAGCCATTGGCGGGTATTCAATAGCTTTTACCTACCAGACCTAAAAAAGCCACCAGCAGTGATTCAGGCAAGGTGGTATTAAAACCTAGATTCCCACCCCCCGCTAATGTGGTTCAGCATAAGCATATGTGTATTCTTTTACGACATCAAGAAAGCCGGAATGTTCCTGTTGCTTTTTACAGTTTTTTAGATTATGCCCATTCTATGCAGGTTTAATGCTGTAATTTATTGTGTTTTTAAAGTACTGTCCATCTTTTTTTAAAATTCAAAGATGGGATATTACATAAATAAATCTGCCCGAGGCGGCTTGAGTTTTCCAGGTGCTTGGCAAACTAACCACTATCCAGTATTCACCATGGCTAAAACAGATAGTGGCACAACTCACCAGGTCCTCACCCTCGGTGGAACTGCTACTTCTAGCCTTCCAAAGGCCCAGGGCAATCTCGGGGATTAGGAACCACTGGTCTATGGTGTGCTCTAATTGTGAGACAATAATAAATGTCATCATATACAGAGTGCCCCCCCCCCAAATCTCCAGCAGAGACTCAAACCCTCACTCAGGGTATTAGAAGTGCTTCTTGACACACAAGATGCAACTACCATGACAGTAAGCATTATCATGACACGGTGCTAAGTTTGGAAATCCAGCACTGCTCTTTCATGTTCTTTACCTTACTGTTTAGAATGGAAGAAGAGCGAAAGCAGGTGACTGATCCATTGAACTCTGTCGACTTAAACCCCAATGAGCTTCCCTCTTCCCTTTTCCTTTAGTTTAGAGGAACTTGTTACAGCATATTTTAAGATCTTCTTAGACAAGAGAAAAGAGCTGTGAAGGACCTCAGTGAGAACGGGCAGGACGGGGAAATTTTTCATTGCTCTTGAAGAGTTGGGGCTCGAAAGCTTTTGGGTTCACGCAAAGTTTTCCTAAAGGTCATGATGCAGTATGGTAACTTATGCCTCTGCTGTCAGTTTTGATAAAGCCACTTCTTCTAAAAAAGGCGGAGATGGGATGGGGGAGAGCAGGAAAAAGAATTTTCTTTGGAGCCATTAGCGGGCCCCTCCCCCTCCCAACAACCCTATTAGCAAGCTTTATTAAAGCAACACAGACAAAGAGCAGAGATGCCCTCGTTAATGGAGAGCCTCCGATAATTACTCAGCTCTGCCGCTTCTTTTGGGGGCCCTGAATGGCCTTTGAATAATGTTTCTCTTGCTGTGGCTGCAGACAATGTCCTAGCAGACTGCTCCAAACTGTGCCAATCCCATTAGCAGAAGAATAGCAGACCTCCTTTCTATGGGGGTGGATGTTTGTTTGTGGCGGTGGTGGCGCGGCCTTGCAGTGGGAATGAACTATGCCCACTGCCTGATCCCTCCCTCCGAGGCGACAAAGCAGTGCCAGGAAAGGCTTGTTCAAAAACAATCTTCATGTTTAAAAGGACCGGAGCTAAGTGGCTTGGGAAAGACGCAGCCTGCTGGCATAAGGGGGCTGCGGATGAGGGACAATCTCATGAAAAGGAGAAATAAAACATAGCTTATATTGAATGTTAAAGAAAAGGTAATTGCTGGCATCTAGAATTCCAGCGGGCAGCTTTTCCTCTGCTTCCAAGGGCCAGTTCCAGTATTTTTCCTCCACTGAAATGCTTTGAAGTGATTCTTGTGGAAAATAAAAGCCCAAAGCAAAACGAGTGTCTGAGGAAATATGATTTAGCAAGAAAGACCCAGGATTCCTGCTGGCCTCTATTCATCGATCTTACATGCAAAAAAACCAACTGCATTTCCCACACTATTTTTTCTATTCCATTCTCACTGCAGTATTTTGTACTGGTATTGCTTAAAATACTCCCATCTGTGAAGAAAGCAATCTAAATCGGATTCAGGGCTCCAATAGAGCAACATATCTCAAAATGAACAAAGCTGGACAACTCCTTGAATTCTATGCACTAGCCATCCCTTCTAACCTCAAACTCACCTTGTAGCTCATAAGTCACCTTGTATCTCGTAAGCAATGAATAAATACAGAGCACTTACTGTTAACAATGCAGTTAGGAAGTATGCACCAACAAAAATATTTTAATTTGAACATAAAATATTTTAATTTTATGTTAAGCTGAGCTTTGGACTTTAATTAGAAAAATGAACTTGGACTAAAATGGCAGTCCGTCACCATTTCCCAGGAAGCAAACTCTACTTAATTCAATGGGATTGCATTAATATTTTGTGATATAAAAGGATTCCCTATGATCAACACATTAAGAAAAAATGTTGACCTTAAAAAATATACTCAGTTGATTCGAAGATAGCAAGCACCTTTTTCAGTGGGGCATTTCCCCTTTATATGGACCCTTCTCAGCTGTCAATGCCTCTATGACTGATCTTATATACAGTATCTGAGATATCACGTTTTAATGATAACAGCACAATGTCTGAGACGTCCCTTCCTTTCCTTTTCAAGAGGGATCATAGGAAATGCGTCTGAAGGTTCAGCACTGAAAGAGTGGGGACTACTTTTCCCGCCTTCTTCTCCTTTGCCTTTAAACATCAGCGTAGCAGGCACAAAGTTAAAAGGTGAAGCCTGTGGTGGAAGAAAGTGTCATCTGTTGTCCATGTTTTCAAGGGCCCAGAAACACAACCAGAAAGAGAGAGAAAAGACGTTTATGTACAGGTAGGCGCCTGGAATAGGAACTGGCAAACCACTCCAGCATTCCTGCCAAGAAAACTCCATGGACATGGGGTCATGAAGAGTAGGTCACGACTGGAATGACACAACACACACACACACACATGAGAAATAAAACGTATGCATTTAGGGCTATGTAAAATCAAAGTAAGGTAATCAACGTTGCCACTGAAGAGCTCCAAATTTTGGGGGAAATTCTTGTGATCAGAACCGGGGATGGGGGTGGGGAGCCCAATTTCCCAAGTATGCAGCCACTGTATCTATAGCGGCAGATTCTGGCAGTTCTATTGCAAAACCATCAACAGCAAAGTGTTCAGGCTGTGCATAATCAGAGCCATCAAGAAACACAGCCAGTGTGGGATTCAGGCACAATTAAAGCAAGCTACCATACTTCTAAATTTAATGCTTCATCCCAGGTAACAGTGCACAGGCCATAATAGATTTCACTGAAATAAGAGCCTTTATCATCAAAGATTATTTTTTAGTTAGTGCATGGTTGAAAAATAAGTGAGATGGAACAAGGAGATCGGCTTGCTATAGGCTTAAAGAAAATAACTCCCAAAGATGTTGGAACTATGATTCTTCTTCTTCATCATCAAGTGCCATGTCCTCATAGAATGCTGGCAATCAGTAGTCTGAGCTGGTTTCTGTCTAAAAGGGTATTCTAAACAGAGCAGCTGTGCTCACTGCGGACCATTGGCTTAAGGCAGTGATTTCCAAACATTGGCCCTCCAGATGTTTTGGACCACAACTCCCACAGTCCTTTGTCATTGGCAATCTAGGCTTGGAATGTTCTTCTATGCTCCTGGGGCCACACTTCCTATCTATTTTTCCTAGAAGGAGAACCTGCAACAGATGGTATTTCTTATTGCGCATGATGTGTCCGAAATATTGCAGTTCTCTTCTCTTTACAGTATTGAGGATTTCTAGCTTTTTATTCATGCGAATCCGGCCACATGAGTGACTCTGGCTGTCCAAGGTTATCTTCAGAATTCGTGTGCACGTCCACATTTGGAATGCTTCCATCTTCCTGCACAATGCCTCTGTCCATAGGGAGGGAGGCTGAATGCATAGGATCCAAGTATTCCAGTAAGAAGCCTGATGGACTTCATTATTAATGGTTCACACGAGGCCCGTTCCAGGGGTTCGGGGGACCCGCCATCACCAGAGCCCCGCCAGCTTTTGGGGCGGAGGAGCGGCGCGAGAGACTGGAAGGCCGGAACCTTTCTGCCGGGCTTCGGTTTCCCCGGGCTGCTGGAGGGAGGCATTTGAGGGGCGAACCGGGCTGGATTGTAAACAGAGAAGCAGGAGTCCAACAAGAGGAGCTGAATGGCCGCCGCCGCCGGAGGGGCATCGCCGGTCATTGGGAAAAGAGGGAGAGGCGAGGTGAAAAAGGAAAGGTCGCTTCGTGGAGAAAGGCGGAAGGTTTTGCGCCTGCGGAGGCCCGATGAGTCAGGTAAGCCTCTTCCAGGTCTGTTTACTCTCTAGCTCTGCGGTTGGGTTTATCTAAATATTCAGATATCTAAATATTCAGCTATATCTTGGAAAAAAAACATCTATCGGTATATTGGTATCACTTTCGATATGACTGAGGTGTCTGCAGGTGCGGTGGCTGCCAGTGGCTGCATCTGTGCTGTTGTGCCTGCAGCTCCGTCCTCTTGGCTTCCTGCTGGATTTTGTATCCTTGTTTTTAAACGAAGGTACTCCTAAAAAGAAACGAGACCGTTTCTTCTCTCTCTCTTCTTGGATACACGCGTTGTCGTAAATTAAAGCCGTTTATTCAGTGCCCCAGTGCTTTCAGTTTGTTTGTTGCTGCCTCTCCCTATTACGCAAGATGAGGTCATTTTGTTATGTAGACAGCGCTCTGCTTTGTGCCTTCCGAACAAAAGAACTATGACTTTTATACAGGAATATCTCCAGTAAAGAACTGTATACAAATTGTATATTTATCATGGGAGCTAACTTGGTGAAAAGTGCATATTAATAATTGTCCTCCTATAATACTTATAGAATTATAATTCTTAGGAGCTACCCAGATGCCCTAAAAGCACATCGGATCTTGCCTGGTTTTGGAAGCAGGGTTGGCCCTAGTTAGTACTTGGATGGAAGACCACCATGGAATTGCCTGGAGTAGGAACTGGCGAGCCACCCCAGTATTCCCGCCAAGGTTACGACTGTAACGACACAACACACACAATTCTTACCACATCCTTCCTTCCAGTAACTCAGGATGGTGTACAAGTTTTTTTTAATTGTCTTGCTCTTAACCCCATCATCAACTTTGTAAAGTACATTATGCCTGGAAGATAGTAAGTGATTAAGGTAATCCAGTGAAGATCTGAACCCTTGTCTTAGTTGAGTATTCTTGCCACTGTATCCCAGAGGTGCTACAGCACATAATGTGTTTATACATTATACAGCTGTATTTTCAGCTGAATGTTTAAATTCTTGTGTCACAAGGCATTGGAATATATTGTATATATTATATGCTTCTTTCATTAAAAAGCACACACACACAATTGAAAATATGTGTACAGTACTTAGTATGCCTCCTGAGTGTACCACAAGGACTCCAAGTCTTTTTAAACATCTATCTTAACTATGGGTGGCAAAGTGTTGATAAAAATCCAGTTTGCTATAGCAATCCTAGTAGTACCCATATTTATGCCCTCGTTTTAATATATAGGTATTGAGAGATTGGTAATTATACGTGAGATGGTTGGCAAGTCAAGCCAGGCATTAGAGGTTTGATTTCCCACTATGCCTGCCATGACTTTGGACAAGTTCGTAGTCCAAGAGCACCTCCAGAAGAAGGGCAAATCACTTCTAATTCTTGAAAACCTACCACACCCTGAAAAAGGGCAGCAGGGGCCTTAGTTGACTTGAGGGAAGGTAATTTTTATAAGTATGTGTGGCTTCAAATGTTTTTAGGACCGGAGTTCCAGAGTGTCATTACACAATATTTAAAAAAAATCTGTCACCTAGGCTTTGGTAGACAGGAAATGCACTGATGTGATCTACTTGTAAATAAAAAGTTAACTTTCCTTATACGGAAATGTGAAAGTAGGTAGAGTATTTCTTTATTTTCTTAGGTAGGAAGAATCTGGTCTCAAGTTTGGACCACAGTCCAGGAATGGCTGCAGGCAAGTTTTGGAAAGGTTTTGTGGCCTAGCAGCAGTCTTTTGCTGTTGCTCTCTAGCCTGTTCAGAGTTGCCCCACTCCACAACAGTACACAAATAGGTTTTACTCCAAATTAGTTGTCGTGATGCACTGTGATTATGTTTAAATTGTAAATATCATTTCTGATTTTGCATCTCTCTCCATGTATCATCACATACATATTTATGCAAATCAGATTCATGTGTCTCCCCTCAATTGAAAATATATAAGTAGCAGCTCTAATCACATATATACTACTAAAAACTGGCCAGTTTTAAACTGCCTTGGAAATTCGGGCTGGAAGACTCTTCTTGCATTTCTTGTTGGCAGAATAACAAATATATTTTAAAATTTTAAAAAAGTTGGTGTCAAATAATTAAAATAGTTTCAGTCTGGTATAATTAACTATGAATTATTCTTTTGATGAATTAAGTTTCAGTGTAATACATTCCTGCCTAAACGCATGGAGAGTTATGACGATGTTAGAAGATGACTTAACTGTATTTGAATCAATGTAGATTGTTGTATTATACTGAAAATTTGTTGTATTATACTGAAAATTTTCAGCACACCCTGAAAATAAGCCCTAGTGTGTCTTCTTGAGAAATACGGTAGTAGCTAAAAGACAGTGCTACATTCTCTTTTGTAATTACTTGATTCAATAGGTTCTCCTGCCATATGGTAAAATGTAACATGAATCTTCCGCTTCACCGCCATTTATATTTCTTGCTTCATAGTTCAGTTACAAGAAAATCTTTTTAAGGGAGTGACTGTGGTTGCTCATAGCCATCTCCTCCGGCTTAATGACCTCATCTCTAGTGATAGGTATGACTTGCTTTTGTTTGTGCTGAGCTGTAGAGCTGCTTCAGAGTTGCCCCTAGGAAGAAGAAAATGCAAGGTGTTGAATTCCAAGGGCAGTGCATCTCTACATTCACCAAGGGCATGTAGTAGACTGAAACAGGGTAGGCAATCTAGAACAGAAAATGCAGCTTGCTGGGGTAAATCCCCACAAGACCCATTTTTTCCCAAGCAACAATAAGTGTAATTGCTGAGATTTTGAGGAAACAATAAGGCCAAAGGAGGTAGTCTGCTTGCTGTGTGAGGGAGGTGCATTTACCCCCCACTCCACCAGCAATTCTATATATTCCAGTTTGCTTCGGGCAGGAAATGGGACATTGAATGTGCTCCGAATCGTCTTTTCATCCAAGCCCGTGCAGTTCATGGATTGCCTGGCCAAATCTTGATCCATCCTACCTCTCTCAGAACCAGGGGTGTATGGGGGGGGGACAGAAACGTACATCTGCCCCAGGCAAAGCAATGGGGGGGGAGCTGGAGGAGGGGAGGAGGAGGAAGCCCTGTCCCCTCCTGCCAGCAGTTCTCAGGCTTGACAATGGGACCAATTCCATCACGGCCACCTCCGCTGCCGCCGCACGCCAGGCAAGCGGTGAAGCTAGCAGGTAGGCAGGCGTGTGAGTGCCGTGGTTGTGGCGCCCTCCTCCTCCTCCTCCTCCAACTCTTCCTCGCCTTGCTCTGGGCCACGACGGGAGAGGTAAGGCGCACAAACACACAAACACCCTCCCGCATGCTTGCCTGCCCCACGCCTGCAGGATTGCCCCCCCCTTGCTGGGTGGATGCAATGGGGTTGGGGAGGGCTGGAGGGGCCCAAAAACAACTTTGTCCTCAGGCACCCCAAAACCTTGCTACGCCGTTGCTCAGAACTCTACTTGTAGCTGGGCTACCTAGTGATATGTTTGTCAGCCCTAGCCCATAATGATTGCCCATGTTTGGCTCCGCTTCTCTCTCTACTATCTTTTTTAATCCTTAAAAAAATTGTAATGTAGTATATAATAGCCTCACTATTTGTACAGCTTTCTGTGGTGGTAGTGGGGACAGGGATTGTATATATTGATTGTCTAGTCAACTTCTGGCAAAAATCAAAGAAAACCAAACAAAACAACACACAACATGTGGCACCTTAAAGACTAACTTTCATATTTTAATGTAATGTTTCATGGACACGTCCACTTCTTCAGACATAGAGCGGCAGGATGAGGTGTGCAAAAGAATATGTGATGAGATATATACAATTCATACCAGATATTCACTGGCTGTAGTATATAGAGTTGGGGATTGGATAGGGGAGGAGGAAAAGGAGGAGGGGGAAGAAGAGGAGGGAGAGTTGATTAGTAGAGATGGTGGGAAGGAGGATTTGGCCAGGGTCTGTAGATATGTAAAGTATAGTTTTATTGCTCTGAGGTCAGGATCTGTATATATGTTAAGTGCGGTATTATGGCTCCGAGGTAAATTCCTTAAGAGACAGAAACTCCCATTCTCTCCCCATCTCTTCCACTACCATCCCTCACCCTCTCTGATCCGTTCCACTTCCTGTACTGCAGTCCTGTGCTGTCTTGGAACTTACATCAGTTGGGCTGAATTCTGAGTAGACATTTATAGGATTGTGTTTTAAGAGTGGAAGTTGGTTAATGTTTAGTTCACCAAATTGTGCAAGGTAGTAGGCTATTGAGCTTCTGCTAAGCCACAAGTCCCACCAACAAGGCAAGCTGGAATTGTTCCATTTGTGAGGGACTGTTGTATTATATATAGTGATCTCCGGAGAAACCCATCCTCCACAGAATGATGAAAATTCACAAAAAAGCATCAGATGAATTATGCTTTAGAGCAGTGTTTCCCAGCCTTTTTCAAGTTGCAACTCCCATTTATGATAGCCAAGTTACCTGTGACTCCCCCAACATATTTGCATAAAAAGGCATTTTAATGAGAGAGAGAAAAACGCATCAAAACTGGTGCTTTCTATCACATCAAAAAACACGCCAAAGATAAACACATCAAAATTGGTTTTCCAGAAGTGACTTCCGGTTCACTGGAATCCACTTCTGAGGCTTCCAACAGGTCTGGGAAGCTCGTTGGATGCCAGTTCAGGGCAGCGCCAGGCCTGAGGTAAGTGCAAGATGCCTCAAATGGGCCCAAGCAGCTTGCCCCAGTGGGCCTTGAGTTTCATATACTGTGGTCCAGCGTAGAGATGTAAAAATCTGAAAATTTTGAAGCTTGGAAAAAAAAACCTTCATTTTTTCCTGTTTTCCCCCTAGAAAAATGGAAATTTTTGGAAAAATTGAAAAAAAATGCTACATTAGCACTCAACACCCTCTTTTACAGCTTAAAAGTCATTCTGTTACTTTAGGAACATAAAATATGACTATGGACCACTTGACTTGGCATAAAATTATCACAACTATTCTATTAAAATATAGTGTATCCAAATAATTATTACAAACAGAATTTACTTTTTAAATAATATTTATTTGTAATTGTAGGTAACAAATGGAGTAACAATCTCCTGAACTGTTTACTAGTTTATGGGGAACAAAAAAAGGCCTCTACAAAACAATGTTTAAAAATCCAGAATTAACAATTATTCATATTTCCTCTCCACAGTATTAAATAAAAATAAAATAAAAACCTTATTCTGGTAAAAAGAAATGAAAGGGGGGATGTATAGAAGGAAGTGGGACTAAGTTTCCATGAATGGGCATGAAATTTAAGCAGAACCATTTTTGTTGCTCTGTATTTTCTTCCACTGCTTTGAGGCCTAATGAAGTGAACAGAACAGAATCAAACACACCCACCCACATGCAAAACCAAAAGTGAAACCTTTTCCTTTTCCTTGTGACAATAGCAGCACCTCCTAAAAGAAGAAATGCATCTTGTTCTTGCATTGGAGAGTTCAGTTTGTAATATAGGACTTGCTTGTCCTCAGGGCACAGAAATCAGAATAATCTGATACTATGCATATTTTTTAGAAATGATTTGGAAAATTTTAGAACACCCTGTCTTAAAATATTTTATTCATCATGTTGCAATAAACATTCCATAATCATTTTTTTCCTCTTCCGCCATTGCCATCTTTTGCAATTGTTGTTTTACATGTTTCATATGTTAAATTTTTACCAGTATATGCAATTCTGTTGTTTTCCAATTGTTGTGAACCGCCTGGAGTTCCCCACCAGGAAGATAGGCGGTATAGAAATGAATAAAATAAATAAATAAATAAATAAATAAATTTTTTCTTTTTTCAATTTTTTTCAATTTTTCAGAAAAAAACCCCAAAAGGCTTCAGGAAAAAAAAAATAGGAAAACCAGTTTTTTCCTGATTTTTTCTTGTTTTTTTCTGGGCCTGTTGCCAGCACAGAAAGTACTCACCCTTTGTTAATTCATAGAATAGGACTTGAGCTGATGATCCCATTTGCTGAAAATGCTTATATATGAAAAAAGCAGGACTCCATGCAGCTTGCTGCCCTGTACAACCTGAAGTGTCTGGGCCCACAAGAGTAAGTGTAAAATTTCACTTCTTCACTTTGCTAATTTTGATGTAGTTTGGGGAAAACTGTGAGAAGTTCTGGCGTTTCATGGTCCACAAAGTTTTAACTGTTAAGATGTGGAAAGCAGTTTCTGTCCCAACGGCATGATCCCGACTACTTCCACAGTAAACATCCACGGGAGAAAAAAATGTAACAAAACCATGTTGTGCTTTGTTTTACAGGAAAATCCTGAAAAATTCTGTGGATGAACAAAACAATTGTTGAAGGGTTAACACCTTCCTATGCGAACATGATGTTCAGGAAGGTAAATAAGAAGGCAACCGATCCTTCGTTTCTATTTTTACAAGGGAAATCAACCGATGGTTCATAAAGCTGCTTGAAGCCAAATGCCCGCGGCCGTAGTAACTGTGTTGGGTCCAGGTTAAAGCTGTGTCAACATTCTCCCAGAGCCAGCCTCCTCAACGTTCGTGGTGTTCTAGCAAAACAGCCCCAAGATTTCAGCTCTTCTGACGCCAGACAAAATGGAGGCCTTAGAAGTGGATGACATCAGCCCTGCCTTGGAAGTGACTGAAGATTTCTTTGCTACTTTTGAGGCTAAGCTAGAAAATGTGCAGCCCCCAGAGGTTTATGGAATCCAGGAAGTCCCTGAACTGCTCGGACATGAGGTCTTCAGTCATGGCGGGGACTTGAGAAACGTCCCTTCTTTGGGGAAAAACAGCCTTGCTTGGGAACAGTGCAAGAATGGTCTCTCAGAAACCAAAGTGCAGCCTACATTTCCCGCCAAAGAACAATTTGGAGTCCAAAAGGGGACGGTTCCGGACAACCTGTCCTGGATGGAGCAGAGGGAGGCGTCCACTTTTAACATCCTTAATATCTGCCGGAGGAGGGTTCGGCCGCGTTCTGTGAACGATATCATAGTTCAGAGTGAAGAAACGGCCACTTTCAAGCCAGGCCATAACCGGTCACGCTCGGATATCAGCCGTATAGACCGGGGTGCCATCGTAACTGGTGCTCCTCTGCAGCAGCTCTCTAACCAGAGTAAACAAGGTCCTAAAGTTTCCTTCTCAACGTCTGGGTTCAAAAAGGGAGAGGACATTCAAGGGAACACAGGTAGGTTCTGATGTTTTACTTACAACATGCTGCCCCTCCCTCACCTCCTCACCTCTCCTTTAGAAAGAACGGGACCTGTTCAAAGACCCAGGGAAGGCTGGGGTCATAGGAACATAAGGAGAGCCATGCTGGATCAGGCCAAAGGCCCATCTAGTCCAGCTTCCTGTATCTCACAGTGGCCCCACCAGATGCGTTTGGGAGCACACCAGACTAGATATCTGTCTCCTGATACTGCTCCCCTGCATCTCCTCAACTTGCATCTGCGTCCAGCTTTAGTTACCAGCTCCATGTGGATTCAGAAGGTGGCTGCGAGGAAGTTGCCCACATCTCAGTCTTGGTTTTGGCTTTTTGGTTAGGGGGGAAAATACATGCACGTCCCTTGAAAAGTTAGGGTTGTGAGAATTGCTATGCAGGAGTGGAGCACAAGAGAAGCTCGGTCCAACTTGGACATGTTTAGCAGGAAGACCATTCTGCATCCTGTGTGAAATGTGTTCTTGGTGGTGGTGGTGGTGGGGGGGCTAAGAAAACCTGGCAGCTGTTGCTTTTGATAACGATTATGAGATGAATCTAAGATAAGATTGTTGGATTTATGTCTGTTGAAAATCAAGTTAGCCTTGATTTGTCTAACCTCTTAATTTCATTGGGAAGCAAGGTCAGTGACTCAGCATGAATCCAAGTCCTTTTTGTCCTTGCAGAAGAAGGTAATTATAAATTTTATTTCCCAAGATGATAAACTTCTGCTGTTCATTTGCCACTTGAACCCAGAACAGCTTTCTGAAGTGGAATCACAGGGTGAAGCCTTCGTAGAGCATGACCTTTGTAAAAAAGGTAAAAGGTAAAGCCCTCCCCCCACATGCATGCCAATGTGTCCGACTCTAGGGGTGGTGCTTATCTCCGTATTCAAGCTGAACAGCCAGTGTTGTGCAAGTCCGTGGCCATGTGGCTGGCACGGCAGCAGTACCTATTAGTCTACTTGCATTTACATGCTTTAAAATTGCTAAGTTGGCAGGAGCTGGGGTTATCCGCGGGAGCTCACTCTGCTGCATGGCACCCGGGATTTGAACTGCCGAGCTGCTGACTTTGCAGCCAACAGTTTTCGGAGCCTTAGTCCGCTGAGCCACAATGGCCCAATACATTTACAATCACAGGGTGAAGCCTTCGTAGTGCATGTCCTTTGTAGGGCATAGTAAAATGCAACGAACACTCCTGGTTGATGCTTTTAGTGCTCATGTGTAGATTCCTTCAACCGGTCTCTGTTTTCACAACAGAAAGAATACAGTTGTATCATTACCTTTGCTATCTTCTCCCCACTCTCCAGTTTTGGAGCATGGCCAAGGGGGTGAAATAGGATCCTGATCCTACTGAGGTGCAGAAGCTCAGTAAAACTACTTTAACAAAGCTAGATTCCTGACTCTGGCAGTGTAACGGTAGCTCATGAGTTCTTGCTGTATGCTGTCTCTTGTGAATTTCCTCTTGTGTTGCTGTCCAGAAATCCCTGCAATTATTGCATGTTGCTAGTAGTAACAGCAGGACTGGGCAAATTCATTGACAGCTGGGGGGTGTTGCTGGGTGCCAGAAATTTGAGTGCTTCGTCAGGATGGAGTAGCGAGATAAGAGGACCTACTTCCAGATCGGAGGGTTCTCATCCTTACTCTGCAAAAGTGGAGAATGAGACTGTCGGATGACAAACACAGATGAGAAGCAGGATGTGTGTTCAACAGCAAATGCTTATATTGACTGCTTAACTCATGACCGTTCGCAGCTGAAATTTACAATGAAGGTATCACAACACAGAAAATATGTCATGGAGCATTGGGCAGTTTTTAAAAAGATTCAGTTAATCCTCTAAACATATTACAATTTAAAAGCATATTTAAGAATATAACAAATAAGCTTCCCCATTAAAGCTCCTCCTTTAGCAGCCAGATATTTACTAAAAGTCTGCCTAAAAAGAACGATATTTGCCTGCCGGTGGAAAGTGAGTACAAGAAGGGCCAACCTGGTCTCTCATGGCGGAGGGACCTGGTGAAGTTTCTGAACCTATCCAAAGGCAGCCCCACATAGAGAGCTCCTCGTGGTAATCCATCTGGGATAGAACTAAGCTGTGTCTCACTACAGCCAGATCAGGCACAGGGGTGCACCTACTGTATTAGTTTTAGCTGTGCATACACACTCCTGGCCATTGCTGAGATCTGGATATTAACCCTGGGAATTGAATCCAGGCATTTCCAAGGTGTCAACCTGATTTTTAAGGAGAAGTTAAACCTGTCCCGTACAAGTCAGCGCCATATTTCATGATCTGCCTTTTGGGAGCATTTAGATTCTGTTTGTTTGATTTTGTGCATTCCAGTACTGATGGCAGACAATGTGTTAAAATCCAAACAGCTTCTCTTGAATTGGATGGAAAGCTAAAATAGATTTTGATGTCATCTTCATACAGGTGGGGAATGGGACAGAATTCTGTGGAGCCCACAGGCAAATAATGGCCAGGATGCCAAGCAGAACTGCATTCTAGGTTTACTCCTCTGGAAGGGTCACAGTTGCCTCCAAATTCCTTTCCATAGAGAGTGCCCACAAGGATATCCTAGTTCAGTAGCTCCCAACCTTCCTAATGCCACAACCATTTAATACAGTTCCTCATGTTGTGGTGCCCCCCTTGCCCTGCTTGGAAGAGGCCACAAGCCCCCTTTGGCAGGCCACTGCCGCAGGCGCCATAGAGAACTTCCCTCTACAGGCACTCTCAGCCAATTGCAGCCTCCCATGCCATTGTCTGACATCCCTTCCAACCTATCAAGCTGTAATTTAGTCTTTCCCCCCCTCCCTCCCCCTCCAGACTCAAGCCATTTGCCTTTTTCTTCACTGGCTCATGGCGACCCCTGTGAAATGGTCATTTGACCCCCAAAGGGGTCCCGACCCCCAGGTTAGGAACCACTGTCCTCGTTGATGGTAGCAAAAACTATTGAGAGATTTGGTAAAACCTACAGGGACCTCTTACTACAGTTCAATATTCAGATTTACATCTATCCCATAACCAGGCCTGAAGCCCAGTTGGAATAGATCTAGATACTTTGTCTTATCTGGAACACCTGGAACTGAAAAGTTGTCATATGCTCCAGAACCTTGCCTTAGAATGGAGTGCTTGAGACTGGCTGGTAATGATCCATTACAGTGGGACTCCGGGAAGGATTTTTCAACAAAGATCTTGCCACTGTCTCTTTTAGGCAAACTGGGATGCTGCTTTGTTCCAAGGAGGCATTCACTGCTCCTCTTACCCAGCTCAGCCGGTCCTTCCTCTTGACTGTTTGTTTAAGCTAGAAAAGGCAAGGATCTAGCACACCCATAGATCCGAGGTCCCTGTCCACATTTTCATACTTCACGAATGTGAGTCTGTGAGTAGAGGACAGGAAGAGGCTGAAGTTCCATTCCCCATCACCTGAGTCATCTACATCGGTGGTCTCCAACCCCCGGGCCGCGGACCGGTGCCGGTCCGTGGACCGGTCGGCACCGAGCCGTCTGGGGAGGCTCCTCCCCTTTTCCTCCGCCACCCTCCTCCTCCTCCTCTTCTCTCCCGCGGGCGGCCGGTGGAGGAGGAAGGCTGGAGGAGCGCAGGAGGAGCCGCCGCCTTTGCCTTTGCCTCCCTCCTCTGCCCGCCGCCAGCGGCGGCGCATCCTCCTCCTCCTCCTCCGCCCTCCTCCTCCTCGCCCTCCACCACCACCACCAGCAGCAGCAGCAGGAACCCCGTTTGGCCCGCTTGCCCCTCCTCGCCTCCTCCCGGCCCCTCCCCCCCTGCCCTGGGGGCCGGGCGCGCGGGGGCTGGCGGGGAGGAGGGGGCGCGCACGGGAGGCGCTGGCGAGCCCCCCCACGCACGCGCACCGCCGCCGCAGCGTGGGGGTCCCCTCGGTTGGAAGAGCAGGTGGGTGCCCCTCCTCCTCCTCCTCCCCTGGGGCACGCGCCCTTTGGCCCCTCCCTGCGGCCGCGCTCCAGGGCGGAGCCCCCCACTGCCGCCGCCGCCAGACCGCGCCTGTGTTGGGGGCACGCGGGGGGGGGCGTCACGGGCCGGCCTGGATGTTTTCCCCGCCGCCGCCGCACCTGTGTTGGGGGGGCGGGGGGACGGCGCGGGCCACTGCTGCGACCCCCCCCTGCGGTCGCCCCCGGCCCGCCCCGCCGCCGCCGCGAACCCCCCCCCCGCGGGCGGGCCAGGGAAAGGTTATTGGGGATTTACCGGGCCCCGGTGATAAAAAGGTTGGGGAGCACTGATCTACATCATTCAAGTCAAGTGTAATTCTGACCCATTTTGACAGTAACACTTCAAACAAATTCTTCAGGGTGGGCTGATGAGTGGTCCAAGTTTTCTTCTTCTGAGCCATTGCACTAAAAGGTCCTTGACAGTTCGAAACAGCTCCACTAGTTGACTCTGTAGAGGCAACAGTGGCAGAAATGGTGGAGTTCTTCACTCCTACCACTGCTACACAGTAAGCTTTCCAGTGGACTTTAGGCCACGTTGGGTTGGACCTGCTCCACAGTTGAGTTTCTATCCAACTTGTTTCATCATCACTAGCTCCAGTGGGCAAGTTCAGCCACCGGAAGAGGACACTTAGGGGCAACTCTGTTCTCTGGCCATCTGGCCATTTCACCTTTATGGAAGTGGAACTTCAACAACGTTATCTGCCAAGATGACAGGAAATTCACCAAGAACTATCAAGACGCTACTGAGATTCATCAGCCTCTTGGGACAGTCTTATTGGGCTTGCCCGCTCCTGAGATGCTCTGAATTC
Source organism: Phrynocephalus versicolor (assembly GCA_023846285.1). Taxonomy (NCBI): domain Eukaryota; kingdom Metazoa; phylum Chordata; class Lepidosauria; order Squamata; family Agamidae; genus Phrynocephalus; species Phrynocephalus versicolor. The sequence goes on along the minus strand of JAHTLZ010003542.1, from coordinate 12,920,060 downwards.
CATTGAATCCAAATCCCGTCAGATAGTGACCTGCCTGTGACACCAAAGCTACAGGGTGTCACAGGCAGAGTGCCAGGATCTTGCCCAGTGCAAAATATCTTCTCCTGCTCTGTATTGTTTTGCTTTCTCTTATTTCAGAAGCACCACTGTACAATTCCATGGTGCATGTTGAGAGGCATGGAGTACACTGACATAGGTATAAAGTTGCCTTTTATTCTGCACACTCGTGAAGGACTGCATCCATGCAAAACTTTATTTTCTGCCACCTCTTATTCGTATCCTGTTAAGTGATTTCCGCAGCCCATGTCTCCATGTGTGTCTGGTGGTTAGACTTTCCTCCATTCACTTTAAGAGATGGGATTCCATCTTTACACATTCTGCCTTGGCATTTGCCGTTGTTTCTTTAGGATTTACAGATGTACTGGAAAAGCTTTTCCTTTATTTTAATCTGGGGGTGGCAAGATGGTAGCTAATGAATGGGTGCACGTGTTATGTCAGTGATTCAAGTGTTTCACTATCAGCTGCTACCTTTCTCTGTATGTCACTGGTTGCAATGTGTGTTAGGTAACTGATCTCACCAATAGGTATCCAGTAATGATTCTACAGCTTTCATTTAGAACTTTGCCTTCCTGTTTAGCCCCTGCTGACTTATATCCAGCTAGACTGGTGTATTCACATGCAGAGTAATATAGAACCAGGGCTGTAGTTCTTAATTTTGTGGCTGTGTGCATTAACCCTCCGCGGCTTGGGACCAGAGTACCTGTCGGAGTGTATCTCCCAGAGGTCAACTGGGGCCAGGCCCACGAGAATGGCGCAAGCGCGCTCACTTAGGGTGGCCACACCCAGAGAGGTGCGGAAATCGCTCACACGTAACCACACCTTCTCTGTGGTGGGCCCTACTCTGTGGAACCAGCTCCCTAGTGAGTTGCGCCTAGCAGCGTCCCTGCCTGCCTTTAAAAAGGCTTTGAAAAGCCATCTATTCAAAGAGGCTTATGGCGACCTTTTTACTTAATTTTCTTTCTTTCTTTTCTTTTTTGCTGCCCGCATCATCTTTCTTGGAGGGTTTCGTCCCTCCTTATTTTATTAGCACTTGATGTGTTTTTTCTTTTTTTACTTTTTATTGCTTGTGTAATTGTAAACCGCCCAGAGTTCCACCCGGAAGATGGGCGGGATAGAAATATAATAAATAAATAAATAAATAAATAAATGGTTCCCAGTAGTTTTCAAATAAGATTGCACCTTGCAGAAACCTTTTACTTTGTATTTTGACAGTAGTTGGTTAAGTAACAAGGGCGAAATGCTCTCACTTTCATGAAATAGTATATAGCTATACCAGTTTTGGCGAACCTATGGCACGGGTTCCAAAGGTGGCACTCGGAGCCCTTTCTGTGGGCACCCGACATCGTCCCTTCACAGCCACCTGCATTCAGGTTAAATGGCTATGTTGGCACTTTGCAAAAAAATAGTGGGTTCTGAATCGCAGTTTGGGCACTCAGTCTCTAAAACGTTCGTCATCATTGAGCTATCCTGTAGTTTTTCTTACAGCAGAATTAAATGCTCTAAACGCTGTTGGACTGCACTTCTATCATCCCGTATGCGTTGGCCATCTAGAGCTGATGGAAGCTGTCGTTGGCCCCAGTTTTCCCACTCGAAAGGCATCCGGCTGCCTCTGTGGAATATGAGATATACAACACAAGATGAACCTTCAGTCCCACTCAGTAGAGAAGCTCTTAGGTTATTTGCAAACAAGCGCAACGCAACAAAACCGTTGGCTGTGATGAAGGTGATCCAGGCTTTGCTCTTTAATGTAGTCCCTTCCAGTGTCTGGAGAGACTGTTTGGACACAAAAGAGGCGGATTTTAGCTGCTCTTAGCAACCGTTTTCTAAATGGGGTGCGCGCACACACACATAATGAGATGTAATGCGAGAAGAAAGGGGACATAATCTGCAGGTAAAGAAATCAGGCACTGCTCCCAGCTGGTGTTTCCACAGCTATGCTCTTCTTTTCGTCCTTATTGGTCGAGAAATTATAGTTCAGGAAAAAAAGAGAGAGAGGCCACCCCAGATGTGGGCTATTTAGTGTGATTATCTTCTATTTACTGTGATGGGCTCGGATTTGCTGTGCCTCAGTGTAATTTCCTTGCTTGGCAAAAGGGAAAGGAAGCACTGTTTACCTGTTGGCGGAGGGACGGGGGCGGGGGGGGATAGCGTGATGTTGCCTTTGTCCATCAGGCAGGTGAGGTGGTGAAAAGGAGAGGGTTGCCCCAAGGATGGGAGCTGAGATCCAGCCTGCCCGTGCCAGCCGCCGCTACTCCAACCTGAAAAGCAGGGCCGCGCTTGGATTTTAATCCTCAAACCCACCACTGTCATTGGGCGCTTTTACACGACCTCTAAAATCCGGTGGCAACTTAAATTCAGACCAGAGATTGTGAGGGTTTGTCGCTCTTCCTGTGTCCCCACCCCTCCGCACTTCATTGTTCCTGTCTGCGTGAGGGGAGGGAGAAAAAAGGGAGAGAAAAAATGCAGGCTCACCTCCGTCTGCTGGTCGAAGCAGCCCCGAGCAGCCCCGTAGTGATTCCTGTCCCTTAAAGGGGTGGCGGGGACAAAACAAACAAACAGAAGGTGAGGGAGCCTGCCATTTACAGCTTTACAATCCGGATCAGAAGATTTTTTTACCTCCTGGAGGCCAGGTACTTGAAAAATGCGCTGGGATGCGCTTAGGTGGGCGTGGTCATACTTAATTTTTTTAAAAGTCCGGAGCTGGTGGGAAAACATTTTTAAGCTCCGGATCTGGGAGCCCTTTGCCTCGGATTTTAGGGGTCGTGTAAAAGTGCCTACTGTCGCCGTTGAAGTGGGAGCAGATGTGGCCAGTTCACGGGAGCCTGAGGCGGACGGACGGGCTGGCAGAGAGAACGCCTGGCTGTGATAGATGGGGAGGCGAGACAGCTTTTCTCTCCTTCATCAGAAGACAAGCACAGCTCTGTGGTCGCTTGGGGGTGGGTGTGGAGAGAGCGAGCCGTGAGGGGTGGATGTGGCATAAAAGGTGGAGAAAGCCTGAAGGGTCATCGGCACCTGACGGAAGTGAGGGCAAAAAGGAGTGGAAGTTGCTGTTGGTTCTTGCAGCCCCTGTGCTGTTTCCCTTATTGGATTAACAAGAAGGGGAGGCGGCTGTAGAAAGTCTACCCCATTATCTGCACTACAAAGAGATTAGTGTGGTTTTCAAAGAAATTAATGGCTTTTGAGTTAGCTCTGAAATCCTAATGAATGTCAGGGCCAGAGATGGAAAGCAAATAAAATTGGTTTCTTCTTCCATGCTTTTGTCTCATCAAAAAAAAAAAAAAAACTTCCCGCCTTCCATCCATTCTTTCTTTTTTTTCCTATTTCGGGCCCAGTTTAATTACCTCCCCCAGCTTAACAATTTATTTCCATTAAACCTCTCTCTTTTTTAAAAGGCGGACTTTGGGTAGAACAATCGCCCTCATGTTATGCCTGGAAGATGAGTGGTACGGAACTTGCCATGCTGGTGGAAGATCTACGGTGCACCCAGCATGTGGTTGATCTTAGAGAAGAAACACATGACATGACACATACACTCCACCTCTCTCCACCAACCCAGTCTCACAGGGAACTGATGAACCTGTGACAGCGGGGAGCCTGTCCACAGCAGGCACCCAAGCGTCTCCACACACAGCCCTGGGGCCATCACCAGCAGTAATCCTGTATGCCAGTGGAATTCGGTCATCCTTATAGATTTTTTTTTATATTTTTTAGAGTATTTTTAGCCCGCCTTGCTCCTTGAAAAAGGGCCCAAGGTGGCTTACAGTAAGGAGAGACTGTACAGTCCAATACACTTAAGACATATTCTAGTATTGAGAGCAGGGAATTGAGGGACATCTTACAGCATTAAAAAACAACATTACATTAATGCTAGAAGAGGGCACAAGCAGTTAAAGCGAGACTGAAAAATTCCATGTAAAAGTTATGAGTGAGGGAAACGAACAATGAAAACATCGTGTCGGTGCAATCACAAAATCTATAAACACAGTCTATGTGATCATGTATGGGAGATTCATATAAAAGTCACATAATGGTAGACCATCATTCAGGGAAAGCTTGCCTGAAGAGAAAGGTCTTTGCCTCTTTCCGGAAAGACATTAGAGATGGGGCAGTCCTGGCCTCTAGTGGGAGGGAGTTGCAGAGTCTGGGCATAGCAGCTGAGAAGGCCCTTTCATGGGTTCCCATGAGACATACCTGTGAGGGTGGCGGGATGGAGAGAAGGGCCTCTCCTGATGACTTTTAGCACACCAGCCAGTTCATATAGGCAAGAGTTTGAATCCTGTTGTGCTCCTGACTCTTGTGGCATTGGAGTGTGGTATGCAACAGGAAGGACAAGCATGCTCCAGTTTTAGTACATCAACACGGGGAGCTGGTCAGCTTATAGAAGAACAGGTTTTCTCCATCGTGAGCTTGTAGCTGATTGTGAAGCCATCAGGCAGCTGTACAGGGAACAGTCAAAGGATAATCAAAAAGAGGATTGAAAATAAAATAGCCCACATTATAATGCCATTGTACAAAACAATAGTAAGGCCGCACCTGGAGTATTCTGTACAGTTCTGGTCAACATATCTCAAAAAAAGACATAATGCAACTGGAAAAGGTGCAGAAGAGAGTGACTAAAATGATTACTGGGCTGGGGCACCTCCCTTATGAGCAAAGGCTAAAACATTTGGGGCTCTTTAGTCTGGAAAAAAAGGCGCCTGAGGGGGGATATGATTGAGACGTACAAAATTATGCACAGCATGAGTAAAGTGGATAGAGGGACATTCTTCTCCCTCCCACAAAATACCAGAACTAGGGGACATCCACTCAAACTGAGGACTGGGATAGTGAGAACAGACCAAAGAAAATATTTTTTTACCCAGCATGTTGTTAGTCTGTGGAACTCCATGCCTCAGGATGTGGTGATGGCATCTAGCCTGGATGCCTTCAAAGGGGGATTAGACAGATTCCTGGAGGATAAGTCCATCACAGGTTACAAACCATGATGGAGATGTGTAATCTCCAGGCTTAAAACCGGGGTACTTCAAGGGCCAGAGGCAGGGGAGTGGTATTCAGGAGACAGATATCTAGTCTCATATGCTCCCAGACGCATCTGGTGGGGCCACTATGAGATACAGGAAGCTGGACTAAATGGGCCTTTGGCCTGATCCAGCATGGCTCTTCTTATGTTCTTACATTGGGTGTTGTGCATTGTTGCTCTAGAAACCACCCAGGGGTGTATGTGGGGAACACTTCAAGCTGATTTTGGCTTTAAAGTTCAGAAGGGTTATTCCTGCCTTGGAATATGTCAAGACCATTGATAGCTACCATCCCTTCTGCCAGAGAAAGCGTGAAAAAAGAAAAGCAATTTGCAAATGTGTAAAATGTCTCTTTTAAACTCTCTTTTAGAACACCAGCCAGCATTCTCAAGCATCTTAAAGAAAGGGTACTTGGAAATTAAGATCAACCATGATACCTATTGGCAGACTTGTTATGCGGAGCTCTCTCCCTATGAACTGTACCTCTATTGGCTTGACAGCAGTGGTAACCAGACCCTTCCCACCGTTTACCTGCTGTTGCATTTCCAAAGCATCACTGTGGAAACTAGTGTTGTCGATGCAGTTCTCTTCAATAACTCGCACCTGCAGCTCAGAGCCGAATGCCCCTGGGAAGCCTTGGACTGGGGGCAGAAGCTCCGGGAAGCTGCACATTCTTCTGTACCGTCTTTCCTGAGGCCACCGGGAGACTTGCGGAACCCCCAGAAGCTTGATAATGAGGAGAGTGCCCTCACCCAAAACCACGTCTTTCAGAAGGAACCTTCCCAATTCTTCCTGTCCACATCGTTGACCCCAAACATCAAGGACTTCCAGAATGTTCTCAAGTCGGGGACTCTTTACAGGCTGACCCTGCAGAATAACTGGAAAGCATTCCACTTTGTGCTCAGCCCTCCTCTCCTCATGGCCTTTCAGACCGGCGGGCTTGACGAAGACCCGTTGTGGAGCTACAATACGGAAGTGTGCCTCTCTGTGGAGACTGATACTCTGGATGACTGTGACTCTTGCTTTCAGGTGACCTTCCCTCAGGATGTGCTCCGCCTGCGGGCAGAGACGCGTCAAAGAGCTCAGGAATGGATGGATGCCCTGAAGATGGCTGCCAGGGCAGCAGGCCGTGGCCAGAACCTGCAGGTGACGCTCAGGAACAAAGTCCAGGGTTTGTCGCAGGGAAAAGAACATAGGAAGGTCAAGCGCCAGTCGGTCACCACCAGTTTTCTCAGCATCTTAACCACCTTGTCTTTGGAAAGAGGACTGACTGCCCAGAGTTTCAAGTGTGCAGGTAAGCAAAAGAACAGCAGATGTTTTGTGGCTTTTTCTTTATCACCCCTGGCTTTTTTTACCAGTTGCATCTCTCTCTCTCTCTCTCCCCCCTCCACCTGGCATGGCTTTGTTGTCCTGAACTTGGTCATGCGCGCATATTAAAGATGGGTGTTTTGTTTTGGAAGGGGACTGGTTCTGAAACGAAACATGCCAGCACAGCTGGCGCTCGGAAACCAGTCCCACCTCCCAGAACAAAATCAACCACTGCTTAACCTTGCTGTAGTTTGCGCTGGGCAAAATTCCAACCAGGAAGCAGCCTCCGATGTGTCATCTTTCCCTCTCCCTGGTGCTGGCCAGTCAGACAGGGAGGTGGGATGATGCATGTTCTTGCACTGTTCCTGATTGGCCAGCACCAGGGAGAGGGGAAAACAGCACATCGGAGGCTGCTTCCTTGTTGGAATTTCACCGAGCACAAACTAGAGCAAGGTAAGACAGTGGCTGGTTTTGTTCCAGAGGGTGGGAATGGGTTCGAGCGCCAGCTGTGCTGGTAAGTTCAGTTTCGGAACCAGTCTCCTTCCGAAATGAAACACTCATCTCTAGTGCATATGCCAATTATCTTTTGGGCAGGTGGGCAGGCGAGAATGGGCAATGGTGTTGTGCCCCCAGATTCAGTTTCACTATAGCCGATGAGGAATCTATCAGGTGAAGCCTGAGATAGCAGGTGACTAACAAAAGTCTCTCCAGCTTCGGGAGAAGGCATCTTTGTGTGAAGTCAGTCACGTGGAAAGAGGAAGACTTGCTCTTTGCGTTGATTTTGTAACTGAAGTGCATGCAAGGTGAGGATCGCTCAGGCCAACTAACACGTTCCTGTTTTAATGTCGCTTGAATGTGCTCCCAAATTTCTGAGTACTGGCATGAGATGCGGAGGAGTCTTGTTGGGAAGGCCTCTTCATGTATTTCTTTGATTGCATGACTTTTGATCAAAGCAGCATTTGAGGAAGCATGAACTGGGGACTTGGGATAGTGCAGGGGTGGCAAACTTTCGGCACTCCAGATGTTTTGGACCCCCAACTCCTGCCGTCCTTTGTCATTGGCAATCTAGGCTTGGAACTCTGGGAGTTAGGGTGCAAAACATCTGGAGTGCCGAAAATTCGCAATCAACGGACTAGCAGGTGGAAATTTAGAAGGGAACTGTGGTATTTGCAATGCACCTACTTGATGGTGTTCATGCATATAGCATTAATAATTCCAGCAGGGGGCAGTGTCAGTAAATTATTGCAGATTTTAACTTGAATTTTTTTTAAATCCAACCAAGTATTCATCTGTTTTGATCCTTCATTTCATGAAAGTGAAAGATGCACTCGTTGTAATCAGTAAGATTATGTTCACGGCTTGCAGAACCGACTACTACTACATGTGATTTGAAAATAAAATTTAAATGCTGTATGTAGGAATGCAAAGGCCTGTTTGTTTCATTTCTTTTGAGTTTCTAAGTTTCCCATGAGCATTTCTGTTCTGCCCTGTTTCTCTCCCATGTTGTAAAAAAGTTGGGGTTCCCTGCAACCACACAGATAATTATAGCCATTTTTTTTGTTTCACAATATATGTATTTCTATACATATTTTTAAATGTGTGCATTTTACACTTACTAAAGCAATGGAGAGCTGTTGCAGTTGACTAGGTGTTTTTGGATGGGTGTGTGTGTATCTACACATACCTCTACATATTTTTGTGCCCATTTCTGCTAATCCAGAACAAATCATAGTTTTGTATGCGGGCAGTATTTTTTTTGGGGGGGGACTTATTAGGGTGTGCTCCAGATTTTGGAAAAGAAAGTGTTCAAACAATGTAAAGGAGTGGAACAATAATTTTGCTTCTTACAGCAAAATTCCTTTATACAAGGTACCACTGTACTTTGATACAAATTAGATCAGAAGGTAATTCACTCATGTACTGTATTGTGAGCTACAGTGGTACCTTGTATAACAGACAGCTTGTATAACAGAAAATTTGTACAACATAAAAAATTCCGGAGATAGGGGAAATTTGCTTAACATAATTGCCTATGGGGAAAATCCGTACAACATAAAAATGGGATCACTCTGCTTTCAATGCATTCCTATGGGAATTTGTATAAAGGAAAATTTGCTTAACATAATTTCATTTGGAACGAATTAATTCCTTTATACAAGGTACCACTGTATAATGATTTTATGTACCATTTAATACAGATTCACTTACAGTGGTATCTTGTATAAAGGAATTAATTTGTTCCAAATGAAATTCTGTTAAGCAAATTTTCCTTTATACACGTTTCCCATAGGAGTGCATTTTTATGTTGTATGGATTCACCCCATATACAATTCTGTTAAGCAAATTTCCCCTATCTCTGGAATTTTTTATGTTGTACAGATTTTATGTTATACAAACCGTTTGTTATATTAGGATCCGCTGTATCTGCATGTATAATTTCTGTGGTTATTAATGGGCAGGTTTATGTGGAGTTGTTGGTTGAAGAGTTCAGTGCGCTGGGTGCCTGGCTGCCGGAGCCGGCAAGTGGGAGTTTAATTTACACTGTGCCTCTGGGGAGAATGGGTGTGGTTACGGGAGCAGAATTTGGTGCAGGCCGCTCGTGCCTACGTTGGTGTGGGCAACCCAGTTTGCCTAGAAATTTTTGCTCGATTCCTTTTTGCCTTTTTCTTTCTTTCTTTCCGGGACATTTTGAAAATCCTCCCAAGAAGATGCAAGGTTTTCGAGATGACATGGACAGGGCTGAGGCAGGCCATCATGTCTTTTCATTTTAAGTCAGACAAGAGCTCCACCTGCCTGGAATGCACTGTCAACCGATTGCAGCTTGGGTGGTATATGAAGTTAGAGTTCTAGCTGGTAGCCCAGAGCAGCACAGTAAACTTTTTTTTTTCTTTTTTGGCTAAACTGAGAACCCCTTTTCTGTTTCGCTCCACCACACTGCCAGCCTATGCTGATAGTCGACCGGGATAAATTACTAATTCACCCATTTTATGCTCTTTGGCACCTCGACAGGAGCCGGTTCCCAACTAAGATCTCAAAATGCTACCATAAAAGGCTGGTGTCGGACGGCGCCATACACCCTCGGTGTCTTTTCCTGGCTAAAGCATGCAACTCGTTGAATAGTTCTGGTGGAACTGTGAAGGCCAGGTCAAGGAGGGCTGTCCTTACGCAACTCTGTCAGCACATCTTGAGGCAAAGCCCTCTTTAAGCTCGGTGCAAACAGTGTGCCCCATAGAGAACGAGGGGCATGCATTAAATACAAATGACATCTTCCTCTTCAGAAGGTTGTGATTGTTTTGGAGCTGAGGAGCAAGAAGCCCAGGAGACACCCCCCAAAAAGGGGGAACATGTCCACAGCCGAAGGTGTCCATCGGTCTTTTACCACACATTGAAAGATGTCTGCTGTCTTAACTTCTGAGGGTGGCTGTTTAACCCCATGGGACTACTGCTGGTAATTGCATCTTTTAAACATTAGGTGCCCCCACCATTCTGCCTTTCCCTCCCCCATATCCCCACCCCACTCTTACAGCTGCAAAAGAGGGGCGAGCTTTGGGGAGGGAGGGAGAGGGGGTGGTGGAAAAAGTTTTGCTGTGAATTCTTCAGCCATTTAGTGCAAATTCCTGTAATTACCATCATTGTGTCCTGCCTGAATGGCCCATAATGCCGGAGAAGCCTTTCCTAATTGAGACCTTACAGGAGGTACAAATCCCCTCCTTTGTTCAGCCTGACAAATTAGTTGCCAGAAAATGGCAGGGTCTGAGTGGGAATCAAAGAGGAGCTGCACAAAGATGAGACTTCAGGCTACAGTAATAACCCTCTCTCTTGTTCTTCAGGGGAGGAGAAAAGGAAAGGGGAGGGAAAAGAAAATAGGGTGTTTTCCCCCCCCCATTCGGTTTTTTGTTTTGTTTTGTGGTAAATTCCCTTGACATGACAGCACCTGAGGGCTGCTTTATTTATTTAGTAAAAGTGATTAAATAGTAATACTACAGAGTGGCCCCATTGTCTCTCTCCCCTACCCCCCACCACACAGACCCCTACTGCCTTGGCTAATTGATTGACAATGGACCTCTGATAGAGGAGTTTGTTGGAGGGATTTGATGGGGACCAGCCCCCCCCCCCCCTTTCCCCCTGTTTCTTTCTTTGCTTTTCCTTCAGTCCGGAATTTGGAGGTGGAGGGGGAGCTGGTTTTGTTTGATTGCAGTCCCCCCCCCTCCGTCCTGTCTTATCCTCCTTTTAAAAAGCTTTTTACAGCAAAAAGCTTCCAGACAAACAGCTGACATTCAAAAGTGGGTAAGAAGAATGTAGCTTTAGACAAGTTTATTTTGGGCGCCAGCTACCCGTTGACAACCACCTATAGGAGTTACGGCAGCCGCGTACGGCTTCGAGATGGGGCCCCCGGGGAGAGTGAGGGTCAGGAAACGAAACAGGTTGTTGGTGTACCAGAGTCAGAAAGGCAGAAAAGGCAAACAAAAATCCTTCAGGAAAAGATTTGTGGGCCTGGGAATGGAACAAGTAGACCTGCGTAATACTCTTATTGTCATTCCATTTATCTCGTTCTCCCCACAGTTTGTTTTGTTCTGGGGAACTTTTAAAAACCCAGGGATCAGACTCAGATAGTTCAGAAGCTTCCTCTTTAGTAGGCTACTGTAGCGTTAACGGGTTTGTCAATAACCGGCCCTTTCGTAAGTTATTGACAAACACCGCTTCTGATTTCCCTCTATCGCTGCCACCAACTTGCTTAGCTCGTAAATTAAAGCCTTCAGACTGTTTTTAAGTTGAATAAAAATAAAGGAGGTTTATTGATTAGAAAGTAGAACCAAAATCATTAATGGTAACGTGTTGGAAGTATAAATAAAAAGAATATAGTTCAAATCCACTTAAGCTTGATCACTAGTAAAGTTGTATACATACACACCCAGTTCCTAAGTTTACAAACTCTAAACACTTAGTTTTATTCACAGGCACTCTAAAATTTTGTATTTTCTTTAACCCTCTCTGTCTTTCTCTTAGACGGTGCCAGACCCTATCTGATCCTCTCAGACTCTGTCAAAGTCTCTGTCTGTAAGTGTAGATCTTTCTGTAGGTCCCAATCTAACCCTATCTGCCTTATCTGTCTAAAACAGTGCTGAGCAGTGCCTTAAATAAATCCCTTCAGGCCATTCCCCAGACTCTCTCATTGGTCTACCAACCCACAAATCAGTAGAGACACCTCTCATACATTATTCTTCAGTGCAGGTAAACGCCACAGTTAGTACCGTAGTTAGTACCTTGAGTTTTATTTGGATGATTTGTTGATTGTAACTTAAACTGAGATCTTTTTACAAATTCAGGAAGCTGTTGACAGACTGCCAATGAGATAAGCCTCTGGAGTTACCTTAGGTCAGGCATGTCCAAACTTTGGCCCTCCTGATGTTTTGGACCACAACTCCCAGAATTCTAAGCTTAGATTGCCAATGACAAAGAACTGTGGAAGTTGCGGTCCAAAACTTCTGGAGGGCCAAAGTTTGGACATGCCTGCCTTAGGTTGTGGTTAATTCTCATTCCCTTGGAAAAGTGTACCCGATTCAGATGGTGGTATTTGCTCAGAAAAGGCATGTCCAAACTTCAGCCCTCCAGATGTTTTGGACTACAACTCCCACAGTCCTTTGCCATTGGAAATACAGGCGTGGAATTCTGGGAGTTGTGGTCCAAAACATCAAGAGAGCCGAAGTTTGGACATGTCTGGCCCAGGACCTCTGTGTAGCCTTGAGGAACCAAATCAGCTCTAAATCCCACCTCATCTCGGACAGCAGTCATGTCAGTACTAACTGGAGGCCAAAGGCAAAAAGACCAGCCAGACTTATGTAGAAAAACTGTAGGCATGATCATAGCCATCACATAGTCCTGAGATTTGGAAATCAGTGGAAACCCACGGCATCATTTCAGCCCAGTACACTCATTGTGGCTAGGCAGAAATGTAAAAAGGCCCTCTCCATTCCAGACCAGCTTTAGATGGCCAGAGAGTCCAGAGCGTTTCTGGCATGAAAGTCAGACATAGCTTACATTTTGGATTACTTGTGGCATGGTCCAGTTTGAGCTATTTCCCATCAATTAGGCCATGTGCAAGGAGATCAGAAAACAGCTCACCTTTTCCACTCCGCAATAGGGATTCTTTTTTGCTGGATCATCTATTGCAGGGAACGAAAAGGTTGTTTCAAGGGCCATTGCTCCATTGTGATGAGGCACAGCCCTTGATAGGCATTTGATTGCATCCTAAGACATGTATAGAGTGAATAGGATTAACCTTTAGAGCCTTAGAATATGTATTGCTTGCTGGCCAGAATCCAGCCAAATACAAATAGAGAGTAAACATACTATGCTTTATTAAGGCAGTAATAGCAGTTTTGTGCAGCTGCAGTTAGAATGACAAAAGACTTTAGTGCGTGAGCTTTGTTCCATACATAGACTGGATAGTGGTTGCTCAAGTCAGGGAGAAACTGCAATAATGAATAGGGGGGAAAGCAACACCAACAGTTAGTAATGGTGAATTTTAATGTTGATGTAACAACACTTGTGAAGATTTTGTTGGGAAATACTAGACTAGGAATCGAGAATGAAGATGTAGATAGAAGAATTAACACAGTTATGCAAAAAAAAAAAAAACACCTTGTTGTTGAGTCATTCGGTTGTGTCTGACTCTTCGTGACCCCATAGACCAGAGAGCATGCCAAGCCCTCCTGTCTTCCACTGCCTCCAGGAGTTTGGTCAAGTCCATGATGGTTGCATCGATGACACTGTCCAACCATCTCATTCTCTGCCATCCCCTTTTCCTTTTGCCTTCCATCTTTCCCAACATCAGGGACTTTTCCAAGGAATCATCTCTTCTCATGAGGTAGCCAAAGTACTGGAGCCTCAGCTTCAAAATCTGTCCTTCCAGTGAACATTCGGGGTTGATTTCTTTCAGGATGGAGAGGTTTGATCTCCTTGCTGTCCAGGGGACTCTCAAGATTCTCCTCCAGCACCACAGCTCAAAAGCATCGATTCTGCTGCGATCAGCCTTCTTTATACTCACTTCCATACATCACTACTGGAAAAACCATAGCTTTGACTATCCTGACCTTAGTCGGCAGAGTGATGTCTCTGCTCTTTAAGATGCTGCCTAGGTTTGCCATCGCTTTCCTCCCAAAGCCACCAATAATTATTTAATATTTGTGTGCCATCAAGTTGACTCTGACTGATGGGAACCTTTTCAGGGTTTGTTAGGAAGAGAGTGCTCGGAAGTGGTTTACCATTCCCTTCTTCTGGAGCTGCCATCCAAGGCTATCCAGGGGGACTCTTCCAATGGGATTGGGAAGGAGAGTGTGCAGTCGGACTCCCAAACCCGCCTCACTCACTGAGCTATTTGGCTAGCTGGAATCACCCATGCCATAATCCGATTGCCACAAAGGAAATTAGATACAGTAAAATCTCTGGAAAATGGCGCTAACGGCAGTATTGTAAGGAAACGGATTATATCCTAAAGAATCAGAGGCACTGAAACGGTGTTAAGCTGGTGAATCTGTAAATTCAGATTGCAGTACTGTGACAGGTGGCTTTTTAAAAAGAAATAAAACTGAAAAGGCAATTATGATATGTGGTGTGATTGTAAAACTTAACTTAGAAAGAATTCCCACTGTCTTCAGGTAGATTTGTATCCTAGTGTGACTGTCTGAAAATGTGGTCCTGTTAGTGTACAGTACTTAGAAATAAATTCCACTGAATTCAGTGGAACTTTCTTGGGGGTTCAGGCTAAATATTGCAGTATGAAATGAATGTACACTTACACCAGAAAAAAAGCCTCATTATACTTATGTAAACAAATAAAGGAAGCCCCGTTTCCACGTAATCCCTTACTTTTGTTAATTGAAATGTCACCTGATGGACTCCATTGCTGTACTATCCATATACTATTTTTATATAGGTACTCTTAAAGGTTGTGTTTGAATGCCAACTTAGCATCCTGTAAACTTCCTTTTCCCATGCACCTGCTTCATTAGGACAGAATCAGCAGGAAAGAACGTGACTGTGAAAGAGTCATGGGTAGGGAGATGACAGTGTTTGACCAGAGGTTTTAGATTTAGAACCAGTTCAGCATACGGTGTTGACATGGTTTTATGTCAGTAGTCTCTCTCCTGCACCTCAGTCCCCAGGCTGTGTGTCAATGGAAGAAATTCATACCTTCCTCTTTTTACCTCTTCCTTCCCAGATAATAAAGGAGTAGAGTAGACCAACCAGCTTTTATAAGTTTCTGTCCTCACCTGGTCTTACCTTTTCTCTGCCACTATTAGCCTTCTGGGTAGGCTGCTTCTAAGTGCGCGATATGTAGTCATGTACCTCTTGGTTTTGCAACCTCGTTGTTGTGAAATCCAAGCAATAAAAAGTAAGCCGGTTTCAAAGGTGAAGGTTTCTCCTGCAGTGTATTCACCTCCGAGAGATAAGTAGGTGTAGTATTTCGCTCAGATTTTATTTGTTTGGATTTTGAGCTTAACAAACATACCAAGGGTTGGCTTTTGATTTGTTTGCTGTGCTTCATACTATCCTCCACTGCTATACTGTCAGCAAAAGGATATTTGAAGTGAAACGAGTGTCGGTCTTATGGTGAGAAGAAATATATCCAGCGTGTGCCTTCTCTGACAATGAGCCAGATGCACACACCCCAGTCTTGATGTAAACTGGTTGTTGGAGTCCTTTGCAAAAGATTTGAGCCTCTCAGTGGTTCATAATATCGAGAAGATGACCGAGCGAGATGGCACAGGGATCATGGACAGGCATGTGCCTGGTGAACAGTGGGACTTGCGTACATAGAGTGCAACATGTGCTTATGCATAAACACACTGTACCTTCATTGCTTTTCTTTTTGTTGGGGCTCTTACTGGATTAGAAAGCTCTTGCCTGGCCCTCATATTTTTCTGTTTATCTGTTATCGTACCTACCTGTTTGCTGGTGATGTGCAGGAGGCAGACAATATGACCAGAGAGTGTGTGTGTGTGTGTGTCCTGGTTAAGAAGGTATGACCATGAAACAGATCTCCTTAAATAAAGACTAACAAGAAAATAACAGATCCCCCTTTTAAAGGATTTAATCCAAATGTTGATTCCCAGGGGAAAATGTGCTAGTTGAAAAATCAAATCTGAGCATTTGATAGAGAGGTGCTTCTTGAGCCACACGTTGCAAATTCACATGTGCTCTTCACAGCCCTGTACTGGAGAACAGGTCACTTCATTCCAGTAAATATATATATAATGGTGTAAAGCAGGGATGTCCAGACTTGCCCTCCTGATGTTTTGGACCACAGCTCCCAGAATTCTAAGCTTAGGTTGTCCATGGCAAAGGGCTCTGGGAGTTGCGGTCCAAAACATCTGGAGGACCAAAGTTTGGACATGCCTGGTGTAAAGAAATTAGGAGTAGAACTAGAAAACCTTCAAAATCCAGGCTCCTTTCTGCTAAAAGGCGACACAGTTTCATGTTAGACTACTGCTGCCTCTTTCTTATCATTTCATTTCATTTCATTTCTTTCTTTCTTTCTTTCTTTCTTTCTTTCTTTCTTTCTTTCTTTCT
>JAHTLZ010003542.1:12864771-12904091 GCA_023846285.1 Phrynocephalus versicolor | reverse complement strand
TCTTTCTTTCTTTCTTTCTTTCTTTCTTTCTTTCTTTCTTTCTTTCTGTTTTACAAATAGCTTAATTGGTGTCTGCTGCTGAGATACATTTGTCATAGTGTCTCACTTTGAACCAGGTAACATCAAAGGGATCACCTGCACTTTAAACTTGAAGTGAAGGGGTTGTAGAAATAACCAGCCCTGTGAAATAAAACATGCAACTGGAACAAGGCAAGAGGCGAGGAAGGGTGGGGCTTCGAGGCTGAAAACACAACAACCAGACTAATAACCGTGTCTGAGGGCAGAAGGTACATTCTGCTCTGTGTTGTCCTTCTTGGCATCTTTCTGCCTTTGCTGTTCCGTTCTGCCTTTGCCGCTGTCTTTTCTGCCCTTTATCCTACATGCCCAAGGTCAAAAATGTGTTGTCAACAAGTGTAAAACAAGGGGGCAGTGCATGTATGCAGTGGCTAAGAAGAGGGCTAGGAGAGAGGAGGACATAGACTGGAGGAAGGAAACATCCGACCAGCCATCCTTCATTGTGATGATTATACAGCAGGTCCACTGTATCCACTGATTCATTAACCACTGACTCAGTTATCCACAGTTGGCAGAGGAAAAAATTAAATCAATAATCCAGCAGCTGTCACAAACAGTAGCCATAAAGCAAGCTACTGTTGCAAAACAGTGGTTTTTTGGGGGGTTGGTGTTCTCTCTTATCCACAGTTTTTATTATCCACGGGAAGGCCTGGAACCAATTCCCAGTGGATACCAGGGTCCTACTGTACATCCTGGGCACTCTGCATGGGACCTGGCAAAGAGACTTGGATTGAATTTTTTTTTTTTTTTGGTTTTGTGTTTTAGTTGTTACAGCTGAAAACAGTTTCTGTGTGAGAAACCTTGGTGCCCCTGCCCCCTTTTTTGCAGCCTTCCTAGCCTTGTCTTACTCCTCGTAATGTGATCTTCCTCTTCCTGTGCTTTGCTGGAGTCCCAGCAGCAGCAGTTGGCAAGAACCCAAGAACCAACCCAAGAGCATTTTGGGTTCTGCCTATGGATGGATGGATGATGTCTGGCACTCCTAGTCGCAGGACATTCTGCAGCTATTCCATTGTTTCTCCCTTAATGGCAATTTTATTAAATGGGTAGAAAAAGGAAGGGATGGATGGAGAAGACCGGAGAGTTGCAAGTACTGTAGAAGCTAATCATTTGTTGTGTCCCATACCATTTATGTCCATAGGGCTGAGTTCCTGCATAGAAGGAGACTCATCTCAAAGCTTTCAAAGTGATCAAAAGAGCAAGTTTGTGACTGATGTTATTTGTTTGGGAGGCCAAAACTTTCCTTAAGGCTTGGACACTGCAGTAGTATACACTTCAGTATATTATAGCAGGATTCAGGGTGGGATTAGAAAGTCCACTGGGTAAGTTGTAGCAACTGAGATGGTACTCAGGGAGCACTTTCCTCCAACAATGGATGGAGCTGGACTGAGGTCTGTTCTACTAGTAGTTCAAGGACTACGCCCTCCACGTTCCACCTCCTTTCTGTTCAAGTAGGAGGCCTTCGAGGAACAGCTCACTGGCCTGCAGCCTGGGAGCACTTGATGGTATAATTGCTTCCTGGACCACGGACCTCTTGGGAATTATTAGCCCATCCGGGAGCTGCCTTTAGGCCTCAAAGGTTTCTACGGTGATTGTGGGTAGGGAAGTGTTTGGGCTGATTCATATCAGTTTGGACTGGCTTGGAGATCTCTTCCAAGTTGTCCCTCAGCTTCTGAGTCCAACTGAAGTCTTGAGAGAGAGCACCCTCTCATAGGAATTTGCATTCAAATTGATGGGTTTGATTATCTTCGAAACAGAACTAGTTGACTTCTCACACATTATTTTATGTTGAGAAGATAAGAACCTGCCTTATATCGAATTACGCCATTGGTTTTTCAAGCCCAGTGTATTTTACAGTGAGTGACAGCAGCTTTCCAGGACAAGGCTTGCTTGTAATGTACTATGAGTAGTGATTTTATTCATAAGCAGGGATGGGCACCAAATGAAAAATGAAACACTGTTTCATCAGTTCATTACAAACTAGAGATGGGCACGACTCAGCGAAATTTTCGTTTTCGTTTTTTTCGTTTCGTTACGTAACGGAAACGGAAACGAAAATTTTTCAAAAACAAAACGGAAACGGAAACGACAAATTTTGCTGTGGTTTTCGTTGCGGCAGATGCATTGAACTGAAAAGAATGCTAACGAAACAGAAATTTTTCGTTTTCATTTTCATTTTTCATTCCGTTATGAAACAAAAACGAAAAATTTGCGGGAAAAAACAAACGAAAACGAACCGAAACAGACCCCTAAACAACCAAACGACAAACGAAATACCATTTTTTTGAGTCGTGCCCATCTCTATTACAAACCAAACCGAACCAGGCAAGCTAACTAAATGAACCAGTGTTTTTTTTTTTTTCATTTAAAAAGAACCAATTAGTTTCAATGTAAAATGGCTCCCCTGGGTCCTAGAGGGAGCTGTTTCATAGAGTAACAAATAGGTTTGTTACTGGTTTGTTTTGTACAACTTTTTATAAAAAAACATCATTTCTAATGAAATACAATTTTTCCAAACTGCCTGGCTGGGGTAAACATGCATCTGCCCCAGGGATCTCCTGGGGTAGATGCATCTTCACCCAACCTGGGCGCCATGCAAGGGAAGTGCTTACCTCCAAGTAAACGCTTACCTGGAGATAAGCGCTTCCCTTGCAAGGTGCCCAGGCTTCTCCCTCAATCAAGGGCAGCTGAAGGCTGCTCTCTGCAACCCCCCAGCTGATTTTGACAGGTCCGACCTGTCAAAGTCAGCTGTTTGGTAGAAAAGTGGAAAGCAGCCTTTGGCTGCCCTTGATTGAGGAGGGTTGGGACAGCCTTCCCATAAGAATGCATGGAAAACATTAATCTGTTCCCTCCAGAACGGATTAATTGATCAATTGTTTTTCAATGCATTCCTCTGGGAAACCTATGTTCGACTTACGACTTGATCAACTTCCAAAGATGCCTTCGGAATGGATTAACATCGTAAGTCGAGGTACCACTATACATCTGTTTCTCATCTTGAACAGAGTTTTCTTGTTGGAGATTCCAGCCAGCAGGAACCTTTTCCAGAATATATGTGGTATCAGGCTGAAGGAAAAATAAATACTTTGTATCATTTTCCAAATACAGTAATACCTTGGTTTACGAGCATAATTCATTCTGGAAACATGCTTGTAAACCAAAACACTCTTATATCAAAGCAAATTTCCCCATAAGAAATAATGGAAACACAGATGATTCATTCTGGGGTCCCATAGACCACATACTATACACACAAAATGCCCAAACTCACAAAAGAAGTTGGCAAGAAGTTCCATGTCCACATCATGCTTTACGTACCTGGCTGTGGAATCTGCTGTGCTTGGAGCTAACAACTGGATTTTACTCTGTATTTTTAATCTTACAACAATAAATTGCAATTTGTAGCCCTATACATACTTGACTAGCTGCCCCATGACTAGAAATGGTCTGGAAAAAAATAAGAATGGATGTTGAAAACAAACTAAACAAAAATATAAACAAAAAATAAAACCCTAACCTACACGTTCCTGGCTGGTGCAAGAGAGATCTCTGTTCCTCTCTCCTCCCTCTGCTTTTGGCTGCTGCCTGAGACAGAATGTTCCAGGCAATCACCCACAGTGCAGCAGGAGGATGGGAAGAGAGCTACCGTTGGCTCACTTGTGATAAGGTGACCTGCTCTCGGTGCTTGTATATCAAAACATTGCTTGTTGATCAAGGCAGAATTTAGAAGAAATGTTTCATTTTGTCTTGCAAAATGCTCTTAAGCCACATTACTCTTAAACCCAGGTATTACTGTACTCAGCTTCTAAAACACAGCTTTTGAAAGCAGCTCTCTTTTTCTCTGTTGGCAGGTTGTCAGCGCTCTATAGGCCTAGCCCATGGGAAGGCAAAGGTGTGCAGCTACAGTGGATGGTACTACTGCAGCATCTGTCACGTGGACGACACCTTTCTCATTCCTGCGCGGCTGGTTCATAACTGGGACACTTCAAAATACAAGGTAGAGGTTAAATTTATGGTACAGTAATCCCCTGCCTATTGTGGGGGTTAGGGACCTGGCTGACCCGCAATAATGGAAAATCCGCAATATGCAGATACTGGGTCGGGTTGGTACTGGGGGCCTCTCTGGGGCCTCCTACACTTACCTGAGCCCTGGTGCTGCCTCGAACAGGCCTCCAACAGGTTTCCCGGGCCTGTCAGAGGCCCATTCAGGGCAGTGCCAGGCCTGGGGTAAGTGCAAGAGGCCTCAAACAGGCCCAAGCAGCTTGCCCCAGTGGGCCTTGAGTTTCATACAATGCAGTCCTGCGATATACCGGGACCGCAGTATATGAACCGCAAAATACCCCTTTTTGGATTTAGTGATGAATAACAGATATGAAAGTTGCCCTGTAGAGGAACGGAATGGGTTTACCATCTTGTTCCTTCCCCCCTCAGTAATGTTTCCTAGAAACAACACCCCATTCCAATAGAGCGGTTTTTTTTTTGCCAAACTGGAACTGGAGAATGCTAGCTGTGATTTGAAATAGTGGTAATACTCCTTTTTTCTGCCATAAAGTTTTTCTTAGAATATGTCCTAATTGTACTGGACTGTATATTGTCCCTCCTTACTGTAAGCCACCTTGGGCCCATTTCAAAGGAGAAAGGCGGGGTAAAAATACTCATAAATAATAAAAATAATAATAAATAAAAAGGATTAAAACACCTGCACCAAGACCTTTAGTAGGTGGAAGTTAAAAACAAAAAAGATCACTCCACCTGCATATTTGAGATTGTGCTCCTCTTACACAGGCCATTCTAATCTTGAAGTGTGCCGTCCCTCTGCTGCAAAAAAAGTCTGGGCTGACTCCCTGGTCCTTTTGTTGTTAATGTTCTACATGCTGTTTTTACATGGTCCAGAGTGACCTTTAGGCCAAATGGGTGGTATATATAGTAGGACCTCGGTATCCACTGGGGATCGGTTCCAGGCCTTCCCATGGATAACGAAAACCATGGATAAGAGAGAAAACCAAAAGCCCCCAAACTGCTGTTTTGGGACAGTAACCTACTTTACGGCTGCTATTTTGAGACAGTAGCTTGCTTTGTGACTGCTGAATTATTTATTTAATTTTTCCTCTGCCTACTGGGGATAACTGAATCAGTGGTTAATAAATCAGTGGATACTGGGGTCCTACTGTAAAACGAACAAATGAATGAATATATTTAGGGTTGCCATCAAAATAGAACAATGACTGAAATCCTGTTTCTAAGCGTTGTATGTTGCTAGTAGGAGAGATCGATTTGAATTACTAAAGCTTGGGAAATTGTTGACCAGCCGTGGGCTGTTTGTGCTTCGTACGTAGCACCAAGCGCAGCACCACGGGTACCGTGGTGGCCCATCCCCAACTTCTGGGCTGGCTGGCCCACTTACTGGACTCTGTGCACTGCCAGGGTCTTACTTCAGCACTGGTGCTCCAATCTGGGCCAGGAACCCAGTGGGCCTTTCCACGCCAACTTAGGTAGCATGGTCAGCTGCCTGGGGAGGTTCAGAAGGGCCAAACAGGTTCCTGCTCACACTGGAGTCCTGGCACTGAAGACGGACCCAGGCAGCGAGTGGATCCCGGTAAGTGGCCCATCTGGCCCAATACATGGGGGGAGGTATGGGCCACTGCGGTCCCTGCTTCATGCTTTGCCGCACTCTGCCTTCGGTTTCTGGCCCCATTCATTTCTAACCTTTCTGGATCCCCAGAGAGCATAACCCAGTGCCTGCTTGAGGACCAATATTCTGAATTAACGGTCTTAGTGCTGAATACTTGGCCACTGTATTATATACCAATAATAAGACCAGGGCCAAGGATGGCTACTACTCTGACCTCTTTCATCTCTTCTTTTATCTATCTTTTAGTCTTTTGTTCCACAGTTTGACACCTTTGTTTTTAATCTATTTTATGCCATTAAAGGTTTCTTGAATGAATGGATGGATTTTGCTTTGTCCGGAGCATGAAATCCCTGCGTCCGTTGTTGTCTCATGAATGCCCCACTGATTCCGTGGGCCTACTCTAGTACAACATACTGGGCTTAGCAACAGGATCTCAGTCAGTATCTGACAGGAAAAAAAATATTATTGCATCTGTTATGATAAAATTCTAAAAGCACCTTGTGCTTGGATCACCCAAGCAGTGCTACTGAATGGTTTGATGTCAACTTACTATGGCGCAGCCAACACGGGAGCGCTTTTGCCGCCAGAATTTTGTTTGCTAATTATCACCTTTCCCGTTTTTTTTCTCTCCAAAATACAATTGATGTAGTGTATCCCCGGTGAAATCTGCTGGAAGCCTAGAGCTAAGGTTTTCAGACCTTTTCTGAGTGCTTTCTAAATTTCAAATTGTAGAACTCTTCATAACATTGGCCCTGGAATGGAGCAAGCGGGAGCGCTTGCCTAGGCTTCCTGCTAGGAATTGGAACCTGCTATTTTTCTCTCCAGCCATGTTGAGTGTATAGATGTCAATGCGTATGCCATAGCATAAGCCTTATTTGGTAATGTTGATACAACTTGGCATGTGTTTTCCTTTGTTGCCTCAGAATTCACTGTGCATGTGTAGTATCAACTGTGTTTTATGTGTCATCCTGCGCACAGTTACAGGGTTAAATCTAGCAACGCACAAAAATCCATGCATGATTTGGAATGGTGCTGGATTGGGGACTCAGTGTGTCCTGCTGCTTTATAGGACTTTGAGCGAGGATGGTACAGTATTGCATTGACTAACTTTGGATATAAGTGAGCGAATTAGTTACTTGATTGGGCCTCTGTAGCAGTGATGGTGAACCTTTTAGAGACCAAGTGCTCAAACTACGATTCCAAAAACCCACTCATTTTTCACACAAAGTGCCAATACAGCAGTTTAACCTGAATACAGGTGGCTGTGAAGGGGCAACGTCAGGTGCCCACAGAAAGGGCTCTGAGGGCCACATTGGCACCTGTGCCATTGGTTTGCCAACACTGCTCTATCATATAGACCAGGCCTGCCCAACAGGTAGACCGCGGGCTACTGGTAGCCCGCGAAGGGTTCAAAAGTAGCCCGCTGGCCATCAATAAAAAAAGTGAGGGGATAAGTTCTCCCTCCCCTCCCATCCCAAGGATCACCACTGCCCCAGCAAAATTCTGGGTCTGCCAGGCCACTGCCTCAGCCAAGCAGGGCAGTTCAAGGGCCATGGTGCATTGAAATCTGTTCCCTCCAGAACAGATTAATTGGTTTTCAATGCATTCCTATGGGAAACCGCTGCTGTACTTACAAAAGTTTTTACTTATGAGCATGTGTTCAGAACAGATAAAATTTGTAAGTAGAGGTTTTAGTGTAGTAGCCCTCAGGCACTTTGGGCTGGAAAAAGTAGACCTTGGTCTGTTCAAAGTTGAACAGCCCTGATATAGACCCTAGTGTATGACCCTAGAGGCATTGTGGTGTTTTGCTGGGTATTACGGAAGGTAGCTTGGGGAATATACATAGTAGTCTTCCTCATCTGATGCATTTAATGATGGAAAAAGACAAATTGCTATTTGAGTATTCCTCAGAGAACGATTAAATTAAGTGCTCTGAAGTTACAAACTCATGAGCCTCCATACTAATGATTGTTGTGCTGGACAGGGTTTCTGGGAGTTGTAGTCCAAGAAGATCTGGCTACCAAAGGTTGGAAACTACTGATCAAACACAAAGGGCGATATCCGGTTGTGCAACTTAAATGGTGTAAGGCTGATAATATCATCAGCTGCAACAATTCTTCAGAAGTTTAAAACGTCCAACTTCTCCCAAGGCCCTGCGTTGTCCGTGGGAACCCATTGATTATGAGGAAGCTTAATAGGGGACATGGAATGTGGGAGGGGGGAGTTTTTAATTTCCAGAAATTGGGGTCATCAGTAAAGTAATCCCAGCAATTTTCAGAAATGAAAAAATGTGTCCCCCAACAATTTGGCTAAGGATGTCATCAGCCTTGTGTATCATAAATTAATAGAGCAGGATTTAAGTCAAAATGCTCCCTTCCAGTCCTCTTCAGTTCACATACTTGATATACACATGATGTTTCTTTGCTCAATGTCTTGTTTTACCAATGGGCCTATTCTGCTTGTGACTTGCTGTGCTAAAATCCCATTTAAATCAGAAAGAGCATACAAAGGAGTTGATTCTTCAAACTCCCATTAATTCACTGGGCCTGCTCTAGCGCAGCTTGAGACACTAAGGAACAGAATTTTGGCCAATGCATTAGACGAGTTTGACATTTGAAAATTATATTTTTTGTGTTTAAAGAAAATTATAACAGTTGACAAAGATGGAGGTCTTTTTTTCATCTTATGGATCTTAGCCATCTGTTTTAAAAAAAAAGATTTTTCCATTGATTTTATAGCCTCACCTGTTCATTATGTGCACAGTGAACGATAATTTTGACACAAATGTTCTGGCAATGTTTGCACAGAGCTTCAACTGCACAGATGTACATTCTGAAATTGAGTTCATTTCTTGCTATTAAACAAGAATTTATTTCCTGATGTGCCCAAAGTAATACAATTTCCTCCTGGCATGGTACCCGCAAACAACTTTTTAAGCTTTCTCTTAGACTTCTAGAATATAAATGGAAAATGATTGTACCTGGAGAACAGAGGAAGAGGTATCCATTGGTGCTTTCACTTAGCATGAGTACTACTTTGAACAATGTTTCAAATAATATGATTCAGTGATTTTGTAACGTGACATGACAATGCATGGTGTGGTTTCATGACATCTGGCTTGTTGCGATAGGTCAGCTCACCTTTGCTAACAAGCTAAAATCTGAAGTCATGATCTGTTGTGCTCTAGCAGATTTGTGTGTGTGTTGTGTCGTTACACTCGTGACCGCCTCTTCTTGACTCCATGTCCACGGAGTTTTCTTGGCAGGAATATTGAAGTGGTTTGCCAGTTCCTACTCCTACAGCACCTGGTATTCCCTGGTGGTCACCCATCCAAGTACTAACCAGGGCCGACCCTGCTTAGCTTCCGAAATCGGGCGAGATCGGATGTGCTTAGGGTATCTAGGCAGCTTCTAGCAGATTTAGTATGGCCTTATAACTGTTAGGATATATCAGAAGAAGAAGAAAAGTACTTCAGTAAAAAAGAAACCCAGAGATGGAGGAGCAAACATCTCGCATCACTTCTTTGGAGGCCACTGTGTTCTGTTACACAGGAGCCCTCCCCCCCTCTTATGGCTCTTCTGTAATCCTAAACAACATCCTTGTAAGCTTGCCTGTTATGCTTGCTCTTATAAATCAGGCCACAGATTCACCAAAGTAGGTCTAATCATTCTGAGACCAATTCAGCCTTTATAAGTCTCTGGTAAATCCAACGGTAATAAAAAGGGAAATGAAAGAGTAAAGAAAGATTTCCAAGGATTGGAGGGATTCTCGAGTGTTTGGGGCACTTTAAAGACTTGTTAAGGCCTTCCATGTTAACAAGTGCATGAAAAAAGTTGAAAAAGGACTTTGTTAGCAAGAATCGCAAAACATATTGAGGAGTTGCCGAATATGGAACCCCAGTGAAATTTTGGTTTCGATTTTCCTGGACTGCAACTCCCAAAAACTCCTTCTAGCACAGCGTTTGGTGGAGGCTTCTGGGAGTTGCAGTCCAGGAACATCTGGGGACCCCCAGGTTGAGAACCACTGGTTTAGCCCAATCAGGTGGGAAGAGCAGGGTCTGTGGGCAGTCAGTCAGCTTATTATTACTACAGTTCTTAGACCAATTGTGCAGCAAAAGATTAACTTTTACAGATTTCCAAAATACCAGATACTTCATTTTTTTAAAAAATGGCATTGCAAGACAATATAAAAATCTAGAATCTAGTTAACTATAGAATTTCTGTAACCTGAGTATCGCCATACAAAAACTGGCTACTTGGTAAGAGATCTTGGGGTCTGTAGCAGAAAGAAGAAACTCAAGTCTGTTATTTCTCCATGGCCAGGAATGTTGTTGATCAGTTGATGGTCTCCTTACTGACCACAAGCTGAGATTTGAACTAGAAAGAGCAGGCAAGCTGAAGAGACAGAAGCTGCTGTGACCACTTGGTCTCCTAAGGCCCTTGCTGATGTTGGACGGGGTTTTGAAGTATCTGCACATGGAGCTGATTCTTCTCTGTTATGGATATCCATGCCTGCTAAGGAAGAAGTCTTAGACTTGTTGACTTGGTTTGAATCTAAAAGGACACTTGGACTTGGACAGTTTCTACAACCAGTTTCTTTGTGGATGCTGTTTCCAAGGGCCTGGACGTCACAGGTTGTTATTCTTATAATAACTCGTGTTGTCTGTTACATAACTGTGAATAAGATCAAACCCATTTTTGGAAACTGCTTACAAGGTTCCTCTATAGATATTGAAGTAAACAAATAGCCC
Source organism: Phrynocephalus versicolor (assembly GCA_023846285.1). Classification (NCBI taxonomy): domain Eukaryota; kingdom Metazoa; phylum Chordata; class Lepidosauria; order Squamata; family Agamidae; genus Phrynocephalus; species Phrynocephalus versicolor. The sequence continues at coordinate 12,893,637 of JAHTLZ010003542.1, read as the reverse complement.
AGTGGAACTTGAAAATGTGATGCATATTTGCATCTACCCGGCTGCATGTTTTGAAACACAGCTGGGGCTGTATAATGAATGCATAGATCACGATTTTGCTCAGCCACAAACTCAATTAAAACACCATACCCATTAGTTAGCTGCTATAGTTAAAGTAAATGGCAGAAAGCGCCCTAGTTACTTTTGTGCCAATTTCTGCTAAGGTTTGAATGGAAAACAGAGACAAAATTCCTAGAAATTTTGTTCCAAAATTATACCTGCACACATAACCCCATTTAAAACATTGAAGCCTTGCCACCATACAAAAAAAGGAGGGGGAAGAGGACGGGGAGGAGAAGAAAATCTTGTCCAGTACATCATTCCACAGTAGCACAGGCCAAAAGCTGGCAGTGTTGATTTAAGTTTTTACTGCACAGTCTGAGCACCACAGAACTGCATAGACCTCTTCCCTTTCTTCCCTTTCTTCTCGTCTTCTGAAGGGTGAACAGGGTTTTCTGTAGGGTGAGGCCGCAAGCATTTGTATGGCTTTGGTGACCCCGGTCTCAGGGCACGAAGAGAAAGTTGCTGGAGACATGATTCATGTCGACTGGTTAGCCAGGGTTTAAAAATAAATAAACAAATACACATGCAGTAGCTTTGGTTTAAGAAAATAAAAATTAGACAGTTTCCCCCCAAAATGCTGATGTTCTGGCCAAACTGACTTATAGCGGCCCTCATGGGGTATTTAAGGATTGGCTTATCACTTCCACTCTCCTGGTGAGATTCCGTAGCTGACCAGAGATTGAAACTCGGGCTTCCTGAGTCCTAGTCCATTACTTGTTCAACGTACTATGCAGTGATCTTAGGAATAAAAGAGTGGCCGTAACTCACTTTTAAGAGCAAGGAAATAAATGAAAGTACCCACCTCATTCTTTATTTCTCTATATTTTTCTTTCTAGGTGAGGAAGTGACTGAAAGTTACATAGGTCCGATCCCTGCTTTAGAAGCCTTCAGAGCTGCAGAGAGAGAAAGGCCTGATCTGGATTTTTTAGATGTTTTTAGAAACATGGTGGCCCACAAAAGTGTCTTGTGTCTTGTGGGCTTTTGTATTCCTTCTCCCTGCTCCGCAGCATCTCTTTGTGTGTTTTGGGCTTGACAGGGCCAATAGCAAACACCCATCAGTAGCAACATTCATAGTTGGGATTCAGGTGACCACTCCCAGAATTCCTCAGGAAGCATGGCCACATGAACACTTCTCATTAGCACAGGAAAGTGTATGAAGGTGCAGTGAATTCCTAAGGGTCAAAAATGCTCTAAACACAGACATCTGTTGTCCTTTCTGACAGTGATTCATATAACCAGAACCATTCCTTCTTTTTCTGATCTGCTGCACTCATTCAGATTGCTACCGTTGTATTTTTGCATGCTTGTACTCTGTCAGAGATGCCTTTAGCTGTATCCAAAGAAATGCTTAGTGTTGAGTATTTGGATATCTTAATATGTGGGATGATTTCTGAAGACCTTAATTTACAAAGTAATAATACAAAACTGATCAAAGTAAAGTAACGTAAGGTTCTGAGGAAGGGAGCAAACAGGTAGCATTCCACATCAGTTGCGTGATAATGTTGAGGCTAAAATACTTCCAGTAAACATGAACCTCCTTAACTCCTTTGTGTTAGAAGTGTAAGAAGGAAAAAGGAACTTAGTATCATATATGGCGGACTTGTAAAGAAAAACAAAAGGAATGGATAATAATATTTAATGAGATAAAAGAAATTATAGGGACTAATATAGAAAGATGTCCAAGATTAGCATTGCTAAACATTGATAGAAATTGTCAAGTAGAAAAAGAAGTAAAGGATTTGGTTATAATTATGGTAACAAGTGCAAGATTAATAGTGGCAAAAAATTGGAAAGATAACAAGAAGTTGAGTATAGAATAATGGTATGGTGAAATGGGGACTTTAGCCATCAGTGATAAACTGACTTGTGAATTAAAAGTTACAGAAGGGCTGTTGAAAGAGAATGTTTTTAATCAAATTTGGCATAAATTTTTGGAACGTGTATTTCTAAAACATAAATGATATGCTCTGCCTGAAAAATCAGTTCAGTTATGGAAGGAGATGGGATGCATAATATAAAACAAGAAAAGTAACTATGAAAACAATTGTTGGTATAGCAGTAAATTTGCATATGTAGTAAATGGAATGTTATATGTATAATGTTGTCTAAGGTAATGCTATATAATCCTGAGGGTGGAGGTCCTTATAGCACAAATGTGTTGTAGGGAATATATATGAGTTGTTTTGTTAATTAAATAGAATAAAGGGAAAAAATAAACATGAACCTCCTTTTCTGCAGTCATGTTTTGCATTACACTTTCAGATAATGATAACCCGAGACAAGCATAAACTAGATTAAAAAGGATTACTTTTGTAGTGTGTTAATAGCACATAAGGGCTCTCTCTCTGTGCGTGTTTATCTCTGTGTTTGTGTGTGTAGGGGGTTAACATTTTGTAATGAATATATGATTACAGTAGTTGAATTTTAAGAGATTTGAGTATCTGAATAGCTGAATTCACATTCAGTGAATTTGAGTAGCTTAATTCACATTGCCATCCCTCTAATTCTTGTAATTGTTGTTCTATGTTTTGTTTTATTTATATACCACCCCATTAGCGCAAGCAGTAATACCTCACATGTCAATGTATCATTAACGTTTGAAGTCCCAAATAGCATTCCAACTGTTAACCAGATATCTATCAATGCAAAAAAGGTATCCTTTAAGATAAATTTGGTTGTGTTACTACTTCAGAATGCTTTGCTCAACCTAGGATAATGCGGCTGAGTGGAGAGTATTGATTTTATTAGGAGCTGAGCTAAGCTTAATGGAGTTTTCTCTCTCTCTTCAGGTATCAAAACAAGCCAAAGAGTTCCTGGAATACGTTTACGAAGAGCCCCTGATTGACATCCAGCAGGAAAACCCAATGTTGTATAGACACGTCGAGCCCTTGGCCACAGTGGTGCGTCTGAGACAGCAGCTGAAATCCCTCCGAGCCTATTTGTTCAGCTGCAGAGCGGCAGTAGCTGAAGACCTGCGAAGGAGGTAGGGAGGAAGCGTAGCCGGCAAGAAAGAGCTTCCTTCAGGGCTCTCTCTTGCTCTGCTCGGTCTGTCTCTCACTTCCTCTTCTCGGTTTTCCCATGACCTGGCGATTAAAGTGCAGCTTGGTGTGCCCGCTTAGTCATTGTAACTGGATACATTCAATGGGATATTTTCCTGCCTGAAGCAGTCTTTCATTTGTCTGAGTTTCTTCTAGGGATATTAGAAGAAACAAACTGGCAAAAGTACCGGAGGAATGACTGCCGAGGGGATACTGCGAGATATAAATGAGGCATGGGCCTTTCGTTTCGGATGGGGTCTGGTTCCTAAATGAAGCACAGCAGCACAGGTGCTGCTTGGAACTTGGACCCACCCCCCGAAACAAAATCACCCACTGACTTACCTTGTCTTACTTTGTGCAGGGCAATACTCCAACCAAGAAGTGGCTTCTGACGCGTCATCATCCCTTCTCCCTGGTGCTGGCCAATCAGGAGCTGGAAAAGACATGCATCATCCCGCCTCCCTGTCTGATTCGCCAGCACCAGGGAGAAGGAACGTTGGAGGCTATTTCCTGGTTGGCGTTTAGCCCCGCATGAGGTAAAGCAAGGTAAGTCAGTGGGTGGTTTCACTTCGAAGGGTGCGTCCAAGTTCTGAACCGCACCTGTGCTGCTGTGCTTTGTTTTGGAACCGGACCCATTCCGAAACGAAAGGCCCGAGCCTAGTATAAATACATGGTGTTATTGCACATCATCTGTAGAATAGCAGGATGTGCAATGTTTGAAATAAATTAAACATAAGACATGAAAGTGGCTTAAGTCTGTGTTGGAAAGACAGCGCAGCTGGCCTAGCGCTGTGTATTTGGACTTGCATTGTTCTGTGAAGCTCACAAACCTTCCCAATCTTGCTGCCTGAGGTCCTTCTGGAACTGGAGATGCTGGGAATCAACCCTGAGACCTTCTGCTTGTTCTCTGGGCCCAAATGATGACAAAATACTAAGCTCATTTGCAGGAAATCTTCTTAGGATTTGATCTACTACTAGAAGACTTTCAGTGGTGGTGCTTCAGTGTTGAATTTTACTGGATGATCAAGGGATCATCTGTAGGGGGAATTCCACTGAAAGTCTCATACCTTGAAATCATTTACAGTACAGTACTTCCCTTCCCTTTCCTCAGCTGCTGGAGGGGGGAAAAGAGGGAATTATCTCAGAACTCCTTTGTGCTCTAGGGTTCGATGGAAATACTGTATATACTCGAGTATAAGCCTAGTTTTTCAGCCCTAATTTTGGGCTGAAAAAAGGGGTCCTCAGCTTATATGCGGGTCAATACTTTTAGCCACTGAGGCAAGTTTTGGGTCAGTGGCTAAAAGTCATTTTAAACATTGTGCGCCACTTCTCCTGACCCCCCCCATGTTTAAAATGACTTTTTAAAAGTTCATTTTAAAACAATGTTTAAAATGACTTTTAGCCACCAACTCAAGCACTTGCCTCGGTGGCTAAAAGTCATTTTAAACATCACACACATACCCAACTCACAAAGGAGGCGTTGCCAGGCCCTGCTGCATTTCCCACCCTAGGCTTATACTTAAGTCAATAAATTTTCCCAGTTTTTTGGGTTTAAATTAGGGGCCCCAGCTTATACTCGGGTCGACTTATACTCAAGTATATACGGTAATTGGGCCAAGTCAGGCCCAGGCCCTTTGTGTCCTACTGGTGTTCCTTTGTCTGGCCTGTGGAACAGAGTGCTGGGAATGTGTGCTGCCTAGCACCTTCCTTTGTGCTCCAACTGTGTCTGGGTAAGGGAAGGAAGAAAAGACTGTGTAAAAATAGATACCCGGATGTTTTTGCCTTGGCACCTTTCTCTCAGTAAGCAAAGGAAAGCCGATCTTCTTTGCTAATCCCGAGATAACCTATGGCATTGACTCAATGAATACTGCCAAGAATAAGTGGAGAAAGATATTAATGTAAGCAAGCTGCTAGCAGTTTGTAACACCATTCCTGTTTATGGGCCCCCGTGTGTTTGTTTGGGGAGGGGTGGGGTCGAGTGACCCGCAACTTTGTGGGGAGAGCGCATTCAAGTGTTTTACTAAGAACGGGCTTGCACATACCTCCATCGGCCACCATATCTTTTCCAAAAGCTCTTTGTGGGCGATATTGGTAATCGTGTCTCCTTCAATTAGTACGAAACTGAGGACAGAATGGTTTATGGAGGGTCCAGTTCAGGAGAGACTTCAGAGAAAGAAATTACTGCTTTTGATTAACGCCAGACTAGAAAGAATGTTCTGATTAAAATAAGGAGGCAGGGAGGGCCGAACCGAGTCAATGACGAGAGTGGAAGAAAAAGAGATCAAAGGAGACAAAAGAGAGAAAAGCAACCAGGCTGGAAGATGGTGGGCCAGAGGGGAGGAAAAGTGAGGCCGCTCGCTGACTGAGGCATGAAGAGCCAGAGCTGATGGGAGAAGGTGATGGAAAGGGGTCTCAGGGAAGCTGTGAAGAGGCATTCAGGGGAGCGCAGGAACAAAAGCAAACCTGAGAAAATAGGGACCATCAGAAACTACAAAGGGACGAAACAAAGGAGGATTAGAGTCTGAAGAAGCAGTGGAGTGGATGTTGTAGCATAGAAGATTTTGGGGGGGGGAATAAATAGTTAAGGGTGTGGATTTGGTGGGACGGGGAGAACTTAAAAATATCCAACTGCTTTCCAAGTTAGTAAAACATTATGTTGAACCGTAGCGGTTTTTTGGGGGAGGGGGTTTACGGGAGTTGGTGCCACTGTAAGGAGGCTCAAGAAACGTAAGGATAAAGATTATGTGTTTTAAAGAAAAGCTAAGGATTAAATAACACTGCCCTGAAAGGCATGTATACACAGGCACAATGCATCTTTTAATTTTATCTTACATTATTATCTGAGCTGCAATTAACCTTGGACTTAAAAAATACTAACTCAGCCTCTCCACCTGGCCTGAGAGTGATGAGTTGTGCTTTCAGACTCTCTAACAATCCCCATAAAGATAAACACTGTCTGTGCAGAGTTGCTCTTTCTCCCCCTAACCCTTCGTCTTCATGGTCTCTGCCCCAGACCTTTTGGCCTCGCTGCGCCTTTCTTTTTACCCCATGGTGGCACGCTCGTCTATGCAAGGTTTTCATCACACTGACCATTTTGCCATTCCACAAATAAAAACATAATTGCAGTTAGCCACTATGTTGTTTGCCATTCTGTGGTCCTGAAATTGCGCAAGGGTTGCCGTTTGTCAAGAATGTGAGGCAATGTGAAGCTTCCCTCCTTCTTGAATAGATTCTTCCCCCCCCTCCCATCCTCCTTGTTCTTCATCTCAATTATGTGACTAGCCAGTGGTACTGAGAGCACCATCTTGAAGTCCTGTCAGAATTATATAAACAAGCTGAAACAAACTGCTAGTAGTGCTGTCTAGAGAGAACTAAGAGCAGCCTGATTAATCATGATGGCACCCTGATGCTTTTACAGCACGGATATGAAGGGGGGGGAGGAGAGTGCACTGCGTGTGTGTGTGTGTGTGTGTGTGTGTAAGAGAGAGTGTGGTTTTATTGCTTTCAATTTTCATCACCACCCATGCTCATGTTTTAGAAATGTAAAAGGGTGTTTCTGAAATGATAGCAAAATGGCTTCCCATGCTCTCTGTTGAAATGGAATGGCGTCTCTGTGCATTTGTACCTATACACATAACGTGTTGCCCTTTAGCTGAATTGTCACTTAGAGCTCTGTGGCAGCACTGGGGGAACTGGGCATGGCCAGGCCAGAAGAGCTGCTTTTTCAGTTTTGTGCTATCCCATGAACAGGGCTTGAGAGGAAGTTGTGCCAGTTCTTCAAGACAAAAATTAAGCATTTGACAATCCTTCCACAAAGGCAGCATCTCTTTGGTACATTATAGAATGATATACAGTAGGACTCCTGTATCCACTGATTCATTAATCACTGATTCAGTTATCCACAGTTGGCAAAGAAAAATAATAATCCAGCAGCTGCAAAGCAAGCTACTGTCACATACATCAGCTGTAAAACAAGCTACTGTCGTAAAACAGCAGCCGTAAATCAAGCTACTGTCACAAAACAGCAGTTTTTTTGTGGGGGATTGGCATTCTCATCCACAGTTTTCATTATCCATGGGAAGACCTGGAACCAATCCCCAGCAGGTACCGGGGTCCTACTATAGTTCAGAGATTAAACCTGTCTTCAGTCAGTGCTTACCTGGCTGTAAGCAGTGCAGTTTGAGAGGAATGGCCCATATGAACATTGGCCAGAAGACGAAATCTTAGCTGTATGTAGCCTCTATACATGAGGAAGGTCGGAACTTCTGGACAGTGCAGGTGTTCACTTTTTTTCCTGTATTTAGATACTGCTTTTAATGAAAGCCCACTGAGATTTAAATTGTTTTCACATCCAGAAAGCATTGCTTAAAAAATTGGCTCTCCTTGTGCATTTATCACATTAGAAAATGCTTGTGGCAATCTTTAAAATTGCAGCTGCAAAAACAGCAGCCACCTTGAAGGACAGGAGAGGTTAACTGTTTAAGTGCTTCCAGTACCATACTTCTGTTCTAGATATGAATAAAAAGGTCATTTAGAAGTATTTCTGAAGCAGTTAATTGTATTCTAGAGGAAAATATGAAAAAACATAAATTATGAAGCTCGCTACAGTCTTAAAGTGCATCGCCTCTCTAGGATCGAAACAGCGAAAAACACCACCTAAAGTTGTTCTCTGAATTAAGCTTGGTGGCATATAAAAATAAATAAATAATGCATGAATGTATTGGAGCAATTTCAGACATGGACTAAGAATTGCTGCTTCCAGGATGAAACAGAGCCGCTCACACTAATTCGGTTCAGTTGTTAAAAGCTTGTCTTGAGAAAAGGAAGTCTTTGCCTCTCGTCTGCAGAAGAGCAACATCACCTCCCAAGGAGGGAAGTTCACGAAGAAAGGTGAGGATAGCCATGGAGAGGCCGTCTCTTGTTCCCTCACCAAATGTGTCCGTGAGGGCAGCAAAGCTGAGAGAGAGAAAGCTTCCACCAGGAGATCCTCAAACCTCAACCGGCTTCTATGAAGACATATGGTTCTGGACATAGCCTGGACGCGGGCCATGCCAAACTTTGACGATCAGAGCTGGCATCTTGCAGATGGGACCTCAGAATGAGGCAGCAGCCAGGGAAGTTATTGTAAAAAAGAGAAGAGGCATGTGTTCCAGCCAGCCAGCCAGCCACAGTCAGCAGGTTGGCTGCCCCGTTTAGAACTAGCTGAAGCATTTGAACACTCTTCAAAGTCAACACCACATAGATTGTGTGTCAGTACTCCAGGCAAGATGTCACTAAGGCACGTGCCACCGCAGCCAGATCAACGAGGGCCAAGGAGGAGGCTCATTTGACACGCAAGCTTTAACTGTTGCTTTCTGTACAGTAATACCTTGGCTTAAGAGTAACTTGGTTTAAGAGTGTTTTGCAAGACAAGCAAACATTTCTTCTAAATTTTGATTTGATCAACAAGCAATCAGTGTCTTGATATACAAGCACTGGAGCAGGTCACATGATCACAAGTGAGCCAATGGTAGTTCTCTCCCCCTCCCCCTGCTGGATTGTGGGTGATTGTCTAGACCAGGCCTGCCCAAAGTCCGGCCCGGAGGCCAAATCCAGCCCACCAGGCCATTCTGAGTGGCCCGCGGCTGGCTGGCCTGCCCCTCCCTCCCCCTCCTTCACCCCATGTTTTCCTTCCTGCGGGTGGGGTTGCAAGGGGTCAGTGGGTGGGGCTTGCAGTGGGGTGGCAGGGTCAGGGAGCAACCGGCCCCTGACACATTCTCAGCCACCAAATCTGGCCCTCCTTACAAAAAGTTTGGGCACCCCTGGTTTAGATCCTTCTGTCTCAGGCAACCTCCAAAGCCGAGAGAGGAGAGAGGAATAGACGTCTCTCTTGCACCTGCCAGGAACATGCAGGTAAAGGTTTTATTTTTCTTTATATTTATATTTAATTCATTTTCAACATCCTTTCAGACCATTTCTAGTCATGGGGCAGCTAGTCAAGTACATGTATAGGGCTACAAATTGCACTTTATTATTGTTACATGAAAAATCCAGAGAAAAATCCAGTTGTTATTCCCAAGCAGAGCAGATTCCGCAGCCAGGTACATAAAGCATGATGTGGGCATGGACTTCTTGCCAACTTCTTTTGTGAGTTTGGGCATTTTGTGTATACAGTATGTGGTCTATGGGACCTCAGAATGAATCATCTGCATTTCCATTATTTCTGATGGGGAAATTTGCTTTGATATAAGAGTGTCTTGGTTAACAAGCATGATTCTAGAATGAATTATGCTTGTATACCAAGGTATTACTATATTTTATAGGAAAATCTATACTATGGTTTGAAGTCTCCTCTTTACATAAGTTTGAATGATAGAGCATATATATATATATATTGTGCCTATTTTGTTTAGGGTCCCCAGATAGGATAATGAAGGAGTTCTGAACAGCCATACGTGAAGAACCTTTTTGATCTTGGTAGGTTGTTACTTATTAGTACAATGCTGCAGTTCTTTTGCAGCATAAGTTGTTTAGCTGGCAAGTAGTAGGACACCAGCAGCTCATTCTCATCAGTCATTGAAACCAAGTCACTGCTGTGGGACAACAAACCATAGGACTGAGCAATCCATCAGATTTATATATACAGTATATGAGAGAGAGAGAGAGAGAGAGAGATCTAGGCCTAAATTTCCTGCATGTTTCAACTTCTTAAAAAACCAAATGGAGTCCACTGCTGTTTGTCATCTAAAAATGTATGCTTGGCTAAAGTATGATCGTGCATATTTAAATATTTCCCGTTTCTCAAAATATATACCCTTCCTTGGCTTGATAGATTGATGCCCATCTGCCTCGATTTCTTTGAGCTGCCCTGTGAATGGTAGAATTTACTTTATGCTAATCTCATTTGTACTTTGGCTTTTAGCACAGAACGTAGGCATGTCTGTTTGCAGGCATTTTAGCCGAGCTGTCAAAGTGTTTAATTCAGTGGAGAAAAATTACTCTGGGCTGGTGACAAACCATCTCTTAAATTCCTCCAGAGAGTATTAATTGCTAGCAAAGGAACATAGCTACGACAAGCCCCGCAACTTTGCCCTGACACAAGAACCAAAACTTAATCTATGGTTCTGTTTGCAGTAGAAGCCTAAGTGATAACCTTTTGTTTGTTCAGATACATACCTGATAAGGCTGAGAGGTGAGGATTGATGAGATGTCTGGTTCTATCTTTTATGATTGTTATACTTAGAACTAATTGCTAGTGGGAAATGAATGGAAACCTAAGGTTAGGTCTCTCCATAGCACCATGTTTCTCACTTTAACTAAAGGTCCTTCTTCTTCTTCAAGTGCCATGTCCTCATAGAACGTTGGCGATCAGTAGCCTGAACTGGTTTCTATCTAAGGCTATTCTAAACAGAGCAGCTGCGCTCACTGAGGACCATTGGCTTAAGTTCTTAAGCCAGAATGTTCTTCTACACCCTGGGCCACACTTTCTGTCAATTTTTCCTTGAAGGATAACTTGCAGCACATGGTATTTCTTATTGCACATTATGAGTCTGAAATGCTGTAATTTAACTAAAGGCCCAGGAAGCAAAATATTGGTGCCATTTTTTTTAAAGTTGGTTCATCCTGAACTGACTTCATCTTGTCCATTTTGTCATTATTTTCAGAGTGTATACCCTGCAGTTTCATCCATGTATACAAGACTCAAGATGTTGAAAAACAGCAAAATGTTAAAACAGGACAAGCCTCAACCTACTATACAGCAAAAATTCTCAGCGGTCATCCTTTCTTTAAATATGGGAGCAGCTCATGGATAGTAGAGAATAAAAACGAAAACTGTACCAGAGTTCCATGTGTTTGCTACAGTTCCCATCATCCCCCTCCAACATAGCCATTCCAAATTCTAAATGGTCAGCTTAAGAGCTAAAGCAAAGTGTTCTGCTTATATACCGCCCCATACCACTTCAAGTAGTCTCTGGGCGGTTTACAATTTTAATTACAGTGTGCGGGCTAAACATTGCACCCCGCCCCCCAGCAAACTGGGTACTCATTTTACCGACCTTGGGAGGATGGAAGGCTGAGTGAACCCTTGAGCCGGCTACCTGGGATTGAATCCCAGGTTGTGAGCACAGTTTTACCTGCAGGACAGGCATTTAACCACTGCACTGCGCCACGAGGCTCTTACCTAGTAAAAAGAGCTAGGTTTATAGAAAAAAAAATCTGCCCCTTCCTGTTTTAAGCAGTATTGGCGCTTTCTAAATATGAGCGAGAAAGACTTGAGTGAGTTTGAGACAGGATAAGAATCTTCTCCCTGTCAACTTTTCCCCCCAAAGAAACTTCAGAACTTGTCAAGATTAAGTTCAGCAGGGTTTTTAGGAATCAATATGAACAGCGGACCAAGTCAGTTGAAGAAGGGGATTTTGGAGTGGACTGCCATCAATATCTTGTTTGTTTTTTTTTTAATTTGAAGCAGTTGCTTATCTTTTTAACTGCTCTCTTTTTACTGCACACTTTTTCTTGTAGCTTTAATGTAATGTTGTCTATTAATGCTGTAAAAGATGTCCCTCAGTTCCCTGTTCTCAATACTTAAACATGTCTTAATTGTACTGGACTGTATATTATCCCTCATTACTGTATGCCGCCTTGCGTCCTTTTCCAAGGAGAAAAAATACTCTAAAATAAATAAATAAAATAAATAAATCTGCAGTCAGTAACAGATTACCTGAGGGTGAAGAATTGCAATTCAGTTCAGAGAAGGGAAAGCTAATGTTGTTTGTTTGTTTGGCAGCCGTGATACACATGTCGTGATGGAAAAAACCAACCTCTTGGCTAGTGTAAGGTAGCCAAACTGAACGTCTCACTGACGAAATTACAGTTTATGGCTTTGGGAATCAGCACCTCCTTCCTGGATGCGCAAACGGAGGTGGTCTCCAACAACTCTTTCTAACATCAGGGCTCATTTTGCCAGCAAACGATTTGAATGTTGTGGTGCGCATACTGTTAAACAGGAGCATAGCATCTGTTTTGTCAGCACTCCGGCGCTGGTTGTGCAGATTTATAGGTTTGGGTGTTGTTCTCTTATGTGTCTTTCTGCTTTGGGTTTTCCCTGTTTCCTCCAAGTGCGGTTGAGACTCCAGATCTGCCTTGATTGGACAGAAGGGTATCTCTTCTTGACTTCGGTGGATTTTTCTGTCTTGTTTGACACCACTGTCCCCGACCCTTAAATATGCCAGCCCCCCCCCCATCTTCTGTGCAGCTTTTGGTGGAGAGGTTAGAGAGGACGTTGGGCCAAAGAGGATTGAGGAGATCCATTGCTGCCAGCTCAGTTGCATGCTCCTACATCTGGGTTCACCCTGCCTCTTAACAGTCAAGATGTCTGGATGAAGATCTTTGGGGGATGCCATTAGTGATCATTTGTTTTAATGGTGGCCCCTAAAATTTGGAGCTGGTGTCTAAGCAGAGTGCCCAGAACTGAGACTTTCCCCCTTTTTCGCGGCCAAGGCCTTCCTTGTTTTTGGCAGGCTTTCTGCGATTAGCCCCTTTTGACTGATCGAATCGTGTCTGTTAGCTTTTACCCTTAATGCTTTGTTACTCTTTTATTTGCATCCCACTTTGGCAGGCTATAAATTGCCTAAAGCAGAGGGTCCAAGTGTGCCAATTTTTACAAAGCTGATTTTAGCACTTTTTCCTTAGAGACAAATGCACTTCCAGCAGCTTTATTCTCCTTGTTTTAAAGCAAGATGTAGTAGTTGTTATTGTCAGGCTGTGAGGTTTTGGGCATCATTATATTTCCTTATGTGTCCTCTGGGTTTTGTCTTGTTCGCATGTGCCTGCAGTCTTCTTCCATGTTTTAGGCTCCTTGGATCGCTAGGGTTTTGTGGTATCATTGGATTTTGCCTCTTTAGCCTTGTTCTTGGTCTGTCCATGTTACCATCTAATAATGTTCCTGCTGTTAATATTTCTTTACAGTGACTCCCATCCTGCTAAAAATGCACAGCTTAAGGCTGCCATCGTGTATACACTTAATAAAAGTAATAGTCATGTCTGGTCAATTCTGAACTATGGTGACCCTTTCTAGGGCTTTCCAGGTAGAGCGTGCTCAGTAGTGGTTTTCTGTTCCCTTCTTCTGGGGAACCTTGGGGCTGTGAAGCACGCCCAAGGCTTAACAGGCTGGTTCTTCTCCTATGAAGCTCAGTAGGGAATTGAGTTCCCAACCAGATATCTAATACACTGAGCTATCAAGCCAGATATAATACTGACAGTTTAAAGCAGCATGGCTCTGGAACGGGTCTCCCCAAGTCAGCACTGACTTAACGGCACACAGAATGCCCAATGTGGTAACGGGTAGAGTGATGTTCCCAGGAGCCCTGGGTTTGAACCCCTACTCAATATGGAAATTCAGTGAAGGTATGGAATTGGTAAAGCCTCTCTCTAAATATCCCCCCGTACGTTGAAGGCCTTGTTAGAACCAGTAGAAGTCACTGCCAACTTGACAGAGCACCACAACAAATTTCTTCTCTAACAGCCCGTTGTTGCAATGCATGCCTCGGAAAATCTAAGCCGATTTCTTCATGTGTATAAATCAGAGTGATCCTCCGTGCTCTTTGCAGAAAATACCGAACTGAGCTAAAATGTCATCTTCCAATTGATCTTCATCTAACCTTTGCCATGTCGGCAGTCCTGCCTCAGAAGGCCGCTCTGCTCCTGCCTGCAACGGGTTCTGCCCATTCGTCTGATGATCATCATAGCGCTCCTTTTGCATGAGGGTAGCTTCTTAATGTACTTGGAGTGCTATTGTCAGTTGTGCACTTTGGCTATTTTGATGAAGGCTTCCATCATAAACGAGTGGGTCTCTCCCCATGGTAAACAGGGATTCCATTTTTTTAATGGACCTACCTTTGTTTTTAAGATTTTCCTCTATCCCAGTTTCCATGGTAATGGAGACAAGTATGCTTTTCTTAATGTAACTCTTGCTTGCTGATTGTGCAGTTTATTGCCATCGCATGTACTCGTTGCTTTTCATTGTTGAAAGCTGCCTTCCTTTTAGAACCGATTTGGAAATGTTGGGCTACTCATTGGCAAAGTGTCCCCTGTGCTTGTTTGAAAAGCCAACATTTTTTGCAGATTACTAAGAGCAGTCGTGTTTGTTGATTTCAATAATATTTTCAAATAGATGTCGCTTTGGTTAAAAATTAAACAGGTGCTTCCAGATGATCAGTATAACACCTGCAGAAATAAAAAAAGACATTAACCAACTAACAATAAATTTACCTTTATTGCTGTCCGTTTCTCCATACACAAATATAATTGTTAGGTTCAGACGTCTCGGCCAGTGTCATGTTCCATCATTCTGCGAGCACAGGAGGCGTGGCATCACTTAGAGTGGCAGGTTGCTGCTAATCCTGCTTTCTGCATGTGCCGTTGTGTCACTGCACACGGGTCACGTGCAGTCTAAAGCTGAAGGACGAAATTTTCAATTAGCAACAATTTCCTGCCAACAGTGATGTAATTCTCATGGCACCCACGGAATTACAGAACAGTGTACTGGCTAATTTCAGCCTCCCAAACTCTGGGATAGATGTCACACATATGCAGAGTACGGTATATATATATTTTCCTTCCAAGAGCATGCTGTACTTGGTTTTGCCATTGTTACATGTGGTGTAAACTATCAGAGTAATAGTTTACAAACTAAATGGAACCCTAGATTCAAAGCAAAAGGTAATATTTTTACATGTGGCTTCCCTTGACCCTTGTTTGGCGATTGCAGTGGGTGCAGAATGCGGCAGTGGTTGGTGTGGGCAGGTTTGGCTGCATCACCCCCATCTTGGCCCGCCTGCGTTGGGTTCAAGGTACTGGTTTTCGTTTACAAAACCCTCCACGGCTTGGGACCTGACTATGTGGCAGAGCGGATCTCCCAGAGGCCAGAGGCCAGGTTTATCCTGACCAATTAGAGCCTCGCTCTCCCTGTTGCTCTGGGTGGCCACTCCGAGGGAGGCACAAAGGGTTCCTACCCAGAATCAGGACTTCTCAGTGGCCGCCCCGGCATTTTGGAATACTCTGCCGACAGAGATTAGGCTAGCGGAGTCTCTGCCGGCCTTCAGGAGAGCGCTAAAGACCTGGCTTTTTAAGGATAGCTTTGGTGGTCGTTGAGTGCACCATGATATGTTGTATGTAGGCAGCAGAGTTAGGAGGCTTCAATATGGGAGAGGTTGGCAGAGCACAAACTCAGGCACGACCAGTAGTAGTTCATTTACGACAGGGCTGCCCAACTTTGAACAGCCTCAGACAGCACTGATTGCCATCCCCCATTCACGTCTGCTGTAGGACACTTTTGTGTCTTGGATTTATCACGAAGCTTCGGTATACAGTGGTGGCTCTACGTACGAGCAGCTCTACGTACGAGCAATTCAACTTAACAGCAGAAAAGCATTGGTGTTTTTAACTTCTGCCTTACAAATTGTGGGTATGGTCTGCTCTATTTACAATTTTTATTTATTTATTAATTTATTAGATACGGCTGCTCTACTTATGAGTTGTTTGACTTATGTGCATCCATTTGGAATGGATTAAACTCGTAAGTAGAGGTACCACTGTACAGATTTGTCAAGATAACATGAACATATCTGATGAACTGGGTTCCCTTCCATTGAAGTTCATATTATAATAAAATGTGATCGTCTTTCAAATGCCATAAGGATGTTGTTGTTTCCAGCTGCGGACTAACACAGCTAGCCCCGTGGAAAAACTCACAGAAAGTTTTTGGGTAAGATGTTCTGTTTTTAACATTGTTTGTTTTTTTCTCTCTCCTAAGAATATTCCCCAGAGAGTATCTTCTTCAGCAGATCCATCTTTATTCCTTGGCTGACCTGCAACAGGTAAGGGACTTCAGTTTGTTTAAATACAAGCATACATGCGTGTGTGTGTGTGTGTGTGTGTGTGTGTGTGTGTGTGTGTAAAAATAAAATAAAGCCAGCTGCGAAAGTCATACACATAACATTTTGCATGAAAACATATTGCATTCATTTATTTAACAGCTCCTCTGACAGCTTTCTTGTTGTTATTATACATTTACATTAGTTTTCTTCCTATCTGCACCCCAAACCTTTCATCATGTAATTCAATTATGCTTGCTGCTGCCTGGGTGAGGCTAAATGGGATTTTGTTTTTAATCTCTGCAAAGCCTGATGATCAGTTTTCACTCCTCCCCGCTCCAGTTGCATTTCATTAAGTTTGAAATCAGATGGTCTGCTCCCTGTCAAAATGGAGATGGATTAGAAAAGAGTGACAGGGTTGGGAGGGGGGAAAAAACCAAGATTAGAACCTCAGATTGCCCTTAACCAAAATCGTTTTCAGGAAGCGTGGACACCTGAGTAAATGGATCCATTTCATAAAATGTTAATTTTTATAAGAAAGAGTTGAGGCAAGCTGGCCAAAAGAGAACCGTCTTTGTATTTGTCAAATTTGAAAGTGTAACTCCTTTATTTTTAGGGAACAGTTTTGAAAGAAGTGGGGGTAAGAAGGCATGAAAATGTAAAGAGGGAAGGAGGACAAGGCCTGGGCTGAGGGAGAGGGAGAGGAGAGGATGGGAGAGAACTACCTGGCCACTGTGTTCTGGGGGGGGGGGGGAAATATTGCTGCTAATGACCTGATAGGATGCCATATTGTAATGTAAATTGTAAATACTTGTACAGTATTGTTCAGTAGGACCCCCATATCTGCAGAGGATTGGTTCCAGGCATTCCTGTGAATAAGAGAGAAGGTGAAAAAATCCCCCAAAACTGCTGTTTTGTGACAGTAGCTTCCTTTACTGCTGCTGTTTTGTGAGAGTAGCTTGCTTTATGGCTGCTGTTTTGGGACAGAAGATTGCTTTATGGCTGCTGTTTGTGAGAGTAGCTTGCTTTGCAGCTACTGAATTGTTTATTTAATGTTTTCCTCTGCCAGCTGTGGATAACTGAATCAGTGGTTAAAGGAGTCCTACTGTGTAATACAAGTTAAGGAAGGAAGGAAGAATAATTCCGCAAACGAGCTCATATACTGTAAATAAGGGTCTGAAACCAGTAATACTGATTTCTATGTCCAACTGAAATCGATGAGACACTTTAATCATTTGTGTCCCAATGATTTTTTAAGCATGGCTTAAATATGACTAATGTCCACCATCAGTGACAAAAAAGGCAAGGTCCATACTGTTGACTACATTTTCCCTCTTGTCAGAGAGATATGTATTCAAAAACAACAGCAGTACAGTAAAGTAGGACCCCTGTATCCACTGATTCAGTTATCCACGGTTGGCAGAGGGAAAAAGTAAATAAATAATTCAGCAACTGCAAAGCAAGCTACTGTCACAAACAGCAGCTGTAAAGCAAGATACTGTTGCAAAACAGAAACCATAAAGCAAGCTACTGTCACAAACAGAAGCTGTAAAGCAAGCTACTGTCACAAAACAGCAGCCATAAAGCAAGTTACTGTCACAAAACAGCAGTTTTTAAGGGGATGTTGGTGTTCTCTCTTATCCACGGTTTTCATTATCCACTGGGAGGCCTGGAATCAAACCCCAGTGGATATTGGGGTCCTACTGTAATTATGCTTGTCATACTGGAGCACTCTGTGTGTATATATACGTGTTCCGTTTTCTCTTGGTACTCTATATCAATGGGTTACTAACCTGCCCTCTACACAGCTTCATCTTCTTCTGAACTCACCGCTTCATGGAGAACCCAGAACAAGTACCTCTGGGTCCCATCTCAGGGAACCCAGAAGAAGGTCATAGCTAGTGGTTCCAAAAGCCATGGAAAGTTTTGTACACAAGGCGATCAAAGCCATCTCCAGACCTGGAGCCAAACTGAAATGGACTGAGCTCCTTCTGTCTCATACAAGTGTTTCTGAGGCTGAAGCTATGGCACCCTCTAGTCTTGCCCAAGGATTGGATATTGGGAGACTACTGGGTAATAATAACCCAGTACAACAGGGTTCAAGGAGAGTATTTGGAGAAAAAGCCATTTTGCTGTAAAAGCCTTTTGCTTTACAGCCTTCTGCTGTAAAGAAAACTTCCCATCTGATCAGGGCTACCTTTATAACTTTTAAATCATGACGGTGTATCTAGTAATTGACTAGAAGGTGCTGTACAGACCATTTCTTCTTTTTCTCACTTTCACATAACTTTGTTAATTTAACTGGTTTGCCTTTTGAGTATATTCGAGTGTATTGAGCCATTTTTTTGTAGAGAGGAAAGATCCATTGGCTTTTGTTTGGAGGCTATCAATACTTTAGCTGCTGTTCATCTATTTTCAGTTAGTGAATGTGTTGTAGCAAATTCGGACAGTTTTATAAATGAAAGGTAAAACACAGTCTATTATTTTAATGCCATATTTGCCCATTTCTGTACTAGTATATTTTCATTTAGGCTTAAAAATGCTTTGAAGACCATAGGTCATGAGAGGATACATCAACTACACTATATAAATTATAATTTATTATTAGCATTTTGCCACATTTGTATTCCAATGAGCTCAACATGGCTTCTGTCTCCACCCACTTCACCCCCACAACAACCCTGTGAGGTAGGTCACATCGAGCCAGCTGTGACTAGTTCACAATCTCCGTAGCCTTTGCGCTAGATGGCTGTGGTATATAAATCTCATAAATAAATAAATAAATAAATAAATAAATAAATAAATAAATAAATAAATAAATAAATAAATAAATAGTCCTGGTTCCAGTTCTCTTAACAATTACACAACCGATTTGTATTTTTACTTTTGCTTTTAACAAGATAAGTAGCATTGCTGTTTGTTTTTAGAATGCTTTTCTTCAATAAATAAATAAATAAAAACACACTGGGGGAGGATGGGTGCAAATGTGAAAGTGGACTATCTTCAGGTAGCTGTTTCTTGGCATTATGTCATTTAGTTTTAAAACTGTCAGCAAGGGATCTTCCAATAGAGATTAAATTGAACCGATTATTTTATTTTATTTTATTTGAATTATTGTATGTTATACTTGTTAACCACCTTGAGTTCCTGTTTGGGAAGATTGGGCGCTAAATAAATAAATAAATAAATATTTAGCCCTGAAAAAGAAATTTAGACATATTTCTTAACTTACAACTCTTCAGAAATCGCTGATCTTCTCTCTTGGCATTTCTGTCTTAACTGGAAGCACTGGAACCAGGGGGGATTATTATTAATATTTCTTTGACAACTGTACAAATCTCTCAAAGATATTACTGAAAAATCTGAATCTATTGAAAAATATTTTATCTTTGCAAAATTCTAACAACTCAATAGGACCTCTCTGTTTCCTAGTGTGAAGGCACAGAAGTGAAGTGGAGGAAGGCTGGAGCATTGGGGAAGAGTTGTATGAATTTTAGTCGCTTAGCATGCTGAGTGTTCAAGCTGGACAGGCATCAGCAGAACCAGAACTCCCAATCTGGACTCCCATAACAACCCAATTGGGTGTTTCCATGTCTTGCCATTGTGCCTGCGATTGGAGTCCCTCAAGCACAAGAGTTAACACCATTTGTTGTATTTTCCCTGTGAAATGTCATTGCAACAGGTGCTCCAGGAACAAAACATTGGCAGATTTAAAATGGCCACTTCAGTAATAATTTCAAGCAAGATATTATTTGCCGCTTTCTATGTCATTCATCCTGATTTTTCTCTTGGAGAATCTTCCCATTCCAGAACAGTTCTCAAATACAGTATGTGGCACAGAAGCATCTATCAATTTAAGAAAATAACATTTTCTATAATATTTGTAAAAAGAGTTCAGTAGTTACAGTTGTTACTGTATCATTTCTCATAGAAAATTCAGAAATTTGGAAAGTACAGTATGACAATTAGTGTCATACTGGTTTGAGAGAGGGGTCAGGGAAGCCATTCATGTGAGTATTGAAAACCCCTCTCTCAATAGAGTTGGGGGCTCAGGCACAGTCTATCTACTACTTATCAGGCTGTGATTTCATCAATACCCAGACAAATCAAAAATACTTCACGCCTCCACCACCAAGGCCATACCTAGTTGAGACAATTGTCCACCTAACGAACCTATTCAGGCCATTGTTCATCTTATGAGCCTATTTCAAACCAGGGTGACAAGAGGTCAAAGTGAACTATAAAATGGAGGACTCGCAACTAGCTTTCCTCAGGCTGACAAAGCTTTTTTGATGAGCAGCGAAACGTTTAAATCTCTCAAGAAAAGACGTCCAGTTGCCATGACCCAGCTTTCAGATAAACTCACCTGGATGTCTGAGAATCTTCACAGACAATTAGTGTGTTACAAAATAACAGTAATTAAGGTTTTCGATTCATATTGAAAAGTGGAAATCCTTACCAGATTTTTTTTTGGGGTGGCGGGGGCAGAATGATAATTCATCCAAACCATCGTGTTTTTCTGTCACAGTAAATTTAGAAGCCAACAGATTTCTAAAGTAGCTTCATTTTAGCAATGTAAGTGGGTGGTGGGCAGGATAGAGTTCCTCAGGGTAGGAAAATGTCTGGGTCTTGTTATGAGGCATAAAAGACACCCCTCTGAATTCAGCAAGACACCTCCAAGGAGGCATTGTATGACTGCTAGTAACTAATAAGCTATTGGTGAATTCTAATTTTGTAGCTTAGACTTTTGTAGGTTTGAACATGCATTTCCATAAGCCTTTGTAGAGTTAGGTGGGTCACACGTTTGTTCCATTTTATCACCCAGAAAAGCAACTTTCCTTCTGTTAGTGAAATTGAGTGAATGCTATGTACAAGGTGAATTTAAAAGCAAGCTGAATGAACAGGTGTTTTGCCTTAGGTGGTGTTTTTTGCAGTGTAATTATAGGACAATCTAAAGTCAATTCACTACATAATAGCCTTTAATGCTCCTGTGCTCTCGGAAGAGAATGGTTGTAATACAAAGAAGATGTGAAGCAAGAAGGACTTAATTTTGTCAAATCTGCCCAATGACTGCTAATACTGGTTATTCCTCTCATGGTGTAGAAAAGCACCCTGAGAGCAAATAAGAATGTCTCAGCAGGTCAGAGCTTTACCCAAAGAAGCAACTGGTACATCTCCCAACAAGCCAGTCAACAAAATCACAGTGCTATGAAAAACAATATGAAACAAGTCCTATCGTCCACCTAATCAATGCAACCGGGCTTGCAGTTGGCCCAGTTGAAGTCACAGCATCAGTAATGCATATATAGCTTTCCCCTACAGTTACTGTGATAGTCATCTTTATTTGTTCATCTAGGCATTGGTAGACAAAATAAATTAAGAACATTCCGATTTAACAAGAAGAAAAATAAAGCATGGCAGATGTTAATAACAAAGATGTCCACCATCACTTGGGCTTATTTCCCAAGTCCTGAGTGTAGTGGAGCAAGAAACAACCCTCATGTTACAATTTCAGCTTTCCTTCTTCATGCTACAGTAACCCCCCCCCCCACCTATCATAGAGGTTAGTGACCCAACCTGACCCGTAATAATTGAAAATCTGCTATATGCGGATACAGGGTCGGGTCAGGACTGGGAGGACTATCTGGGGGCCTTTTGTACTTACCCCAGGCCTCTGGCTGCCTTTCCGGGCCTGTCGGAGGCAGAGCTGTGGAGTTGGAGTTGGAGTTGGAGTCGAGGAGTCGGAGTCGGAGTAAATTTTGGGTACCTGGAGTCAGAGTCGGAGTCGGCAAACAATGCACCGACTCCGACTCCTACTAAATTTAGATTGGAATTTTTAAAAAGCAAGTTTAAATGTCCCAATTCACAAAAAAGTTATAATTAATGACTTTTCTACTGTAAGAATAAAGACCAATGCATGCAGTGCCTCACGTAACCGCAAAACGAACACGTTAAGTGACCGTGAAGAAGCATGTTTTTCATGTGCTTCACTATATGGCACGCAACGCACAATTAGCAGCGGCAATACTTATACTTTCCATAGTGTTGTGTTCTACTGTTAC
The DNA here is from genome assembly GCA_023846285.1 of Phrynocephalus versicolor. Taxonomy (NCBI): domain Eukaryota; kingdom Metazoa; phylum Chordata; class Lepidosauria; order Squamata; family Agamidae; genus Phrynocephalus; species Phrynocephalus versicolor. Next base: position 12,871,584 of record JAHTLZ010003542.1, on the reverse strand, counting down.
GCAGCGCCCATGGGTAACCTAGCCTCTCACTGATGAGGGATTAAGTAAATATGTTTTTTGCAGGACTAGACACACTTGTATAAGTGAAGGGAATGGAGGGTCAATAGTTCAAGACTGAAGCTGTAAACCATTGGAAAAACTGCTGTATAAAAATGTATAAAATACATTCGCATATTAATACAGAGGAGTCGGAGTCGGAGTCGGGGAGTTGGAGTTGGAAGTACAAAAAAACTTAGGAGTCGGAGTCGGAACATTTATCTACCGACTCCACAGCCCTGGTCGGAGGCCCCAAAAGTGCTTCTTGCTGATCCGGAAGTGACTTCCGGAAAACCGGAAGTGACCTCCGGATCGCTAGAAAGCACTTTTGGGGCCTCCAAGGGCCTTTCTAGGCATGTGAGCCTCAACATCATGAGAGAAATAACAAAGGAAGGAAACAGTGAATAAGATGGCACAGGCTTTGGTCCAGTAACTGCATTGTGGGACTGGTGGCATCCACCATTCAAACCACATTTTTTCTGCTTAGCTTAGGCTGATTTCTTTTTAATTGACCTCCAAGTTCACCTGCATTTTCTTTGAATATTGAAGAAGGCTGCTTGGGATTCTTTCAGTCTCCTTCCTGCACTTGCCCACAGATTTACAAATTACAAAGGAATTCTTTTCCATGTCAGGATGGATCCCCAAACCCCAAGTTCCAGAAATAAGGTCGAGTATCAGGCCGAGAATATTTGGGTTCCTGTGATAGCCTGCCTGCATTCTAGACAAACGCCTCTGCATTGAGACACATAACAACATATATAATGTGCTTAGAAAGAGATTCCATTGAGCTATGCATGAAGCAAATAAGAAGTGGATCTTTACAGGGTGCTGTGAAGGAGTGTAGATGGCCATGTTTATCCAGGTGACCCTTTTTATCTTCTTTCGCCAAATATTTCAGAACATTTAGTCTGGCTAAGGCTGCACCTGAACCTGAATGCCCAAGTTATTGAAGTCTGTGGTGTCCCTTACATAACTGGGTGTGTTGGTAGCATAGGGTTTGAGAACGTTGTCCAGGTATCAGATACTCCAACTGTGATGGTGTTGATGCTTGATACAATGGTCGACCAGGGTTACCTTAGGTCTTTTCTTTAGTTTTCATTTTGCCTTGAGGTATTAGATTGTGCAAGCAATAATGTGACCAGGGGTGGATGATGTTTAGTAACCTCACAAAGTACATATGCTGTACTCTAGACAAGAGAGTGCCTAGATCCGCCTTCTCCATTGTTACTTTCTTCATGGGGAGAGCGAGAAGTGTTTGAATAGAAGACGTTTCGATTTGCATGGAGGCTCTGTGGTGTGAGCAAGAATGCTGGGAAATCACGGTTCTTGCTCATGCAGAAACCATGGTCCTTCCTCATACGGTTCTTCCATAAGAACAGGAAACTCTCCTCTCCATAATAGTATCATTCTGTGCATGAAAAAGGCAACAGTGCTGAGATGTGTTTGTGAGTTGAGGTGCTCCTCTGCGTGTCTGCTGAAGAAAATGGTATGAGCAACACCCCAATAAGGCTGTTGTGACATCCGAAGCACCCATACCAGGGCAAGAACAACTTGTTAATTGTTAGGTTGCTGAGTGACGTTTTCTTAACCTTAACATGTGATGTTCTTCCCTTTGATTTGTAAAGAAGATCCTTTTAAAAAACAAAATGAGAAAAAACCCATAAGATACCAACTGTATTCAATGTTCCATTGGATCCTGGCAAATTTGAGCCATCTTTTGCTTCAAGTTTTAAAGTGGCTTGTGGCCAGCAAAATTAATGATGGACTATCCCTGGGCTTCGTGTGTGTGTGTATGTGCGTGTGTTGCTTTGTTATAGTTGTGACCGACTCTTCATGACCCCATGTCCATGGAGTTTTCTTGGCAGGAATACTGGAGTGGTTTGCCAGTTCCTACTCCGGGCACCTATAGCACCTGGTATTCTCTGGTGGCCTCCCATCCAAGTACTAGCCAGGGCTGATCCTGCTTAGCTTCCGAAATCAGGTGAGATTGGATGTGCTTAGGGCATCTAGGCAGCTCGAGCTTCATGTAGTGGTGCAGAAAGAATCAGCTCAAGCGTCCAGAAGCGGTACCACTTCAGGCTCCCAGTGTAGGATTTGAGAGTTATCCCCGTCAATGAAGAGCTGAGCTTGTCAAAGATTTCAAAGAAAGCTGGCCCAGGACATCTTTCAAACATGTGCTCTGTACCCAAAGCTGGAAGGTTTGTAGCATCTTCAGGTATATCTCTTTTTACTTGTGGTTATATGTTGGATTTAACTAAGCAGCATGTTACCTGGATGCCACTTCTGCAGCTCTCAGTGTTCAGCCCTGATGGCTTATCCTCCACTAATATCCTTTCCTCAGGTCAAACAAGAGACATTTGGAACTTGCAGAGAGCTCCAGAGAGAAACAAGGTGACATATTCATAGGGAGGCATTAGAAGCTATCATGCTCCATTGGCATCCATTTGGAACATAGCTGCAGGTTCAGGAAGTCCTCCAAAAGTTTCAGACACCTGTCCACTTTAGGATCCTAGGGCCCCATTATACTTTGTCAGGCAGTTCCTCTACCTGGCTCAGTACTGGCAAAGCTTACCTACAGTGGCTCTTCGGTGTTTCAGTCCCAAGACATTCCTGGATCTACCAGGAGGTTGTGGTGATTCCGTGATGGTCTACCATCTAGACTGATCTAGACCCTGCTTAACTTCTAGAATGCAATCAGACCCATGCATTTGATATGGGATGTGGTTCATTTTTCAGAAGAACAGAAAAAATGAAGCTGCCCTTCTTTCTTACCACACGTAGCAGAGCAAAGGCAGAGGAAAAGGAAAAGGCCCTAGTTCTTAGTGGAACTGCTCCATATCAAACGCCAGTGGTGGTGAACCTTTGTTTTGGGCCACAACTCCCAGAATTCGAAGCCTGTATTGCCCATGACAAAGGACTATGGGAGCTGTGGTCCAAAACATCTGGAGCGCTGAAGGTTCACCACCACTGTCATAGGCAAGGGCTAAGAGGGTGAGGGCAGAGAAAGGGAGGAGAAACTCCAGAAGTTGAGTTGAAAAGAAGCCCAGTTGCCATGGCTCAGCTTCTGGATAACCTCACCTGGATGGCTGAGACTCTTCACAGACAGGCAGGAGAAAGCATTACCACACAGTGTGTATCCCAGCTATATGTTAGATATGGTATCTTTTTAGTCTACAGGTTAACATTAAATTCAGACTCGAGGCTTTTGAAAAAGTCACTACGAGAAAGGACAAATCCAGGAAAGCAGTCAGTCTTTGCTCTCATGTTTTGCGCCCACTGTGAGCACATGGATGGTCTACATATACAAATATTTTAAACAACAGGTTGCCCAGCATATAATTGTCATATAGTTTTCACCCTTGATGTCACCCATCAGTCAAGGGGCATCCTGGGTCAGTTCTGACCATCCATCACCCCATCGCTCCTCTTCATAAAGTTCCACACACTGACACAGCCCTCTGTGTCTTTCATTGTTCAACCCGGCATCCACTGTACTGTTGGGTTTCTTTTTGCCCCTGCCCCGAGTTGGGAAGAGCTGGTAATTGGCCACAAACAATATTTCTTTCCCTCCTTGGTACAGCAGAATGTTAACTCTGTGTCTTCCTAACAGCCCAGGGTTAACTCCTTTCACTCCTGCAGGAAAATGGCGGCTCTCTGCAGGCATTAATTCTGGTTGTGTTTGAAAGAAGCCCTTGAAAGCGATGCATTATGAAGAGTAGTGTTGCACTACAAGTTGGCCGAAAGAGAAATGAAGGGGAATTTTGCCAAGATGCTGAGGCAGGCGAACATGGCTGTTTATTTTGAAATCGTTACATTGCAGGATATTTGGAATTATTTGTAACACATTATTGGGGGGGCAACAATGGGGAAGAGATTTATTTATTTATTTATACATTTAATACAATTTATATGCCAGCTACTAGCCAACCGTCTCTGGGCGGCTTATAGTTGAAATGAACAGTTAAAACAATTAAAAGATTAAAATGTCAATTAAAACAATAAAAACATTTAAATACAAACACTAAAATTACCATCAGGACCCACAATCTATATTATGTCAGTTAAAAAACTTCTGGAACAGAAAGGTTTTTACCTGGCGCCGAAACAGTCATCAGCGTTGGCACCAGGCAGATCTCACTTGGGAGGGGGTTCCATAGCCTGGGGGCAGCAGCTGAAAAGGCCCTATTCCTGCAAGGCATCCCTTTCACCTCCTTAAGGGATGGCTCTTTCAGGAGGGCCCCCTGGCTAGATCTTAATTGTGGGTAGGTTAATATGGAAGGAGGCGGTTTTATGTTTTTAAAATAATGCAATAGGCTTTTTTTTTGTATAATATTTATTCATCACCTAAAATGCTATTTGTTTGGGGGATCCTTTGAAGGAACGGTGGATCATTTTGCCCAGTTTTGTGTATTTAAATATTGTCCTTACACATTCAAACCACTGCTAACAACATATTACTAATAAGTAATGATTGTTACTTGTGAGTAATATGTAACACTTAACCTTTAAAAAATCAGGAAAATGCTTTAGGTATGGTTACTATGCTTCCACATTCTGGGCACAGTTGGGGTTAGATGTGTGCCTCCAGTGTGCTTCCAGGATCTCCATAAGCTTTGCTTTCCCAAAGACATTTACACTTAAGGTGGGGGATCCGCTTTGTGCAATCATTTGGCTCAGGGCATTTACACGCCAGCCTATGTTTGGGATTCTTGTCACTTGTTATATTGTAAACTGCCCAGAGTAGCCCTTCGACTAGATAGGCAATATAACAAACAAATAACAGATTGCTGACGGTGGAAAATTGTAATATGCTTGCAAATTTCCTTCAGACTTGCTATTGAATATACCAAGAGGATGCCCAGGAAGCAGGGGATAGAGTATGCATGTACTCCTACCCCCTACCCAGTTTTAAGCCTTGTGTGACTCGACAATTTCACCTGCCTAGGGCTACTGTGGAAACTATTTCCACACCTGATGAAATCTTGGCATAAAAAGAATTTAACAAGCTGGCCAGTATTCCTAAGGAGCTTGTTGCTTAAGAAATGTTATCTTCCAGGAAATAATTCAGATTGTGAACGGTGGACGGTTGGAATTATAGCCTCTGTGTTGACTTGTAAAGAGCCTTATCATTGTGATGATAATGATTAACACACTGATTTACTAGGGTGGGGTCACTAGCTGTGCTCAGACATATCAGCTCACACTGACTTTCCAGTGGCAATAGCACCTTGGGATGTAGACCTTGTCACCTGCCCGGGTCATCTCTTCAGCTTCAATTATTAACCTTAACTTGCAGTGCCACACACTACGGTGCGGCCTTCTTAAAATTAAAAGTGGCAAGTGGCAGGCGTATCCTCTCCCTGCTGAACTCCAGTTGCCTTTTCCTGGAGATATCCACTTCATGGTTAGCTTCCTTAAGGGAACATGATTAGTAAAGAAAAATACAGATATGTGCCAACAAATCGGGAGTAGAGATGGGCACGGCTAGGGAAAATGACGTTTTCGAGTTGTCGTGTGTCGGAGGCAGCCCGTGTCGGCTCGTTTCCGTTTTTTGCAAAAATTCGCAAAAATTAGTCGGTTCGTTTTTTCGTTTTTTCGTTATCGTTATACTGGTTTTTTGGGGGGGTAGCGGGCTCCTGGAGGCACCTCTGTGGGGTGGGTGCCTCCTCTGGCCCGCTATAAAGGGAAAGTGGGCTCCTGGAGGCACCCGTGGGTGCCTCCTATCCTCACCCACTAGGAAGGGGCAGCAGCAGGCTCCAAGAGACCCCTCAACATGGGGGTCTCCCCTCCTCACCTGCTGCTGCAAAATGGCATGCATAACCATATGGATATGCATACCATTTGCAGACAGTGAGACCACCTGGTCCACTGGTACGACCCTCCAAGGAGTGGGTCGCACCTGCCATGTCCCACAAAGAAGGGAATCGTACTTGTGTGTAGTGCAATGCAAGTACATCTGGCTATGGGCTAAGGTGGGTTCAGTGCAAGGGCTAGGGTTAGGCTAATGACGGGTAAGGTTACGGTGGGCTATTGGGTTGCACCTCTGGGTGCCTCTCTGACCCACTAAGAAAACAGTCTGTGACATATGGGTAAGGAGTCAAGGATTAGGGTTAGGGGGTTAGGGGGCTAGGGCAGGTTTTAGGGGGCTTTTTGGCACATCCCAGAAGTCTCCATGGCCAAGTGGCCATGCGATTGGTGAGATGGCTCCAAAAATTTACATGGTCGTCCCCTCCCACATGGCTGGCCAGGCCACTGGGCCAGCCCATCATTGCGCACTGCGCAGGTGTAAATAAAATAAAATAAAATAAAATCAATGGAGGACAGAGGAGGAGAGGAGAGACATTTTGTTGCAAGAAAAAACCCACTGCTACTGTGAAAAATCTGGAAGTTTATAAATTTCCGCGTGTTTCTGTTGTGCTTGTGTGTTTTTGGACCACGATTTCAAAAACAATATTGCGTTCGCCGCCCCATTTTGGATCCCCCGCCCGCACCGCATGGCATGGCGAGTCCGGCTGCCCAGGACGGGGGGGGAGGCGGGACCCCCCTCCAGACCAGAAACTACCCCTCCGGAAGGTGCCCTGCGCCCTTAGTCAAGCAGGCATTTTTCTGCCTGCTTTTTGGCCCGGGAATGGGTGGGGGGAGAGTTTAAAAGTTTTTTCCTTTGCCGTCCGTGCCGCTTGCTTGCGCTTTAATTGCGGCGGGCGGCGGCGAGACTGGGCTTTTTGCGGCGAGTCCCACCAGAGCATCCCAGGACAGAGGGGGGGAGGCCGGGACCCC
>JAHTLZ010003542.1:12828673-12864761 GCA_023846285.1 Phrynocephalus versicolor | reverse complement strand
CCTGCTTTTTGGCCCGGGAATGGGTGGGGGGAGAGTTTAAAAGTTTTTCCATGTGCCGTCCGTGCCGCTTGAGCCGGCGGCGAGACTCGTGCCATGCGGCTTGTTGTTGCTGCTGCCTGCGGCGAGTCCCACGCCACGCCAGAGCAGCCCAGGAGGGGGGGGGAGGCCGGGGACCTCCAGAAACCACCCCTCTGGTAGGTGCCCTGAGGCACGGCAGGCATATTTCCGCCTGCTTTTTGGCCCGGGAATGGGTGGGGGGAGAGTTTAAAAGTTTTTTCCTGTGCCGTCCGTGCCGCTTGAGCCGGCGGCGAGACTCATGCCGTGCGGCTTGTTGCTGCTGCGAGCCTGCGGCGAGTCCCACGCCACGCCAGAGCAGCCCAGGAGGGAGGAGGGGGGGAGGCCGGGGACCTCCAGAAACCACCCCTCTGGTAGGTGCCCTGAGGCACGGCAGGCATATTTCCGCCTGCTTTTTGGCCGGGAACCGGGTTTTTTAACTTTAAAAAAAAAAATTCTGTGCCGCGTGGCATCGCGCGATCGCGCGATGCAAGTAACGAGCACGACAAATCAGAGCAAAATTGTTCGCTCGTCGGTTCGAGCTCGAAGTCTGGCGGAGTAATTCCCGTTACCGTTTCCGTAGAGTAACGGAACCGAGTAACGGAAACGGAAACGGGAATACCGCTAAGTCGTGCCCATCTCTAATCGGGAGTCAAACAACCAAGGGTAATCCATATTCAGTTCTGTTTATTTCTGGCCGCACCGTTATTTTTAAATGGCAAGCCTTGAAGGAGCTACCTTGTTGAAAGCATTTTTACAACTTCTGTCCCTGACCCAGGTCCGATGGTGGTGGTGGTGGTGGTGGTGGTAGAGAGAGGGAGGGAATAGTCAGTTTGTGGACAGAGCATCACTTGAGTGCTCAGGGTTTAAGTTTTTGCTGCAGATATTTTGTCACTTTGTGCTGCTTTCTTTGTTTCTTTGTTTTAACTTTACAGCCAGTCTCCTCGCCTTTCAAACAAAAGTTGGTTCAGTGTAAAGTGACATACATGGAACGATTCCATGCAGAGGTCACTGCAAGGAAGTGACTCCACACAGTGGCTGAACAAGAAGCCAATTGCTGTATCTGTTGCCTCTTGTCACACAGAAAAGGCGCACTCACTGTTACCCTCTCTCCACAAAGAGCATCAATCCTGAGAACTGTTCATCTTCCCAGTGGCTGCTAGTGTTTTGTCAAGCCTGGGCTGGTTTATCTGCTACAGAGAGGCTCTCGGGTCGTATAGGGCCCATACGAACCTCTCACAATGTGAAATCACTTCTGCTTCCCCTACATATAGTAGTCATGCCATGTCAGTTGGCCATGCGGCTATTAAAACAGGGAGGGTAACTACGTTGCATATTTTGAATATGTGTTGTTATTATTAAGAAGGCTGGTAGGCTAGAAGATTGGTTTCAGATGGATTTTGCTGCTCATTACATGTGGCACAGTTATGACTTAGTAGACGTTGTGCTGGAATAAAACCACATATGATTGTAGCCACTGTTATGATCGTGTTTCCCCCCTTTTGGTTGTCACCATCTATAGAGTCTAGCTCTGGTCGTACTTTGACTGTAGTGCATTAGGGCTGTGCCTAACACATTGGGAAAATTCAGACAACACATTCTTTGCATTGGAATTTTTTTGTTGAGACTTCCTTAACAACTGTGATAAAGGAACTGCTTGTTCTCATTTTTTAAGGGCACTATTTGGTAAACAGGCTACTAATATGTAAATGTTGATGACCATCAAACACTACCTTAACTCTGCCCTACAGAAGTTAAAGTTTCTGATCAGCTGATTGCAGGTTGCTGTGGAAACTGGTAAACAAGGGAATCCCATACAAGACATGCGAGTTAAGAAGGGTATGGCACTGTGCATTTGTACATTTGTTAAAAATCAACATCAATATGATCCATAGCGCACATGAGCAGTAAGGCTTGTAGAGCTGAGTGTAGTCTTTGCCCAGGCAAGGTATAACAGTGGTACCTCTTAAGACGAATGTGCCCCGTAAGACGAAAAACTCACAGGACGAATAAAATTTCTGGGACTAGGGTTGCTTCACAAGATGAAAATTCCCCATGGGATGCTTTGCAAGACGAAAATCGGTTCCGCATTTTGAAACAAGTTACCCAGGATGCATTGCGCCCCCCGTAGTTTGTGGAGGAGTGGGAGGAATTTTTCATCAAGTTTTAGAGCCATTTTGGACATTGATTTGCAGCAGTTTTTGGACTTTTAGAACTTGGAAAAGTAGGGAGCTGATGTTTCCTTGCTTTCCTTTGTGTTTTTGCATTGTTTTTCATTGCATATTTGGCAATAATGACCTGGGGTTTTTCTAGGAGCTTATTTTTTATTATCTTTGCATTATTTTTCATTGCACTTTTGTCAGGAGGAACAACCTGGGAGTTTTCTTGGAGCTTGCTTTTGATCATCTTTGCATTGTTTTTCATTGCACTTTTGGTGGGAACAGGCTGGGGGTTGTCTTGCTGCTTGCTTTTGTCGATGTTTGCACTGCATGGCAGGGGGTGGGGTTCCAAGGTGTATGTGTGGAACCTGGCTCTGCATGCCTTTAAAGTGCACTTTATAAATTGTTCTGGAAAAATGGCTTTTTGGGGCTTTTTTCCAACTTCAGGAATGGATTAATGATTAATTGGTTTCCCATTCATTCCTACAAGAAAGCGCATTTCGCAAGATGTTTTTTTGTAAAATGAATTGACCCATAGAATGAATTAAATTTGTCTTATACGGCACTGCTGTATATGATTACAGAGCCATAGAGTGTAACTATTCACACAATACATCCTTTCTCATTGTTAAGTTCCCCTGAGTTTATAGGGTATACTCACTGGTAAGATTGGATTGCAACTTACAATTATCATTTTAAAAGCTGTTATTGTGTAAACATCTTACAAATAGTTTATTTTGTTTAATATAAATAAATCAGTTTCTGTATAAAATATTTCCAGGAAGTAAAAAAAGTTTGTGTGTTCTTTCTTTCAAACAGTAGCAGGTGATGTCAACATAAGCTTTTATCTTCAATGGGTTTGATTGTACTTCTTCTTTTTTTTTTTTTTTTTTTTTGTTCACACAACCTGCAGTATCTGGACATATCCTGCTTGCCCAGTTGCCCTTACGCAGAGCACTGTGTATTGGCCATCTTCCTTATGTAGAGCGTGTCACTGTGGCAGTCGAAATATTGCACATTGTTTCTGTATAAGCACAGAGATGCAGATGATTATTTTAAATACAGCGACAGTGGTGAATTGGCAGGACCTTTCTGCTGTAGTGATAAGTGTTGTTGTTTTTCTTTTATTGCCAGAAAGCTGCCTCTAGCGTAAAGGCCATTAACTGCAAGCATACATAGGCTGGCTGTTCTTCCTGCCCCCCATAATGATTTGTAAGGTATTTAGTAACCCTTTCATTGCCCAGAGTAGCCCAATAGCTATATGGGTGGTGTACAAATCTAATAAATAAATAAACCCAGTCCTTCCATCGAATCCAGGGCACTTGTTGTCTTATTACACAATCCTGTTACCAATTATCTTTCTTCCTTTCCAGAGTAAACTAGACATTGCAAAAGCTTAAACCAGTGATTCTCCACCTGTGGGTCCCCAGATGTTCCTGGACTGCAACTCTCAGAAACCCCTTCCAGCACAGCAAGTGGTGGAGGCTTCTGGGAGTTGCAGTCCAGGAGATCTGGGGACCCACAGGTTGAGAACCACTGCCTTAAATAGTATGTTCTCTTTCGAATATGCAAATACTGTGCGTGCATGGAAAGAATACTCTTTTCATCTTATTATTCTTATAACTCTTTATTCCGCAGCTGGCAAGAATTGGCTTGGTGTCGTGGTTAGGCTATTGCAGAAGGAACAGGTTCCAGTCCTCATTACGCCACAGAACCCACTGCGTGATTTGAGCGAGTCTTGAAAGGAGAGAGAAGGAGAAACAGGTTCACCTCCTTAAGCTTTGCGGAGGAAAAGGGGGGCACAGATTTATAACACAACTAACGACAAACTCTTGCAGAGTTCCACCAGAGTACAATATCAGGAGTACAGTACTGTTATTTTTTTTTAAAGTACTGTTATTAGTATTATCAGATTGTTCCTAATGAAAGCGTTCCTTTTTTAAAATGTTGGGTTGTGCCTGACTCTTGCACAGCGACACAAAGCTGCAAGCACCCCAAGGTCAAGAAAAGGAACCCCTTAATTAGCAACCCTCTGCTGCAGTTGCCGGTCTCTGGAAGAGGACCTGGCTGCTGGGATCCCAGTGGCCTAGCGGACTGCCTGGTAAACCTGAGCCTGGTAGACCTCGCTGTTTTTGGCATGCCGTTCCACGTCTCCTTGGATCAGGCCTTGAGATCTCTGTTTATATTAATCTGAAATTATATGTCCCGTGACTAACATAATGGACGGTTTCTCATTCCCCCCTCCCCATTAGATCAACGCAGAGTTTTTGACCTTCATTTCCAAAATTTATTAAGGAAGAGGGGTTCCCCCCCCCAAAAAAAAGCCCTCATAGTGCTGAGTGGAACAGTTCCGTTATAACAGTAGCCGAGCCCCCTTCAACTCCACCTTCACAAAGCGACTTTTCCGAATTAAAGTTCACGGTGAGGGGATCTTCCTAGGGTGGGACACAATGGCAGCATCACTTCTCCCAGCCAGGCAAACAGATGTCCGATTTGCGCAGCTAGTAATAACATTTCTGCTTCCTGCTGCCCCAGATGGTCATAAAAGGACGGACGCTCTTCAGCTTTTCCATTCTGTGGCAGGCAGCCCAAGCAATTCCTGTCAAGTTTCTTTCCGGCCTATATTTTTCCATCACACATCTGTGTAAGAGTTTAGACTATACAGGCTTCACAAATACCTGTAGTGTTCACTGAGGTAAATAATGGAACTTCATTCTTTGAGGTGACTGAAGCTTTACAGTTTGGTTTTGAGGTTTGCTATAATCATACTGGGATACTTTAAAAACAAACACCAAGGTAACATCGTGTCCCAGGAGGGGGGTAAAAACACTTGTATTCATAGTTGGGCAATACCTTTATGAGGAGAAGCAAGCAGTGACAGAAGACTGTACAAGTTTTTGCATTCGCCAGAATGCTCCCCCAAATTAGCAGTGATACAGAAAAATAAATGGGGGAAAGAAATAGCCAAGTCCAACTATGAAGCAAAACGCTGTGGAACAAGGCGTAAAGTTGAACTGCCATATTGGTTTGGGGGTGCTTGAATTATATGATAACCAATCACTTCGCTTAGAAGAAGGATAACGACTGTGCTGAATATTTTGTATGGGTGAGAGAATAATTTGAGGTGGGTGGTGGCATACTTATGTAATTAATTAATTAGTTGTGTAGTGTCAATTCATTTCCAATGTGTGGCGATTCTTCTTTGGGTTTTCTGCTTATCAAGCGTGCAGAAACACTTTACCTGCACCTTCTTCTGTGGGCAGTGTGGGACCATGTTGCTTGTCCAAGGTCATACAGGCTGACTGTTCTCCGAGGAGGTAAAGTGAGGAATCCAACTCTGCAGCCAGGTTTCCCGCTTAAATGAGCTATCCAACCATCTTAAGACATGCAGTGGTCCCAGTACCTTGGGAAGCATATTTTATTTGGGCTTGCATAAATATCTCACTTGGAAAATAAAGGAGTCATATGAAAACTTTCCAAGCAAATGAGCACTCTGGAAAATGAAGGATCGTACTTGGGAGTTGGGGGGGGGGGAGCTCCACAAGCATAGGACTTGTCACTTATCACTGTTGAGGAAGAGAGGAGGCTAGATCGTCTATTGGTAGTGTGTTACAGAGAACCCTAAAAGTAGTGCCTTGACAAGGTCTTCCAGCCTAGTTTGAGAATGTCTGCTTTAGTGTCACTTATGCCTGCAGTGTTCTTTGTCTTTCATGGCTCATGAGACCATGGTCAGTAACGGGAGTGCAGGGCCACGGGCTAGACATCTCTAAGGGTGATGTGGCACAGTGGTTATACCTGTATTGCAGGTAAAACTGTGCTCACGACCTGGGGTTCAATCCCAAGTAGCAGGCTCATGGTTGACTCAGCCTTCCATCCTTCTGAAGTCAGTAAAATGAGTACCCAGCATGCTGGGGGTGGGGGTCAATGTGTAGCCTGCATACTGTAATTAAACTTTAAACTGCCCAGAGACTACTTGAAGTGGTATGGGTCAGTATATAAAGCAAAGTGTTCTGCTTATATACTGACCCATACCACTACAAGTAGTCTCTGGGCAGTTTACAATTTTTAATTACAGTGTGCATGCTACACATTGCCCCCCCAGCAAGCTGGGTACTCATTATAAGCAGAACACTTTGCTTTTTGATGTAAAAAACCAGTGCTATAACATCTTCAAGTCCTTCCTTCCTTCCTTCCTTCCTTCCTTCCTTCCTTCCTTTCTTTCATTGGGTTGTGATGCCGAATAGATACAGCATGTATGTGTGTTATAAAATGAACCTTATTAAATCAAGACATGGTGCAGCAGTCGTAAGTGAGGGATACATTTAAAACATTGAAAAAGGAACTACAGAACTACCTTTCAGTAAAAGGCAGGAGTTGAATCAATGCTGAAAATGAAGCAATTAACTACCAATAGTGCTTGAAATTGTGTTTCGACAGTTATGTGATCTCATTTTGTATCCATCATGAGAAATGTGAGATACCTTTGCATCCTCTGATCCCACTGCTGTTGGTAGATTTTTTTTTGTGGCTCCTTGGGCATTATCCTAAACCTTAAGCATCTGTTTCCCTTGGCTCTTGTTAATAGTTAAGATTTGCTACAACTAAACACTGAGGACTTATTTCAATTGCTTAATGACACCTACCAGTATCCTGTCATTTCTGCTGTTGATCCTTTTCCTTCCCCCGCTCCAACTTCTTGCAGGTTATTGAAGGAAAGCTGGCCCCATTCCTTGGGAAGGTCATCAAGTTTGCCACCTCTCACGTCTACAGCTGCAGCCTTTGTAGTCAAAAAGGATTTATCTGTGAGATCTGTAACAATGGCGAGATCCTCTACCCGTTTGAGGAGATGTCCACAGGCAGGTAAAGAACAGTCGTGCATGTAATTGTCATTCACATTCTGTCAAGGAAGTAACAGGAGTGATTCAGATCACGCCTAGGACCGTTTCCTTCCCTACTGCATCGTCCTCTGAGGGCCAGATTGGATGTGACCATAAGTACAGCTCTGAGCTGAGGTAAAATTCCATCCTACCAGAAATAGTAGCTCTTATACAGCATTGTGGTGGTTGTTTCCACACGTACTAACTGGCCAGGCTTCTTTTGGCCGGGGTTATTTTGTTCGCTTTCTTGGTTGAGAACTCTTTCTACATCTACACGGCCGGCAGAGGATGGCCATGCCAGTGGAATAAAGGCCCACATTTCTGCTAGACACATTATGCCTGCTGTTGTTTTCTGCAGCCTTTCCCCCAGGGTTCGTTTTGTCTTAAGCTGAAATCAAAGCTCATCGCTTAGATTCGATGAGAATTTAAATCTAAATTCAATGTGTGTGCATAAATGCCACATAAGAAAGCAGGCCAGGAACTCGCAGAAACAGCAGCTTCTGTCCTGGGAGACTGTGAGTGAAAAGAGACACAGAACAATGATTAAGGCGACGTGGAACAAAAAGGTCTACAAGAGTGGTTACGGATAACAAAAAGAGCAGAATAATTGGTAGAAGGCAGTTTAGCATTTGGGGATCCTGGTCTGTACTTCAGGGCAAAAAAAGAACCATAGCCACTCTTCTCTACCCTCAGCATAGTATGGTGGCTTAGCACATCTGCATACATTTCCCTGAAAAAAAGCCGAGGGCAACGTGTTAAATTGCTTAGCAGCACTACTGCTTACTTATTCCTAGTAATGTATTTCTGTAGAGTATCTGCAGAACATTTAAATCATTACTCGACAGTAAAATTCTTATGCTGAGCAGTGGAGGATCTCTTTTCAACAGGTATTTTATTTCCAGTAGTTTGATTATAAGATATGGTTCCACCACAACTTGCTTTCCATGCAGTAATAAAACATTATAATTTGCAGAATTTACCAACAAGAAAACTTTCAGAATGTAAGATTCTTCCTAGAATCCTAACAGCCTTCAGTAAACCTATAATACTTCAATTGCTGCCTAAAAATAAGACCCTCTTTTTGGTGTTTATGGCAGCATTTAGGGACGTTTTCTGTGTTTATCTCATTCATCTTCGAAAACCGAGACCCAAGGCACAAGCTTTATTGAGAAAATGCAAGAGGAAATATGTAAGGTATAATATTAAAACAGAGTTAAGGAGATTGTAATATTTAACCATAGTTGAATTAAGAGCAATTTAAAAGCACATTGCTAGGAAGTACAGCAAGTATCTTTAAGAATGCCTCCCCTCTTTTAGCCAATTATTTTCTAAGAGCCTTCATGAATAGTTGAGTCTTTACCTGATATATGTGCTAGATTTCTGGGCATCCACATGATTTTTGGAAAATAAATACATGGAGATATCAATATCAGTAAACCATCTACTTCTTTATGGTCTGATAATCCCATGTTGTCCTGGCTTAGTAGCACACTAAATTTGGCTGATCACTTACTATGTACAAAGTTTGCTAAGTATGTATAAAGTTTATTTCCTTTGCTGAGTGGGAGGTAAAGGTGGAATGGAAAAGGAGCAGCAACACATTCCCCCTAAGCTGATTTTATCCCTTCTTTAGAAAATGGAATCTCACTTTCCATCTTTAGGAAATACTTGATTTAAAAGTTTAGTCCCCCTTAAATGGATTTCAAATGTCCATATGACTGTACATGCATACAATCTTATGCAAAACAACAACAACAAAAAGAAGCGAGGAGAGCTCGGCACTCTCCGCATCAAAATTTTTCACTCTCCCAGAGCAGGTACTTGAAAGGTGCGCTGGGTCGCGCTTAGGTGGGCGGGGTCGCACTTAATTTTCTGTTTGCTCCGGAGCTGGTGGGGAAACATTTTTAAGCTCCGGAGCTGGGAGCCATTTGCAGCGGAGCTTAGGGGTCGTGTATAAACGCCCTAAGTCCTGGCTACTAGAACAGAATTAACAAGATGAGACCAGATTGTGGCATTGGTACCTGTTTTGGGGTGTTTACTTCTGATCAAAAAGGACAGGAATAATGGTTTTCTTTCCATTTGTTTTCCAGTTTTTGCAAACAGAAGTGTAGATAAGCCACCCTGGATCCTTTTGAGCAGAAGAGGGGGATATAAATACATATGATGGATAGATAAATGGATGTCAAACTTCTATAGAAATAGTTCTGTTAGTCAGCTGTAATAGTTATACCGTAAGTCCTCTTTGTGTGTCACTTTATAGACTAGGAAACTAAGTTTCCATTGTGTTAATTCCAAATTCCTTCAACCAGACATTTATTAAGGGCTAGGGAAGGAGATTCTGTTCTCATTAAGCAACTAACATTACTATTTCATCAATTAATCTTTCAGGAAAGAAGGATAGGGTTATTAAGCCTGAAATTTCTAGTCAGCTTCATTTATGTGTGTGTGAGCTTAAGGGTAGGGTATGCACATACATGTGCAGTTTTGTGAATGCAATGAATTGTCCATGAACATTGTAATTTTCTAAGACTTCGCCCCTGAATCGAGGTGAAAATAAATATACCTCATCTAGTTTGTTGTATACTTGGCTAGTATGCATACCATACTAGATTTGTTACTGCCCCTCCACATGCATGCATTCTGCTACACTAAACCTGAAAGAAATCAGTGGGGCTTTCTTTGTGTTTTCAGCCAGCACCAGGTTAAATGGCTGATGGATCTTTGGCCACCATTTGAAAATGCATTTAAGAAGGCCAAGGCCTCCCAACAATACAAGGCGCCCATGAGATCTTCTTTATATTGCTTATGCTGTGCCAAAGATCTCCACCCAGTTCATAGAATTCTTGGATTATTAGAAATCTGAGCAGGTCTGCCCTTGGGTTTGTGTATTCTGTCACTTGTGTGCCGCTGCCCTGAACTTTCTGCCTGTCCGGGGGAGGGGGGGCACCCCTGATGTTCTTAGAAGAACATGCAAAGCAGTGAGTCAGCTGAAACCCTCCCCCCTTGATAAGGCAAGCCTCTGTTGGATTTTTAATATGTTTTATAGTTCTTTCTTTCTATCTTCTTATTTTTTCTTTTGGAAAAAAAAACCATTCTGGTGAAATCATGAAATCCTTACAGAGGCAAAGTGGACAATTTCTGTTGGGGGTAAGCCCCCTCCCCCCACTCTTGTCTTGTCACTCGGAGACAGATAAATCTCTGGGAGCTGGGAGACTGGAGCCCTCCTTAAGGAGCTGGAGTTTCCATTTGCACTAGCCTGTTTGCTTAGCATTCATTTTTTTTTTGTCAGTCCTTGAGCAAACAGAGCAAATACCTGGATAATGCACTCATCTCGCTCTGAATACACATATATTACATACCCTTTTCTTGCTAATCAGCGTGACACATTCCTTTGTTGGCCAAATGGTTCCAAAACAAACACAATTATTTCACTTAATTAACCAGGGTTTGTGGGTTGTGCCGGGAAGGCTCCTTACATCCTGTCCAACAATACCCTGACCCCCAAGTTTGCTGTCTTAACACCAGCCTCGAATGCTTGCACATTCTTGCCTTTTCTTTTTGTTTGATTCAGTTGAGGTTCTTTCCCCCCACCCCACCCACCCTTGTTGTCCAGGTATTCCTCTTTCAATTTCCTGAGACTGAGCCTTTGAGTAATTTGGTCCAAAGTCTAACCATGTAAGAAAGAGTAACATGCGCATAGTAAACAGACTGATTTCTTTGCATTAGGCGGGCATTACCTTTGTCAAGCTACTGAAAAAGGAAATACACATGCAGTGCCCTGAGCAGAGCACATGGTGATCATGGTGTCACCTGTCTTGCTAAAGGCTCCCCAGCCCCTCTCAAGGAGCAACCCAATTAGCTTCATCATAAATTGTATGTGAACAAACAGAAGAAATTAACTCAAGACCTGTGGTGAACCATGCAAGATTTTACTACATGCACATTTTATAGAAGACGCAAATTGTTGGGTTACTATACCAACTTCCTAGAATGAGGGCCAGTCCTCGAGGATTTATATTAGTAATAGAGGCAAGGCAAGACAGAGGTATGCTGGAGTTCAGGAGCATGGAAGCTGTCCAGGAGATGTCAAGTCATCACTCAAAACCCTGGGAAATCTCTGTGCAACAATGGAGGTTCCAGCAGACATATAAGCCACTGTGAGGCAGAATCAGAAACTCGTTAAGATGTGACACTTTCCTCCTGCCCATCCTGTCTCTTCACTGAAAGCCACATCTTCCCACAGAGGTGAGCTTTGCTCATAGTTTCGCCCTTAGGGGAACCCCCTTCCGTTCAACTGGGAAGAGAGACAAGGAACTGCCTTCCATGGAAATGCAGGCTAGGATTCTTCCTAGAAATGCTGGAAGCATGGAGGCTGTTTCATGGCAAAACCAGACGGGAAGAACATTGGGGAGCATTTTTTGCCCTTCCTTGCCAGTTGCATCGCTCCATAGTCCCACCGCCTTCTAACCTCTGCAGCTGCAGTGCTGAGAAGCCAAACAGGACTGTCTGCAGACAAAGCTGAGTATGTGAATGAGGCCCGAGCTGCTCCTTTGAAAGTCATGTTCTCTGTGGTCTTCAAAGCAACCACTGTTGTCTTCACAATGCCATTGTATTTGTGCATAAAAGGCTCTGAGAGGAAGAGGATAAAGGTATATGAATCATGGACCTCCTTTGTAAATGAGTATCATAACAGGTGCCCCTGAGGGACGCCCATTTGGCCAAAGCAGGTGCGTCCTCTTCATCCTCACGTGTTAGACACGTTGGCTGGTGCTGAGACAGAGTGGGCAGACGAGAAGAGGGTGTTTGATTCTTTGGTTGAAAGACTGAGGGGGTTGCACAGCCAAAGTTGGACCACACAGCTTTGTGTTGGACTCTCCAGTGCTCTTCAGGTGTTAAGCCTGAATCTCTGTAGAGCGAGATTGAAAGGGGGCTTTAAAGAGAAACCCCGTCTCTATCTCTGCAAACCCACCCAAAGTCTCGTAGGCCCAACAGGAAGATCTGCAGAGAAGCTCGTAAGAGCATTTGAGTTGAACACGCACATCGGTTCCTCCAGTGCATTAAATATGTAAACGTGTTTCTGATGTTTACCTACCTTTAGTCTTCAGGGTGTGGTGGGGACATAAGAGGCGGGGCTTATTTGCCTTCCCTTCTTCCCTCTGCCCATTTTGTTTTCCATGATGTCCAAACAGGGCTTCTGTGGAGCACTGAATAGGACTTCCAGGGTGCAAGTGAGAAGCTTCAGATTCTGAGAGTGTAGCTAAAGTTCTATCATTCATTCGCCTCCTTATTACCTGTAAGTGAAGTTTGTAACACGTAGTTAACAAGCTGCTGGAATTCCTTTTCCTCCAACCTCTTCACAGTTGCAACGCTTAGGGTCCTGGATGAGGAAGAAAATAAAGATGGCTTCAAGATGTTAAGACCATAAAAGCCTTCCGGAATCAAACCCAAGATTGTGTCTAAACCAGCCTTCTTTTCCTGTGCCAGCCAACGAGGTGCCACGATCAGGACACGGGGTCTATAGCACCCCCTCCCTCATGTTCGCCACCAACTGGTTTACTCTTGGCTTATTATACTGAATCAAATTTGGCAGAATTTCTGCCACTAATATTAGAGTGAATATCATGGTTAGTGGCTGTCGACAGGCCCACCCATTATAAGTTCTCTTGGCGAACTTTATACCCATTATAAGCCTCGTGGCAGTGGTTAAATGCCTGTACTGCGGGTAAAATTGTGCTCACAACCTGGAGTTCAATCCCAGGTAGCAGGCTCATGGTTGACTCAGCCTTCCATCCATCCAAGATCTGTAAAATGGGTACCTAGCTTGCTGGGGGGGGGGGCAATGTGTAGCCTGCATACTGTAATTAAAGCTGTAAACCGCCCAGAGACTACTTGAAGTGGTAGGGGGCGATATAAAAGCAGAACACTTTGCTTTTTTAAAAATTGTCTGAGATGGAAGGTATTTCTAAACCCCCATTTAATGGAACCTCCTTGTTATATCTAAAGTAGCTCACATGGTGAAAGGTATTAAGTGTTAAAATATAAAGTATAATTAAAACAACATACAACACTTAGAAACAGCCTCAACCATAACAACCACATGGTTGTAATCATCCTCCCCTCGTCCTTTTATCAAGGAATGAGTTGATCCAGGGGAGGGGGTGCTTTCTTGGATGGTTACTCTTTTGCAAATTGTTTGGCATGTTTATTCTTAATTTTAAAATCATCAATCTCGCCACCGCGCCCCCCTCCCTGATTTAAAGCATCTGGTTAGCAACGGCAGGTGTGCTCTCCTCTTCCATAATCCTGCAGGCATCCATTTCAGCAGAAATTCCTGATAAGCTTTTACATTCTCCAGTTGACTGAGAAGCGTGATCAAAAGAGGGGGGAAAGGGAGAGGCCATGAATGAATGCAAAATGACATTCTCATCAATCATTAGTCCCGGCAATTCCCAAGGAATTGTAAATCACTAACGAAAGGGGAATTAGCTTGATAAAGTCAGCATTAGTGTCAGATGTGGATGATTTAAAATTTTTAAACACCACTGTTTTCTTTGGCCGTCCTCTAGGCTGTCCCTGGAGTTGCCCACATGCGTCCCAAACTAGTAAAGAATGGACAACGTGTTTAAGCTAAGCGTGAAAAATCTGCGAGAGATTTGGAGATTAGGCCAGTGCAAACAGCTGCAATCCTGCATGCTGTTAGGCTGCTTACATCCCATCGACTTCAATAATCACACGCCAGACTGCGACATAAATGCTGTCCTGCTGAACTAGATAAGATGGGCCAGTGCTTTTCAGCCAAAGGTATAGGCACCCACCAGGGACACACGGAAGCTGTCTAGGTGGGAAATGTATGGCTTCCATCACAGGGACTAAGAATTTGGTCTCATTCAGCTTCTGCGTCTTTCCACAAGGGTGACATATAACCTGCCATGAATGGATCCACATATGATCATTTGTACCAGGTCCCAGAGAAGTAGCCACGTGATTTCTCAACACAGGAATAAAAAAGAAAAAAAGAAAAAGACAAAATAGTGTAGCATATAAAATGCAGTTTTATTTCAGTCTAGGTTTTTGTGGATCAGAAACCATCTTTTCAGATACTGAGGAAGTGGATTTTGGTCAATGAAACCTCACACTGAAATACAATAGCCTTTAAAGCGATGTATTATTGTGCCTCTGTACCCCCCCCCAGCACCCCAGCATACTGTTATCATTGCTAGTTGGTAACTTGGGATACTCTGTTTTTTCATCCAATCCATTGTTTTCCCTGCCCATAATTGCTAATGGAATTATCACTTTTTATTTTTCCCCTTAACAATGCTTTTGCAGTCTTGTATGCCGTTAGAAACATGCCCTAAATAACAGAGCTTCTGTAAAGCATCCAGGAGTCCATCTGTATTTCTTTCCTTTTCTTTCTGTCATGGTGGGACCCAAGTTCTTAGAAAGAATGATTATAGGAGACATAAAGTACAAGATATGTGGGGTTTTTTTCTGACCGCCTCTTTCGGTGGCTGGCTTTCCCGAGTCCAGAGAAGGCTACCATGGGGACAGTATTGTTTGAGAATGTACAGTGGTACCTTGGTTTAAGTCATTAATAGGTTCTCCAGGCCCTTTTGTATTGCAACAAATTCTTAGACCAAAACACGGTTTCCCATAGGAATGCATTGAAAATCAATTAATCAGTTTCAGAGGTCAGGAAAAAAGGCAAACTGGGGCATTCCATTTAAAAATTTCTGAAACTGAGGCACACACACACCCTTTTTTTGTCATGCGGACATCACACATGAACTTTTAATGACTTACGAAAAAAAAACCCTTAAAACTGGGGCATTCCATTGAAAAAAATGTCTTAAACTGAGGCATCCCCATTTCTAACCATTTGGTTAAGTCGACTTTTTCTTTAACCCGTGCATTCTTTAACCGAGGTACCCCTCTATTTGAGTTCACACCTAAGTTGCCGGATAGTGAGGTAAGAAACGACGGCTTTAAAAGAGACCAATGGCTGCTTCTGTGTTTCTAGGTGCGAGAGCTGTGGGGCCGTCTTCCATTCGGAATGCAAGGGGAAAGCGGTGCCGTGCCCCAGGTGCGTGCGGAGGGAGCTTCAGATGAAGCAGACGTCCTTCTGGAGGAGGCTCAACGTGGACGAGAGCTTGGAAGAGGCTTGCAACCTCTTCGAACTCTCTTACCAGAACACCTGACTCGGGAGGAGCCAGCCAGCCAACCCGCTGAGGTTTCTGCTCTGACATGGAGCGAACACTTGCTGCTCATCCATGGGTCTGCCTGCATTCCCAGCCCTGAGCTGGGGTTCACCATGCAGATGTTGAATGCCTGGGGCCAAAGGTAGTCAGAAGCCAACGCGAACCAGCTGGTTTGAAGCCAAATGTAGTTTACTTGAAACACTTCCCATTCTCTTTGCAGTTGTTAGGAATGTCTGGTTTGCTGCTTGCGTTATTTATTATTAGGGTTTTGAGCGAAACGAAGTAATAAAGCTAGCAAGGGTGGCATTGCTGTTTAGAACCCATTGACTACTTTGGACAAGATGCCGATGACCTGGTGGCTGTAGGGCATTTCCCACCTCGGAAAGATATTTTGCTGAACAGCGTTTAGACACGCTTCCCTTTCTTACTTCACCAAATATTGGCTTCTCTTGAGAACTGCATCGATATGAGTCTATAAATATAGTGAGCAGACCTTGCACTTCATAGAAGCAGATGCTAGCTAAGGCTTACATTCGTGCTCTGGACTTCTGGAGAAACGTCTCTGTGTTCTACATTTGAAGCTTTACACCTGAACAAAATTTTAATTTCATAAGGAGTCAATGACTCACATTCCTGTTGTTTCCCACGCGTGGCATGGTAAAAGACGCAGAGTGATTTCTGTTGCTGTTAAAAAAACATGCGCTGCGTTTTGCTCTCCTGGGGATAAATGGAGGCCTTCCTTTCTCTTTCCGCCATCTTCATCCCCGATGATAAAAGGGTGAATTGTGTCCCGTTGAGTGTTTCACAAAGCTGGACCAGGTGGGTGTCTTTTGCTCCCTCCCTTTGGCTTCTCACTAACAGGTACTTGTAGGGCAGTGCTGGCGAACCTTCAGCACTCCAGGTGTTTTGGCCCACAACTCCCAGAATTCTCAGCCTAGATTGCCAATGACAAAGGACTGTGGGAATTGTGGTCCAAAACATCTGGCGTGCCGAAGGTTTGCAACCACTGACGTAGGGATACTCAACAGCCTGAGTTGCCACAAAGCACAAATTCTGCTTCAGTGCAGCCTGAGGGAGAGCCGTATTCTGAACATGTCTAAAAAAAATGGGATTTCTTGTGCATTTTCCCATTCTGGATTAGAAAGTAAAAACCCAGCACTCTGATGCCTGCCGACTGGACATGAATGCTTGCCTGTCAAGGGGTTCCCCAGTGGCATTTATCATAATATGGATAGAAGTCTATTTCAATCTCATTTCAATGCCCCTGACTTAACCCCAGTCTCATACCCCATTCAAGCCTCTCTGGATTAGCTACAGTGAGGCATGTCCCCTCTTTTGGATACCTAGGGAATGACATTTGTTATCCTGATTTATCCTGTTCCAAAGCGATTTTGTGCCCTAAGATCCACTTGCTAATACCCTTATACAGGCTTTGCTCATAGGATCAGTGGGAAAGTCCAGTGTTCATAGAGATTTGATTCTCTGCACTGTATGTGGTGCAGCAGAGGCACTGTCTCAGCACAAATATGCAACAGATTTAATTTAATGAAAACTATAGACATCACCGGTGGAGTTTTTTGCACCTATTTTAAAACAATTTATAGGTTGCACTTGGCCATAACTAACTGTGGGGATGACCCTGTATAAGCCTTGGTCACACACACCATCCTCATTTTCAGATGGTGATTTGGGGGGTGGGGAGACTCAGAGCGTTCACTTCTCTTTTTGATCTACCACAGTCTGAGGACTTCTCCAAACCCATTCTCAAATCAGTCTTAACTATGGCACACTGAAACAAACCAGCTTGGTTTTTGGAAGCTGGTTTGAGTCAACAGACCACAGCTAAAATTCACCACAATTTAGAGAATGGGCATAATGGTAAATAGTACAGTTTACTGGTTCCCAACTGTGGGTAACCCAGAGTCGGTAAACCCCTAACCCCAGTTCTTGGACTGCGACTCCCAGAAGCCCTCACCACTAACTGTGCTGGCCAGGATTTCTGGGCCTTGCAGTCCAAGGACATCTGGGTTGCCCGAGGTTGGGATACTGCTGGTGCAGTCAATCCAAAAAGGGTATATCCTCTAATCTCCTTCCAGCTCTCATGGAGATGAAGGGACTCTGGAAGGGTGGCTGTATTGTCCCTGTAATAACAATCTATTCTTATATCCAAATGCAGCAAGCCTCTGGGAGGTTTTCATTCAGCATCTCTGTAATTTGTGTTGTTTCTCAAGAGTCTATAGACTGATGCAGATGCGGTTACCCATTCATAGGAAGCCACTAAATAGTGACGTTAATAATAATGCTTATCTGCACGTATACCAGTACATTAACCCATGTAGGTTCGCTGCGCTGACGCCCCTTCTTTCTCCGCACGGTGGCCTGATGCCAACGTGTGAGATTGTAATTGTGCTTAGCACAACAAATACAGTTAAAACAGAGGAGCCTGCCTAAAACAAACCTCAGTGTGCCTGTTAAACATGAAGGTGTTTATCTTTAATCTGAAACTCGAATGTTCAGAATCTAAAACAAATCAGAGATATGAGAAGGCAGATAGATGGTATGTACAAAGGATACAAACAATATTTGAAGTTCCACCTGCTGGAGTATTCTGTATCTAAATCTTTCAAGGAAATAATGATGGGATTGGACAGCTCCTGTTTGTGTTGTAGTTCCATTGGCCCCTCTTGTGTCTGCGTATACTGTATATGTATGAACGTA
The DNA here is from genome assembly GCA_023846285.1 of Phrynocephalus versicolor. Lineage (NCBI taxonomy): Eukaryota > Metazoa > Chordata > Lepidosauria > Squamata > Agamidae > Phrynocephalus > Phrynocephalus versicolor. Next base: position 12,846,755 of record JAHTLZ010003542.1, on the reverse strand, counting down.
TAATCAAGGAAACTTGCTTCATGACAGACCATCAGATTGTGAAGTCATCTTTAAATTGTCACCTTTCACAACCTTCCGTCAGATTTACACTGTGTTTTCCTCAGGAGTTCCATATGTGGTTTCAGGTAGGGGCATGTGAGCGGTGAAAATTGTCCTGTCTGAAAAAATCTAGCTGGAGAAGTAATATATACCATTACCTGGGACAAAGAGGAACCAGGATCCATGTGACAACTTCAACTGAGGTGGAGTGTGTTGTTTTTTATTTATACAAATGGTCTTCATTTTCATCATGGAAGAAGAAAATAGCCCCTTGTTGACATAGATTTTGATCTGCTTTTTTGTGGACTTGGTTCCTGGGTGATATCTCTCTATGTGCCAGAGAGCAGAGTTGGTCTAGTTCCCTAATATTTTCTCCCCTGTATGTGACATACCCTTCTCCTTTGAAAGGAAGGACAGATTACAGCAGCCATCACATGGTCTGCGAAGGGGACATTGCACCATATTTTTTTTTTAAAAAGTACAAGCCTGCAGCTTCAAATTTCTGCACTGCTGGTAGGGAAATGCTGTCCTTTCCAACAGGAAGAAGTTTTCTCTCTGCTTCTGGAACAAGATCTTCATTAGGTCAGAGAGAGTTCCGGTTCAGTTTGAATCTCTGCACGGCGAGAGAGAACACCACACCTTGTTGGGTTTATTGAATTAACAAGGCTGAGCTGCCATTGACTTGCGTGGGGGAAAGGGTTATGCAACAGTATTCAGAGCTTGAGAAAGTTACTTGGTTGGATTACAGTTTCTAGAATCACTCCAACCCCCAGCCAGCACAACCCCATGGCTGTCATTGTTTTGAGGACTTCAGGAGCTGCAGTGGGGGGTGATAAGAGAAATGGCATTAATTGTTTGAAAATGCACACAAATTCCTGCCCCAGGAGTGGTCTCTGGCTGTTAAGAAAACAGCTCTAGAAAAAAACAACAACCTGTCTCCACACATCTCAAAAAACCTGCCCAAGTACGCAGGCATGGTGCAAGTCTGAGATCTCCCCACAACGAGGAAGATGGCTGTGAAGCAAACCACCCCCGTAGACTGAAGGGACAACCTGCATATTTGGCATCACTGGAGATAGCTGACATTTATTCCCTGATTGGTTTATTGCCATCCCTACTGGTGTCTTCTCGGTCTTGGCAGCATCCCTGATAAGAAGGTGGTTTTTGGATTGCTGAAGCTAGCTGAATTTTATGCCTGGCAAACAGGGAAGAGAAATATTCAGTTCTGCCTTCCTTGCTGCATACCCTTTTGGTGCAACTCAAGAGCGCACATTGCCTGCACAGTGAAGAATTCAGAGCCCCTCTGGAGGCTGCTCTGTAACCCCCACCTCTGTCCACACAAACTGGTGCCCCTTATCTGGCAGTGAGATTGAGAGGCTGACCCGACTGTTCTTACTCTACAGTATATGGGCTGTTCTCTTGTGAGCGTGTGGTGGACCCAAGTGATTTTTCTTTTTGTAGTGGTGTTTTTGATACTGTGGCCATGGCAGAACTGCCTCTACCATTAAACAGAGCAAAGTAATGGCCTCGGGTAGCAGATGCCAGGAGCCAGTGGTAGCAGTTCCAGAGCTATTTCTCCCAAGCCATCGAGGTGTTTGCTTCTGTGGGAAGACACAGATGTGTATGTCCCACATGATCTGCCATATATTAGATTCCCCCCCACACACTTTTAAGACCCCAAATTAAGAACATTAATGAATCCTCCTTGAGTTTTCCTCCACTCCACCCTGTTTCCTTCCCTTTCCTTCTCCCGAAGGCTCTTCTCTGCTTTGTTCTTGCAGAAACAGACCCTTCTTTTCAGCATGGAAAGGCACTTAATGGGTGGCTCCACGGTCAAGCCTTTCCGTGCTAAAAAGAAGGGTCCGTTCCTGCAAGAACAAAGCAGAGAAGAGTCTTCAGGACATGGAAAGGAAAGAAAAGGAAACAGCAAGGTCAGTGTGGGTTCTCCTTCACTGCATCCCCACCCCTTGGGAAAGGCTTTCTTCCATGTATATAACACCCCTTAATTTATAGTGCCATGATTTTAGAAGAAAATTGTGTCATTATTCACAGAAAAATACTGTATCTTTTTAAAATCCACATCACAGCTGAGTGGAGAAGCCTATGAAATTACTTTCTGGTCAGAAGTAGCTTTTCCCCCCCCCCCCCCCCAATAAATTCAATCCAGTGTTTGCCAGATCCATTCTGTGTACCTGTTATTACTTCTGCTGATTCCCACCAGATTCTAAGGAAAAAGGAATTGGTTGTTTTCTCACATAAGAAAACTAATGGGAAATAGTTTCTCCTTGAACCAATTGTGTTCCAACTCCAGCCGCATTATTTTGTTGCTGGGCTTCAGTGTCTTTTGCTTCTTTGAATTAAAAAAAAGTTGGTGGGGGACAAGCCAGAGCTGTCATCAAGTAGGAGAAATAAGGATTTCCTAACGAATTTGTTTTGACAGTGTTGTTTGGCACCAAAGCCCCCTCTGTGCCTTTCTACCGTGTAATGGCGGTGATGCCATATCCTGTCTGGCACACAACTCTTTGCATCAAGAATTCAATGTTGGTATCAACTCAAAATAATGTGGGAGGCAGCATATCTGAGGGAAGGTTTCAGTCTGACTCAGTTCCATGAATGTTAATCCTTGCTACCACAATGGCAAATTGAAGAATGAGACTGCTGTAGTTGTCACTGATTATATTTGCATACAATATTATATAGGGGGGAAATAGATAGCAAATATGTTTTCTTCTTTTTCTATTTGCTTTGTCCAGTGGGAAACAGAGTGATTAGTCTTTTTGGAGAGAATACTTGTAGCTTTCTGTTAATTAGTAAATGCTGACCGAGCAGTGTTGAGCAACAATTATTAACATCTTTAGTTAACCTATGAAAAGCTTGTATCTTTCTTATCCTTTCTACCATCTTTAATTGGCTTGGCTGCTCCTCATTTTTTACTTGTACAGTAAAATAGCTAGAAGCCTCCCATTTAGGCCTGTTTTCTGCATTCAGCAACCCAGGTCTCTTCCTGGGGTTTTCCCGGAGCAAAATTCCTAAAACATGGATGTGTAGCAGCTTCCGCTTGTGACCAGCCTGTGGAACAAGAAAGGATTGTCAACGTTGGCAATGGGGTCAGCCATGCCAGAAGAAAAACTCTAGGTGGACTTTCTGTCCTGAACCTTGACCACAGTGTTACCCAGTTTCAGTGTTCAGGAGAATCAGGTGATAAACCTCTCCTGTCCTGTACTCATTCCGTTCAAATATTTAAAGTTTACATGTTCTTCAGTCCGCAAACAAAACTTAATTTGCCCTTAATGCGGAAAAATACTAGTTGGTTTTTTGTTTTGTTTTTTGTTTTGTTTTGTTTTTTTGTTTTGTTTTTTTGCAGAGGGGGGGGAGATTTGGGCTAGCCATTCCCCCGACATGCTATGTTCCTGTGCAACTCAAGGTGAGCACTTCTGCATGGAGGTCAGTCTCAACATCTGACTTGAAAATGGTGGGTTTGGAGAAATCTAAGTAACGGTCACTTCTGCAGGATGTGTTGCTTTTTTCAAGCCTGACAGCCACACAGATCCTATAAGATCTACCAAAGCCTTTCTAATTTGCCTTCTTGTTTTGTCCTGTAGATTTTTCATTCATTATTTTAGAGTGGATACTTATGGTATTTGTACTCTTAAGTCTTTTGACTAAGAAGGCTCTGACCTCAAGGCAGATCACCTGAGAATCAGCCAGGTTGACTTGAAACAACATACAGTATATGGCTGGCTTGCTAGCTCAGTCAGTTGGAGTACATGGCTGGGAAGCCAGGGGTGAGGAATCCCATTCTACATTGTGCCTTGCTGCTGTTCCTCATGCTCCATGAGCCCAGAGCACCTTCAGACAACAGGAATGACAGATGCTCCTAAGTACTCAATGAATGCCTAGGGATCTCTGCAAAAGATTGCCATAATTTGGAATGGAGTACACAGTACATTACTGTATTAAGTCCCAATGAACTTGATGTGAGTGCAAGAAATTTCTGTGGAATATGAATCCTAACATGATCTACTGAGTTGAGCATACGCCGCATAAGCTATCAGGTTTCCTTGACGTTTCTAAGTCTGGTGTCATTTGACACCTTCACCTGACAAACAGGTATTGTGCTACCATTCAAAATACAATTAACTGCACATCCATGAAATCTGATTGTTATTCTGTGCACACATTACAGTAATACATGGGTTTAAAAGTAACTTGGTTTAAGAGCATTTTGCAAGACAAGCAAACTTCTTCTAAATTTTGCCTTGATCAATGAGCAATGCCTTGCAGTACAAGCACTGGAGCAGGTCATATGATCACAAGTGATCAAATGGTGGCACTCTCCCTCCCTTCTGGATTGTGGGTGATTGGAACATTTCATCTCAGGCAAGCCTAAAAAGCAGGGGGAGGAGAGAGGAAGGGAGGTTTCCCTTGCACCAGCCAGGAACGTTTTCAAAAGGGAGTGCAGGTTAGGGTTTTCCCCCCTTTATATTTATATTTTTATTTAATTTGTTTTTGACATTCTTTTATTTTTTTCAAACCACTTCTAGTCATGAGGCAGCTTATCAAGTGTGTATTCGGCAACAAATTGGATTTTATTATTGTTGCATTAAAAACACAGAGTAAAATCCAGTTGTTAGTCCAAAGGAGAGCAGATTCTGCAGCCAGGTACCTAAACCATGGTGTGGACGTGGACTTCTAGCCAACTTTTTTTGTGAGTTTTGGCATTTTGTGTGTACAGTATGCAGTCTATGTGCCCCCAGAATGAATCATCTGAGTTTCCATTATTTCTTATGGGGAAGTTTGCCTTGATAAACGAGTGTTTTTGTTTATAAGCGTGTTTCTTTAACAAATTATGTTCATAAACCAAGGTGTTACTCTATTGGGAATTAAGCAAGATGATAAGCTTTCTTATATCAAGTCAGATGTAGTCTTAGAATATTGGCTGCCCCGACTAACAGCGGCTCTTTGGGGTCTCAGTCAGGAGTTGCTTTCCAGTGCAGCTTGAACCCATGAGTTTTGATTATTATTTTTATTAGCGAGGGGGTGGCATTTATAGCATATGGCTACCACTGAACTAGGATCTTTTTGTTGCTTCATTGCTCAGTGTGGAAGATGTCAGTGTTTTAAATTTAAGAAGCTCTCTCTTCCATTCCTCCATTTTGAAGCATTGTGGGTAAGAAGCAGAGGGACTGGCTGCCATTTTGGGAACGGCAGCTGCTGGTTGTAGCAGACAGCAGTAAGCAACATGGACCAATCTAATTGTATGGCAGGTTTTTCTTGGAGGACCAACAAAACAGATCATCTTTCAATGCTCTTTTCAAGAAATATGAATAGTTTCACTTCCATCAACCATGATTACATAAAGAATCATTTTTTAAAAATATCTTGTGATGGGAGGTGTGAACGGTGCATTCTTCGGCTGATTTCCTGAAGGACTCGCCCGAACAATGCTTAGCAGCTACCAAGTGCAAAAGAAATACACTCTCGCTTGAGAGATAATGAACGTGGCCAGCGTCTGCCAGTGTTCATTAATCACCCCAGTTTTGTTTGTTTACCGGCTCTTTACCAAGTGCAAAAGCTTTTTTTTTTTTTAAGGTGTGGCTGTCGTACTGTAGAGCCAGTTGTATACATTTGTTGTTCTTGAAGGTTGGAGCAGTGGTGTGGTCCAGGATGCATTAGTATAACTGTTAGTCGCAAAATCCTTATGATCTCACCTGTTTGTCTGTTTTTAGTGGAAGGAACATGGTTAAACTGCTGACTGTTTGGACATCTCAGATCTCTTGCAGTAATAGAAGTTAACAATTGCTTTGCTCACTGGAAAACAGGATCACATTTGGACTAGGAATTTTTACACTATGCACTGTTAATTCCTGGGGTTTGCTGCTGCAAGATGTGGGGATGACTATTGGAGATTAGGTAGCGATTATAGATGTTAGATGATAGTAATATAATTGGATGGTAGTTGATCTTGATGAGTGTACGGTATTTAGGAATTAGTCAGTTATATTTGTCAGCTAATCCAGTCCAAAGAATAGAATGAACAACCATCAGCACGGGAGGATCAACAAATTAGATGCATATATCAAAATAATTTATCCCTATTTCCAAAGCTCGGCACATGAAGGAGACATACAGTACTGAAATTTTTCTTTGGAATATTTGAAGATAAATTAGAACTGTCCTTTTTAAATGAAGTAATTTGAACTAACAAGTGGTCTTGTGCATACATTATGTAGAAGTGTAAGCATGTGCCTTTCTTTGCTTTGCAACAGCCAGCTCCTGCCTAAATATCATTACCCGAGTTTTCCCTTCCAGGTTTGTAACACAGACATGGTCAAGCATTCTTTTCCAGGTGCTGAACTAAATCTGGTGATAGATCTGCTTATGTATTAGTTTGATTTTTCTTTGTCTTTCTTTGTCATGCATATGTTGAGCCAGTATCTTTAATTTATTAATACACCGTTTGTTAAACTGTATGTTTAAATTGTTTGCCTCTCAATCAATGTTCTTATTTTGTTAATATTAATAGTACATTTTGTATTAATAGTGGCACTCAAATAAGTTAGATGATTATGCTTACACTTTATCCGAATCTGATTCTTACTGTTCAACACTGTATTTGTCTATTCAGAAGTAAGTCTCATTCAGTTCGAAGGGCCATACTCCTAAGTAAATAAGCATCTTACCTAAATTCAGCATCCAATAGAAACCTAAGTTATCCACGACATGTAGCTAAAAAGCCACTAGTCCCTACTGTACTTTAAAAAAAGCAATTCAATAAACAGCATAATACAAGCATATTCTTTCTGGAATAGTATTTATTGAAACATTATCATGTGAGAGCATTGTGTAAAGACCATGATCCAAGTTAAGGATTTTGAAGTCCCATTAATTTTAATTGAGAGTTCTTAGTACTGTAAATGCTTTCCTTTCCTAATCACTGGGGTTTCAGAGAGCTTCATTTTTCCATATATTGTGGGCAAGGTACAGTGGTACCTCGAGATACAATTGTCTCTAGTTATGAAAAAAATTGTGATATGAAGGGAAGTCCATCCAGGGTGCAATGCACCCTGGGAATGGAAGTCTTCCGAAAAACTTGAGATACAAACATTCTTTATGGGAAAACTCAAGATATGAATATTTTGCAGAAGACTTCAATTCCCAGGGTCCACTGCGCCCCAGACGGATCAAGATAACAAAAATTTCCAAGTTACGAAGCGTCTCGAGGAACAATTTAATTTCATATCTAGAGGTATCACTGTAATTGGCTTAAGCCTTGTGTTTACTCCTCCTGAACACAGTTTAGCTTGGCCAGTGGAAGCTCTCTGAGGGAGAATGATTTACCTGGGTTTCTTTGATTTCAGTGTAATTTTTCAAGCTGGGTTCATTCCACCAGTAAGCAGTAACTTGAATGTAGTGGAAGCTTCTTTCCTGAATTGTTTTCATGCCACCTTCCAAATCCATTTACCTCACATCATATTAGCCTGTTTGATTCATGCCAATGTTTGCCCTACAGTTATTTTTCTATAAAGAAAACATGATGCAATGCAACTCTTTGAGGCACCAGAAAAAATGGGCAATAAAATGTCATAGTGGAACCCATCTACCATATTACAGAAAACACAACAGATGCAATATAAACGCAAGGATCATTTTCATAGTACAGCACAATACTGGCCAATACCATACAATACACAGGGCAGGGCAGAGATTGTAGTGAGAATTTTGGGGCAGGATGGCACAGTAAGAAGTTTGGGTTTGCTTATGTCCTAAGAAGAGACATTTTTATGACCCACTATTTGCACATGTGGAAGCACACCATGTAGGGTGGAGCTGGCTGACAGCATGGCTGACCTGCCCTGCAACAAAGGGATATCAGAATATGGCATGATACAGGATCCAGGTACTGAATTTTAGAGCCTTTTCACATGACCCCTAAGATCCGCTGGCCACTTAAATTCGGACCAGAGATCTTGGGGGTTTGTTGCTCTTCCTGTGTTCCCACCCCCTCCGCACTTCCTTGCTCCTGTCTGCAGGAGGGGAGGGAGAAAAAAAGAGAGGAAAAAATGCAGGCTCACCTCCGAAGCCTCCCGGAGCCCCGTCGTCGTCCTGATTCCTGTCTCTTAAAGGGGCGGGGGCAAAAAACAACAACAAACAGAAGCAAGGAGAGCCTGGCACTCACTCCTTTACATCCGCATCAGGGATTTTCACCCCCGGAGAGCAGGTACCTGAAAAGTGCGCTGGGCCGCGCTTAGGTGGGCGGGGTCGCACTTAATTTTCTGTAAACTCCGGAGCTGGTGGGGAAACAATTTTAAGCTCCGGAGCTGGGAGCCATTTGCCGCGGAGTTTAGGGGTCGTGTGAAAAGGCCCTTAAAGTAGTGTTTATTTTCTTTATTTTCTTTTTTAGTTTCAATGAATAATGATAGCTTAATACTGGGAGTTAATGGGTACTGTGCCAGGTTTGGAATGTGGACTAATAGTTAAATTTTACACAGTAGGAACTGAGATATTATCTGCCATGGATTGCCCCCCAATGTGTAAAACTATATATGCAGCAAATCTGAAACTGTAAGGACATTTGTGCCTCTAGATTACTCTGTAAACATTTCCATGTGACTGGCATGGAAGAATGGAGCTAGAAAGATTTTCCTGTTAGGATGCCCAGCAATCTGGTAGTGAGAGATCATACAGTGATACCTCTTAAGACAAATGCTTCGTAAGACAAAAAAACTCATAGGAAGAAAACAATTTTTGGGAATAGGCATGCTTCGTGTGACAAAAAAATTCCTATGGGATGCTTTGCAAGACGAAAAAACATTCAGCATGTACCCAGGAAAAAAATAGTTGTTTTTGTCTTTATTCTAGCCTCTGGAATGGATTAATCCATTCCCAATGTATTCCCATAGGAAACCGCGTTTTGTAAGACAAAATTTTCGTATAACGAAGTGACCCATAGCCTCCGGAACAGATTAATCCATTTTCAATGCATTCCTTTGGGAAACTGCATTTCGTAAGACAAAATTTTCGTGAAACAAATTGACCCGTAGAACAAATAAAATTCGTTTTAAGAGGTACCACTGTATAGACAATATTCTATGCTAACTACATTGTATGTGTTCAAACTAAATGCCAATTTCTTCATGTCTCTAAAACCCGTTGAAAAGTATTACATCTATACACATCGTTTAACCCACGGCTTAGATTCTAGACTGAAAGATATTCTAAGAAGTTAATCTGAAAACTACAAGACTGAATAAAGAGTGTGCTGTTTACTCTGATAATGCCTGTGCAAGGCCAACCTGACCATTAGGTGAGGTAGATAGCCCGACATTAATTGGTAGCTCTGAAGATAGATTGTTTCCTCTTTTTCACTTTGTAAACACACTCTTCTTCCGTATAGATCAGAAAATGTCGTGAATTCAAATATTTTATGAGCATTACAACTCTCTGTAATAATGAGCTATTTGAGCTATTTCAGTATAGCCCTATTCAGGTATTAATGTAGATATCACAACACTCATATAGGGGAGCACATGACCCCCTCTGCAGGTATTATTTCCACAGTTAAGTTTCCTGCACCTAGAAGGGACAGCCTAGACTATATGCTAACTTCTCCATGTGGTGATTAGAGATGCGGACAAATTGAAAAGTAAATCACGTTTTCTGATGAATGCTGAGAATTCTTCAAAATTCATCAATTTTCTTTTTCTTTTTTTTTGCATTTATTTATAGTTTACAAACAAAAATATGCAAAAAGGAGAATAAACATGGATATATATATATATATAATTAACTATTTCAATTACACATAAATTAAACAGGGATCTGCTTTGCTTTTATCTTTTTATCATTGTTCGCCGCCTAGAGTTCCCGTTTAGGGAAGATGAAGCAGGATAAAAGTCCTTAAATAAATAAATAAATAAATAAATAATAGATCTTAGTTTGATTTATAATATTGAGCTAGAAATTTGTAAAAATCATGCTGTCTTTCATCGAAATTTTTGTAATGTCCATTTGGTTTCTTCAGTAATGCTGAGATCTTGTCCATTTCTGCAAAGTTCAGTACCTTGGTCTTTGTCAGGAATCTTGTTTGTCTTCCATAGTTGGGCATACAACATTCTAGCTGCCATGATAATATGAATCATTACAATTTTTTTACCATCACTAATATTTTGTTGTATCATAGCAAGTTTAAAAATCTCTGGTTTTAACTCAAGATTGATTAAGATAGTTTGTAAAAGTAATTTTTGTACCACATACCAGTATTTTTAGCCCTTTTACACATCCACCACATATGGAGAAAAAATACCCACCCTTTATTGATTTTCATTCATCCTAAATTGAGTCCCCCTAAGAATACGAACTGATGAATGTTAAGCGATTTTTGATTCATTAATACATTAATATCAAATGCCCCCCAAGGCAACTAGAGACACCAAATTTGAAGGAAAGCATGCCCTGGCACTCCTCTATAATCCAAGTTTGTTAGAGATTTGAGTTTTGATGTTAGAGCTTTGAATCTCCAAACAGCACCCCCTCCACAGGCTCCAGAGACTCCAAACTTCCAGAGCAGTTTCCTCTGATTCTCCTCTACAATACAGTATGTTCAAGTTTGGTGAAAATTGGGTCTCTCCAATTCATTTGCTAGGGACACTTTGCTGGGTGTATAACTCGGATATCTGAAACTCGTTCTTCACCAAACGTGGAGGGATCGTAGAGGAAAGTTGGGAGAGGTGTCTCTGAATGTTTGGAGTCTTGGGGTGCTTGAAGGGCACTTTCCTGGGGGGCAGTCTTTGGAGGTGCATAGCTCAGGCATCTGAATCCCAATCCTCACCAAAATTTCAGGACATGTATAAGAGAGTCAAAGGAAGGATCCCTGCGAATTTGGGGCTCCAAGATGCCAGGTGTGTCTGTCTTTTGATAGCATTTTAAATGGGAGATGAATGGATTCATTGCTAGAAGTTTGTCAATTCATCAGCCCCAATGAACCACGAATCATGATGAATCACTTTTTAAAAAATTCATCCCCATCTTGAGTAGTAATTCTAAACATGCAAGTAATTCCTGGGTAAGGCTCAGTGTAGATTTGTACGTAGCTGTATGTTTTTGGTCTGGTTCCAAAATCTGATTCCACAGATCTTTACAATCACACAAAAACACTCAGGCACACATCAGTATTCAGCCATGAAATGGATTAAAACTTATCAGCCTTATTCAAGTGTTACCACTTGATCGCAGCCAATTCTTTATTATCATCTTCCATTTAATTATGCTTGCTGTTGTGGAGAGGTGCCATGAAGACTTAGCCACAGCCTCTAAAACATCTTAGGTTCCTCTCTCGGCCCATTGTCATCGCCTGCTGGATCCATGTTGATTTCTTCCTCTTTGACTGCCTTCCAATTAAAACAAGTAAATGAGCCGTAGTTGACCACCTGGAAATGTAACATTCAATAGAAACATCGTGGAATTCCATCCATCCATCAGACTGCAGAACAAGGGCCACCAGGAAGCTACCTGCCACATCACAGGTTCGAGAAAGAGATTATGGGTGCTTGCTTTCCTTTTCGAGGGCTTGCCTGTTTGCCTGCTCCCTGTAGTCTGTAGGCCTGGCATTTCTTCTCTTGTACACTAAACAGCACAAAAGTAAAACTTGGTGCTTGAACCAATACAATCTTGGATGGTGGATTTTTTTTTTAAAAAAAAAATCCAGCTGATTTGCCACTTCAGATTGAGAAAGGGGCAGATTTTATAGGCCTCTTAACATTCATGCTTCATGTTGAGGATTACCAAGAAAAGGCGGGATGAATGGGAGGATGGAAGGGCTTGAAATACTTGTTTCTGGAATTTTTCCCAGTGCGATCTTAGTTGGTACTTGGTACAGTCTAAAATTCCTACCACCTGATGAGTGTTGATTGACCCTACTGTGAAAGGAAGTCCTGGTTTTGTTCTGGTTCCTAATAAAAATCCCATTACAATTGGCATTAAATGAATCCTTTGTTTGCAGCAGCTGAGGTTTTTCGAAGGCTTAAAGGATTTGCCAACTGCCCGATTTTGCATTGATAGGAAAAATATGCACTTCTTCCTACACAGGCACAGCTCCACAGACTTTTGTGAGCTTTTGCCAATCTCCAACTTCTTCTTCTTCTTCTTCTTCTCCTTCTCCTTCATCATCATCATCATCATTCTTGTCATCATGGTTATCTATCTCTGCCCATTTCCCCTCCACAATTCAACGTTTTTTGCTGTTGCCATTGGTGCAACTACAGCTGATAGATTCTGTGAAGTCAGACTATGGGGACAAAGCAGTAGCATGAAATTGGCTAGCCTCTGATCAAGAAAACTGTACAAGGAAAACTTCACTTGTCAGCCCAGGGAAGTCTACATATTGTGGCTAGTTATTGCCCTTCCCAGTGATGTGCCAACTGTGGCTGAAATCTTGGCGTCAATTTGTTTCGGCTTTGGATTACCTGGCAACCTATCCATGGGTAAGATTAAGGCAGAAACTTTCTTACACAAAGAAAGTTCATTTCCAATTCAAAAGGTGCATTCTGTCTACATTGTTTATCAAAAAGAAAAGATGAAAAACATCCACACAGCTTTCTCTAAAATAGCAATGCAGAAAAAGATGCATCAACTGGCTGTTTTTCTTTCTGGAAAAATTCCTTCACTAAGACGTGAGCAAGTGGTTTACTGTTACAGGCTGTTAAGGATACAGAATTGAACTGAACCTACTCTTAGGAGAATAAGATTCAAATCTAGTCATTTTGCCTAAGGCATCCGATCTCGCCTGATTTCAGAAGCTAAGCAGGGTCAGGCCTGGTTAGTCCTTGGATGGGAGACCACCAGGGAATACCAGGTGCTGTAGGCGCCTGGAGTAGGAACTGGCAAACCACTCCAGTATTCCTGCCAAGAAAACTCCATGGACATGGAGTCACGAAGGGTCAGTCACGACTGTATCGACACAACACACACACGCACACATCTGCAAGGGTAATAACCAAGATTCCTTTCCTTATATGCTGCCTTGTTCCCAATACTGGGAGCTATAACATTATTAAAAAATCGGCTCCTCAAATTTAACTTTTTCATAGCTCTTTTTAAAAACTTGGCATATTCGTTTTTCAGATTAGCACTTTTAAACCTGACTGTTGTCAATGCAGTGCTTACAAGTTCTACTGTATGGCAATCTTACATAGCAAAATAGTTATGACGGCATTATAATGCAAAATACTTCAGTTATTTTCAATAGAAAAGCAAAATAGAAGAATTTTAAATCGACTCCTATCTTTCACACTCTGTACTGAGACTAGCACTGAAGGAATGATATTTCAGTGAGGAAATGGGACTTGATAAGAAGGAAGCATGTTAATCGTTAACTAGAGCAGAATGAGTCATGTGTGATAGCTATGCCTTGTAACCTGCTTATTTACTTTACCCAGACAACCTTTTCTGATGCAACAATTCCCTTTCCTCCTTCCATTGCTTAATTGCAAGAATTTGGCTTGGAGCAAAAAAAAATGGAGCAGGACTAGTTGATGCCAATTAAAACGTATTCATAAAACGTACGATTACCAACAGAATTCATTGTACTACTCTACAAAAGGCCATGATAGTTGCCCGTCTGAGGTGGCACTAAAAAGTTAAAACAAAGTTTGTCAGTCATGTTCATTAACTTCAGCGTTTGAAGACACCCTGTGATTATTTTTCAGTGCTGCCCAATGCCTCTGTGTCTTGATTTTGAGGCTATTCTTGAGACGGGAATTGATGGTTCCAGAGTGAATCGAAATGAATTCCAGCTTCATGTTCCCTCTTCAAATATATGTTACCTCTCCTGTTGTTCCTGTTGTTGTAGAAATAGCCTGCTTCTCAGAAAGCAATTCCTGGAAACGAATAATGTAGTTAACATTATTCGTTTCCAGGAATGAATAATGTTAACATGGGCAGCAGGCATCTCACTCACCATGGGTTGACTGAGATGCAAAGCGGTGTGTCTATACCAGAAATAACTTTCTAAAAAGTTACGTTGAAAGAAATTCCCAGTGTGTTTTGACCGAAACAAGTCAAACTTGTGTGAACCATTGTGTCAAAATCGATATTTCACAGACTCTCGCAGTCAAACGAGGTATTTCATGCAGGAGCGTGGAACACGAGTAGTCCACGAGAGCTTCCCAACGCCAGAGTAAGCTCTCACAGACGGGCATTTCATGGGATAGTTTCAGAATGTAATTGGCTCCAAGTGACCCATGTGTCCTAGCGCTGGCTTGCAGTCGGTAAAGGCTCACCCTCCAGGGTCTCCAGCAATCTCTGACACAGGAGTCAATGTCCTCCCTCGGCATTACATCTCGACAAATGGTCTCCCTACCTGGAGTGGATGCCGTGAGCAGTTCCGATCTCGTCTGATCTCGGAAGCTAAGCAGGGTTGGCCCTGGCTAGTACTTGGATGGGGGACCACCAGGGAATACCAGGTGCTGTAGGCGCCTGGAGTAGGAACTGGCAAACCACTCCAGTATTCCTGCCAAGAAAACTCTGTGGACGTGGTGTCACAAAGAGTCGGTCATGACCGTATGGCACAACATCAACAACCTGGAGTGGAGTGAGACAAAGAGATGCATCACTTCCCTGAGACTTCAGCTAGAGCTCTTAGACTGGCAATCCTAGACTGGACTGAGATGATTCCCATCATTGCCTCTCCGGCACAGCAGAGGCATTTGTGGCCTCCTTTTATGCATCACGGTGCCTTTGTGTTCCTGTTGCAAAGTATTTGGGCTGAGGCGTCACCTTGGGTGCGCACTTACATGTCTGTCTTGTCAGAGGTATTTCCTTCTTTAATAATTTTCAGCAGTGGAGTGTTTTAATAATTCGGTTTTAAAAATTAAGTCAGTTTCGATATCAATTATTTGGGGAGAGACTTAGAGCTCTGTGTACACAGGTTCCATTCACGTGTCCAGCTTCCATCTCAAGCAGAAGGAGCCAGAGGCCCATTCTTCATTTCGGCATCTCCATCCCCAACCCTCTACCCCATTTCTGGCGAAGGGCTGTAAAGGAACTTGAACTACATTTAGCTGAAACACAAAATAAAGAGGTCTGCAGGACTGGAAACATTGATGACCCATAAGTTCCCGCTCCACAAAGTACAGCAACTGCATTGAGTCAAATCAAGGGTGGCTTCTGTAGCCACAGTTGGCTAAGGCTCAAACACAGACTATGGCCCAGGCACAGACCTGGTTACAAGGATATGCCAGTCAAGACCAACATTATTGGGGTGCATAGTGTGTTGGTTCATATTAGCAAAAGGCTATGATCCAGGTCTGGTTCTTCACAATAATAAGAAAATGGCCACAGATTTTCTAGTTACATACCCAGGTATAGCAGTGATGGGTTTGCATGAAGCCAACTCCCTGAATGCCCACCCAGTGCACCTCTATGGAATCACCTGTGTATGGATGCCAAGGTGAGTCTATAATGAAAGTGACAGCTGGAATCCAGTAGTAAGTGAACAGTAGAGTAGGCCCCCTGAATCAAATTCCCTGTTCTTAACTTGAATAGGTCTTAAATGTTCTGGACTGTATATTGTCCCTCATTATTGTAAGCCACCTCCAAGGAGGAAGGTGGGGTAAAAATATTCTAAATATTCTAAATAAATAAATAAATACTGTAATCAGTGAGGGCTTGGGTGAATCAACCTGTATCTAAGTTCCATTGATTCTGTGGGGTTACTCCAGTTTGACTTACTAATAAATTCCAGCTGACACATCAGTCTTTCATATACCACAGGTCCTGTGGATCCACCTTAATGTATCAATGGAGTGTTCTCTTCCAGAAATGAGCAGAAGGCAGCAGAAATGAGAAAGAGGCATTCCTGAAATGCATTAAAAAGAAGGACTGTATCCAGTGTGTGGGTTAACAGCACAACCCATACCACTTGGGACTCTACAACTATGGTGCAACACTCAACTGGACTGTTGCATTCTTTGGTCACATATCCTAAGACACATGCAGCAATAAACTGGTGACAGTTCAATGTGTGTTAGGATGTACTCTTTGACTAAGTACTCTTCGACTCTCACAGTATAAACCAGCTCGGCTGCTAAGGTCATCAGGAGAGGCCTTTCTCTCCATCTTGGCACCTTCAAAGGTGCATCTCATAAGAACACATGAAAGTGTCTTCTCGGCTGCTGCGCCCAGACTCTGGAACTCCCTCCCACTAGAGGCCAGGACTGCCTCATCTCTGTTGTCCTTCTGGAAACGGGCAAAGACCTTCCTCTTCAGGCAAGTGTTCCCTGAATGAGGGACTACCTACTATGTGCCTTCTATATGAATCTACCATGCATGATTGCACTGACTGATTTCATAAGAACACCAGTGTTTTCCATTTTAGTTTCCAGCCCTCATAGTGGATTTGTGTGTGTGTGTGTGTGTGCTGTTTGTAATTTTAATGTTACCTTTTAATGTTCTAAGGTGCCTCTTCCAATTCCCTGTTCTTAATTTGGATAGGTCTTAAATGTTCTGGGCTTTATATTGCCCCTCATTATTGTAAGCCACCTTGGGTCCTTTTCCAAGGAGAAAGGCAGGGTAAAAATATTCAAAATAAATAAGATAAATAAATAAGTTGAGGAAAGGCTACGGTTTGCTTTATTGTGATAATGCTTATATAGATTGATTTATCACTTTGCCATTGAAATGTTTCCTGGGAAATGTTGCCGTTTATCCACCTTTATCCTCGTGGCTTTTAAAAAATAGGTTAGATATGAGGCAGAAAGCCCATGCTAACACATCTACCCTATTCTGTAACAGGGCCACTTTGGGACAGCTGAAATTAAACAAAAAGCCAATGGGTTTCTATACAGTTGAGAGATTCCTAACAGAATCAAGATTCAGTGCAGCTGTCGAAGATTTAACAGCAGTTTCGAAATATTGTCTTGTGCGCTGGACTAGTGACATCTTCCAGGATGAATTTATCCAATCCCTGGAGAGTTTGTTGTGGCTGAAAAAGCAGCAGTTATCAGAGCAAATACCTTCATGTACAAACAAGCCAAAAGTATGTTACCCTCAGCATATTTACTCTACAGATTTGAACTAGTTTAACAGTTATTTCCCTCCTCCAAGGATGGGCTGGATATTTATTTTTTTCTCCCTCCACCCCCCTCCATGGCAGGAGGGGACAGAACAGAATTCTTAACATTTCACTAAACTACAATGTCTAGAATTTGCCTGGAGGAAAAGATTTATGGCAGATTAAAAGTTGTAAAACTGGTTCATAATTTTTTAGAAGACTGCTTCAGAATAGCGACAACTATTAGCGCAGGAAGTGGCCTGATAACAGCTTTCAGAAATTTAATAGATGGTGAGACAATTAAGACCAGGCACTGATAAATCTGCTTATGTAAATAATAACACCTTTCTTGGGATAACAGCAAAACAGCTAGATGAGCTTCTGTAGGATACTCCATGGCTAAGACTGGCCAGAGAAAGTATGATTAATTATTGTGAAACTTCTTATATCAGATGAAGCCATTCCCCTGCTCTATCTCAAGGGGGATCCGGTCCCCTAAATTATCTATCTGTTCTTCTTTTTAAATGAAACTAAGTAATAGAAGTAAAGAATGGTCTTCCTCAAGAATCTGCTGAGCTAGCTGCTGTCATGAGACCAGCTGTGACCACTGTACTAGGGTGCCAGTGTCAAGCTCTCGGGAAGCATAAGCAGAACCTCTTGCTCCGTGTTCCTCAGCTGGGCACAAGAGTCTTTGGGGAACTCCTGCCTGTTTCAAGGCACAGGAATAATTATTCTCCCAGCATAAGCAGACCGAGGGCAGCCAGGAGCACCCATGCGGTAAAAGTGGCAACCCAAGTTGACCAAGGGTGGGGAGAGGGAAAGCTTCGTTTTTTTCTATTTTCAGCATACTGGAACCTGAACATCTGGGAAAATGGTCATCCGATTTCCAAAAGGGCAGAAGCCACATTGAACTGTAGGAGTATACTACTACTACTACTACTACTACTACTACTACTACTACTACTACTACTACTACTACTACTACTACTACTA
>JAHTLZ010003542.1:12778427-12828663 GCA_023846285.1 Phrynocephalus versicolor | reverse complement strand
TACTACTACTACTACTACTACTACTACTACTACTACTACTACTACTAATAATAATAATAATAATAATAATAATAATAATAATAATAATAATAATAATAATAATAATAATAATACACTTGATCTTAGCCAATAGGCCGAGAAGAGACAGAAGCCCTGATTTTTGCAGCTCAAGAACAAGCTATCAGAACAAATGCAGTTAAGGCTAGAATAGAAAAATCAGCTGAGTCCCCCACATGTAGACTCTGCAAAGAGGCAGATGAAACTATCGACCATATATTGAGCTGTTGCAAGAAAATTGCTCAGACTGATTGCAAACAGCACCATAATGTAGTGGCTCAAATGGTCCACTGGAACTTGTGTCAGAACTATCATCTGCCCATTGCGAAGAACTGGTGGGATCATAAGCCTGAAAAAGTGATTGAAAATGAGCATGCAAAATTACTTTGGGACTTCCGAATACAGACAGACAGGGTTTTGGAGCATAATACCTTGGATATTGTGATTGTGGAGAAGAAAAAAAGTGTGGATCATTGATATTGCTATACCAGGTGATAGTAGAATCACCGAGAAACAACTTGAAAAAATTACCTGATATCAGGATCTGAAAATTGAACTTCAGAGACTCTGGCATAAACCGGTACAGGTGGTCCCAGTGGTAATTGGCATGCAGGGTGCGGTGCCTAAAGAGCTAAGCAAGTACATATTTAGAAGAAATTGGAGTTGACAAAATCACCATCAGTCAGCTGCAGAAAGCCACCTTACTGGGATTTGCTCACATAATTCGCTGATAGATCACGTAGTCCTAAACGCTTGGGAAACGTTCGACTAATTATATTTGTAATACAAAATCCAGTGTAGTTATCTTGTCTGCTGTGTGATAGATAGATAAATAAATAAATAAATAAATAAATAAATAAATAAATAAATTCTGAGAGCTCCGTCGCACAGTGGCTAAACTACAGTAATACCCTCAAGCCTCTTGCTGGTGACCCGGGTTCAATCCCAATAGGTTCAGGTAGCCAGCATGGGGTAAAATTAGCCTCCAGGTCTCGGCAGTGGGAGTTGGGGGTGGGGGCAACGTGTTCCTCCCATAATTAAGTTGTGTAAACCACCCAGAGAGTGCTTTAGCACTATGGAGTGCTACATAAGTCAAAACAAAACAAAACTTATCCCTGGTAGTTATTCCCCTCCAAAAAGAGTTTTGGAGAACTGTTTTGGCTTTCATGGGAGTCGACCGGATGTTGCTCCAGCAGCAAAAATATATTTCTCTCTGTCACACACATGCCATGCTAGATCCAGCAATACATGGGGAAACTAACATACCAGTTATGACAAAGGCACCCACAGTCCTAGAAAGGCAGGGGATGCTGTGACACTTACCCTGGAATTCACTCTGCGTAGGAGAGAAGGGGGAAAGAAGCAAGCTTTTCACATTGGACTTAGCTTTGTGTTGCATTGTGTTTGCAAAGTTATCTGTCACAACAGCACACGCAGGAGGGTTGGGGGCCCGTTGTGAATGTTGGCTGAACAGGCCTCCACAACTCCGCAAGTATTAAGAGTATGAAATTCAGAGGTGCAGCTGCACATGTGGTGGTTTCCCTACATAGCCTGGCAAACAGATAAACCCGTGGCAGAGAGTCGTGTGTGAAATGCAGGCAAATAATATATGGACAGTATTGCCCTGGACCGCTGCCTGGGTCACAGTTTTCCTCCAGGCCTGGCTTAGTCTCACAAGTGTCTCCAGGCTTGACTTAGTCTCCATGTGTCTTACACTAGCAAGGGAGTGACACTCCCGGCATGGCCAGGACGGAGCGTGGAAGGCTGTTGGCTTCAACACTATTAAAGCCATCAGATGCTTAAGGGCAGCGATGGCCCCTTTTATTTGCCTGTGCACCCCTTTCCCCCATGGTGCTTTTGAGCAAGATTCTGCTGAGAGAGACCTTGTGGGCGGCTATGTGAATCCTCCACCCCCCCCCCATAGTGCAACGTCTTATCCTACCCCCTTTTTAAAAAAAATCCCATACCCGAAATTTCATTCTTGGTATTGATATTCTGGAAAATGTCAGCCCAGCCCCATTCTGCCCATAATTTCGGAGGTCTTGCCAAAAGTGCTCCTTCCTCTGTGGCTCCCCCTCCGATCCAGAACAAGGGGACATCCACTCAAATTGAGGGCTGGGAGAGTAAGAACAGACAAAAGAAAATGTTTTTTTTCCCACCCAGCGTGTTGTTAGTCTGTGGAACTCCCTGCCACAGGACGTGGTGATGGCATCTGGCCTGGATGCCTTCGAAAGGGGATTGGACAGATTCCTGGAGGAAATGTCCATCACAGGTTACAAACTATGATGGAGATGTGTAATCTCCAGATTTAAAAACAGGGTACCTCAAGGGCCAGACGCAGGGGAGTGGTATCAGGAGACAGATATCTAGTCTTGTGCGCTCCCAGATGCATCTGGTGGGGCCACTGTGAGATACAGGAAGCTGGACTAGATGGGCCTTTGGCCTGATCCAGCATGGCTTTTCTTATGTTCTTATGTAAAACTGGCTCTCCCTTGCTCTCCCTCTGGCTTTCTTTAAACGTTCCCCCCCCCCAACAAACCCTTTACTGAGTGGGCTTGCTGATTTAAGAAAAGGACCAAGCCAGCCCACCAGCAGCCCCCAGATCCCACCCCGGCCCAGCCTTTCCTCCCCAACCGCAGGATTGTCAGCGCCAATTAGTGCATTGTTCGGGGGCACAATGGAGATAGAGTTGGGGGAACGGGGCTGCTTTTGTGCTTCTCCAGTCGGCCGTGGGGGCAGTCAAGATTCATTTAGGGCCTTGCACAACATGGACCCAAAAGGAGGAGGTGCAGGGGGGGAGAATGCTACTAGAAAAGTAAAGAAAGAAGGGAAGGGGGGAATGAAGCCTCTGAAGAAAACAGGGTTGCGGGGGAGGCGGGGGGAGCAGGGGCCGGGCGGGTGAACAAGTAATATGGGAAAAGCATTGAGGAAACAGCCTGCTATTGAAGGGTTAGGCCGACCTCATGAAAGGCCCCAAGAGGCAGTCTCGCATTGAAGGCTCCCCAATGGAACACAAAAGGGAACGAGAGCTTAATAGTAATTAGAAGGCTAACTGTGCAAAGAACATTGTGCCCCCTTTAGCAGATTGTTCCAACTTTCCTTCTCCTCTGTGCTCTGGGGGCGAGGGGGGAGGTGGTGGTGGTGGAAAAAGCAGGTGGGGTGGGGCGCGGGGGGGGGGGAGACACGGTGCGGTCAGCCTGATGGAGGATGATGGAGGGTAGAGAGGGTGAACAGAGAGATGAAACGAGGTCTGGAAAGGAGTCTCCCTCCCTTCCCTGCCCCGTTTTGCTACCATCCCTGTGAGCTGGGACGGGGACGAGGGAAGGAGACATTGGCAGATAAACTGGGTTTTATTTTCTCCTATAGGCTTGTGGCCAATTATGCAAGTGGGCAGCCCAACCAGATTGTGACATGCTGGTCCACTTTTGGGAAGGGGACCTTCGCCTTGTTTCAGGGATTTTGAAAAAAGGAAAAGGCCCCTTCCCCCTTTTTTGCAGCCTGAGGTAACTCTCACACCACAAAACCCAAGCAAACGTCTTTCAATTTCCTTGCTTTTGATGGGAAAGTAAGCCGGGACATCCTCATTCCAATCCCCTTGAAATTCAACCTGGCGTGGACTGTGTTGTGCTTAATTATGATGTGGGTCTTTAAAAAGCGGCAGAGGGCATAGGTATTTTACAGAGAGGTGTGACAGAGAAAACCGTTGGTCAACTCTGCTTCTTGCTCAGGCTGCGTCATCACAAACGCCAGCACTCCAGGGCCAGTTGTAAACCCTGTTTTATCCAGAGGCCTTAATAGTAAAGAGGATTGCCATACTGCCCAGGAGGCTGGGTTTTTATTTATTTATTTATTTAGAGTATTTTTACCCTGCTTTTCTCCTTGGAAAAGAACCCAAGGCGGCTTACAGTATGGAGGGACAACATACAGTCCAGTACAATTAAGACGTGTTCAAGTTTAAGAACAAGGAATTGAGGGATATCTTACAGCATTAGAAAACATTAAAGCTAAAAGAGAGTGCAAGCAGTTAAGAAAAGAGTATAAATTCCATGTAATCATGTACAGTAGACCATCTAAAAGTTATGAGGAATGGGAACTAACAATTGATAACATAGTGTCAATATAATCCCACAAGGAGAGATACGGCACATAAGTGGTTATGAACACAAGTCTGTGTAGCCATGTATGGTAGTCCATCTTTCAGGGAAAGCTTGCCTGTAGAGAAATTTGCCTGTTTCCGGAAAGACAGCAGAGATGGGACAGTCCTGGCCTCTAGCCTACATTTTAAACATGCCATGGGGTGCCCTTTTAGCTCATCATCTGGATTTTGAGTTTTTTTAAAATAAGGTATCTATTCCCGATAGAACTGGGCAAATGAGGCAGCATGTCAAAGCGGTTGTTCCAGTCAAGTGTGAGGAGCACACTTTTCGGTGGGGTTAGGTGAAGCCGTCCACAATTTGACAGGGCTGCACAGAGGTGAACACGCTGGAAGGGACAAGCTTGACAGGTGTGGGAATGCTTTCTAAAATTACGACCCGGTTTGCAGACATGCCCAAGTACCTTTGCAGAGTTGCTTGCATGTAATATAGAGAGAAAACAATGAACCCACAATATTTAATGCTGGCTAGCGGGTTATGGGAACTGTAGTTAAAAAAATATGAAATCCTTCCCATACTCTGATATTTTGCACCTTACAGTGTTTCCACCTCAGAAATGGAAACGTTAATAGAAAAGAGTTAACAACAGTTTCATTAACTAATGAGCCCCAAAATCTAATCCAATTTAACTTTAAAGTGGAGAGGACAAATTCATAACTACATTTTTTTCAAGTGGAAAGCTCAGATCCATTCTCTCATTTCCCCCAAAATGGGCTGCACCTGTGAGCAAAGCATTTAACCCACACAGGGTCACATTTTCTGATTCCGAATTACGTGGATTGCTGTGTTAGGAGATCCTTTGTTTAGCTGAGTCAGGCAGCGGCATGCTTCCTGTGTAGGCATTTAAATCTACCATGTTTGGCCTATTCCATCTCAAAAGGATGCCGTTGCTGAAACATATTGGTAGTAAAATCAATATCCTTCAGGTACAAATACAAAGTGCCCATCTCTAGAAAACCATGAACCAGTAAACATGCATCCTGTGCATTAAAAAAGTCCCATTAATTCACACAATATACAACTGAGAGGAGTTGCCTAGATGCTCTGAGCACATCCAATCTTGCCTGATTTCGGAAGTTAAGCAGGGTCGGCCCTGGTTATTACTTGGATGGGAGAACACCAGGGAATACCAGGTGCTGTAGGCGCCTGGAGTAGGAATTGGCAAACCACCAATATTCCTGCCAAGAAAATTCCATGGATGTGGAGTCACAAAGAGTCAGTCATGACTGTAACGATGCAACAACAATGACACAACAACATCAATAACGAAGAAGCCCTTGAGCCCCTGTTTCTCCATTCCAGAGGGCCCTGGGATAAAAGATACCACTGCTCCAGGACAGGAGCTTCGAAGAGGCATCGTGTCTTAATCAAACACCAAGGCGTGGCTGGCTATGCAACATGGGCGGCTCTGGGCTGACAAGTGGGAGCCTGCCCGGGTCGGGAGTGCATTCATGCAATCGTCCTCTGTCGACTGCTTCAGCATACTGCCCACTGCAGTGCACAACCAAGAGGGCTCCCATATCATGTGTTTCAACACATTTTGCAGTTGCTTGGTGCTCTCCTCCCATCTGAGAGCTGACTTAGGAATGGTCAGCTCCTTTGTGAAAAAAGCATATTGGAAGTATTTAGTAACGTTTCTGTAATATTAATCTATTTCTAATGATGTAGGTGGAGCAGGTAAAAGCAGATTAGCCCTGGGCGGGTTTTCAAAAGCAAATATCACATATCCAAATGGCTCTGAAAACTCTTGGATATATGGTAATCTCTCAAGCAATAGTTCCAGCGAAGAAAGGGTTAAGGTAAAAGTAAAGGTATAGTCATGTCCGACTCTAGGGGCAGTGCTCATCTCCATATTCAAGCCAAACAGCCAGTGTCGTGCAAGGCCGTGGCCATGGGGCCGGCATGGCTAGAAGGAAAAACTTTTACTTTCCCACTTTTTACGGCAGTACCTATTTATTTACTTGCATTTGCATGCTTTCAAACTGCTTAGGTTGGCAGGAGCTGGGGTTATCAGCAGGAGCTCTCTCTGCTGTGTGGCACCCGGGATTCGAACTGCCAAGCTGCCGACTTTGCAGCTGACAGAGTGCCCAGACTGCAATTAAAACCCATTAATTTTTTGCAAAGTGCCAATACTGTACAGCAATTTAACCTGAAGACAGGTGGCTGTGAAAGGGCAATGTCGGGTGCCCACAGAAAGGGCCCCAAGTGCCACCTTTGGCACCCATAACATAGGTTCGCCAACACTGGTATATGGTAACCTCTCAAGCAATAGTTCCAGGGAAGGAAGGGTTAAACCAGATAGCTAATGAGGACTACCTTTCCTCCTTCCAGCAAGGAGATACACATGTGAGCTCTAGAATATTTTTTCCCCTCTGAAAATATGCCTCACCAGAAGGACAGTAAATTCAACGTTAATTAAACTTACATGCATTCCACATGTTGATTGTACTTAGTAGGCACCAGCCCATGGAGGAGCTGAAAGCAGTGGGACTTTAACAACCCTCAAAAGACGCCTTTTCCTACCCTTCCTTCCATGGAAGTCTGGGTCATAAGCAATGGGGCCTGTATCAGTGGAGACAGTGGGATTTCTCCAAACACCCCCCACCCTGTGCCCACGGAGGCAACCTGTTGCATAGGAGGCAAATGCTAAAAACCTTTGAGCATCTGAAAACTAAAGAGCAGAAGAGAGTCTGCTTACTGTGACTGAATAAGACCCCTTGCCTCTCTCCCCTTTTGTCCAGAATCTATCGGTCCTTTCCAATATACATGCCTGAGGAAATGTAGCTATCCAGAGATAACTGTGCTCTGATATATTACTGCCTAGCATCTATGTAGCTTTTTACTCCTTAAGTGGATTCACACATTTTATCATGACTATCTTTAAAATAAGCCAGAACTGTGTTGTGTTGACTTAGGAGCTTTGGGTGTGGAAATGTTTTCTGGAAGTCAGAGGGTAAGCTGAACACATACAGGATCTTCTCCCTGGAAGTGGAGGCTTCAAAACAAGCCCAGGAGGACTTTTGCCCCATGAAAATATTTGCCTGTGACTCTATATTGATATACATATAGACTCGGTTTCAAGAACAACTTGGTTTAAGCATGCCCCAGTCAAAGAAAAATTCAGTTTAAGAAAATAAATTATTGGAAATGGGGATGCCTCAGTTTAAGGGGGAAAAACCATTGGAATGCCCCAGTTTAAGCTTTTACTGTAAGGCATTAAAAGTTGATGTGTGACATTCACTTGATGAAAAAAGTGGGGGTGCCTCAGTTTAAGAAAATTTTAAATGGAATGCCCCGGTTGGCTTTTTTTCTAACTTCTGGAATGGATTCATTGGTTTTCAATGCATTCCTATGAGAAACTGCATTTCGGTTTATGGATTTTTTGCAATATGAAATGGCCTGGAGAATGAATTAATTACTTAAACCAAGGTACCACTGTATATGGTCTCCTTCACATACAGTAGTAATCCAGGCAGTATATAAATATATTTAGTATATTTACTGTGCTGACTAGAGGGGTAGATTTCCATTCTTCCCTTTTGTTCTTGTAGCAGACACTGTTGGGTAGTTCAGGCTGAGAATTTGGAAGAGACTGAGAGAGGTCTTCCCTGTGCAAATGTTACCACCCAGTATGGGCGACCTTGGGTGCCTCACCCATGCACCAACTAACATCGCTATCTGCTCCACTTGTCCCCAGCACAGTCCTGTATTTCCTGTACCTTAAGAGATGCATACGAGATCAGGACTGAGCAAGTAATGCTTCTTACAATGCTGAGGTAAGAATCAGATGGAATGATTGTTACACGTTGATGGACACATCCCAGACCACAAAGTCACTGGACATATAGATTTGATTTTGTAACCTTTACCCTCCTCCTCCTCCTCCTCTGCCAGTATCACTGCCTGCTGTCTATATGTTGCTGGCTATATGGTAAAGATTCTGGAAGCATGGATAGAACAAACAACCAAAAGTGTTATATACGTATTGAATGCTTCCACTGAATATAGTTCTTGATTCAACTTCCTTTGAGAAACAGAAAGTGGAAAAGATGTAAGACTCTAATGGTTTAGCAGCATACTGGTACAATGTAACAAGTTGCGAACAGAGCATTGCTTTCACTCTAAAATATTTTTTTGTAAATATTTATCCCATTGTTTGTTGTTGTACATGTAGATTGCATATAGCTTTTGATTCCGTGGCCATTGCCAAAACTGTTTTTAATAACCAGAATAGCATTGAAGCACTCTATCGGTACAGCACAAAACTTTTAAATTGTAATCTGATCAAAAGTAGAACTGCAATAGATTAAAAAAACCCAAAAAGCTACTAGAAAGTTACTGCTTTTTATACTGGCAGTGTGAACCAGCAGGGAAGAAGAGGCAAACTCCCTCACCCTGCCTCCCTATAAATGTTCTAATCTAGGTCCGCAGAACACACCCAGCGATATTTGGGAAAGACCTGCAAAACGCTTCACACAAGACAATTCTGAGCAAAATGGGCAGGGGGGGGGGAGGCAAGCAGAAACACAACAGCAGCACAAAAGATCCACAGAGGACTGAACATAAGATGCTAGATACATAAAATGATCTGATCTCCTTAGATGGTAGCCCAGCTTTCTTGATGGTCCCTTCTATCACCCTCTAACATGAGGGGAACGTGCCTTTCAGGAGCTATTGGTCTGACTCTTCCTATGAGAAATCTCTTGTGCAGCTCCCCTGGATCAGAGAGTTGCTCTTTTAACAACTCATCATCATCCACATGTAGGAGGGTGACAAAACGGGGGATGGAGGGAGCAAGGCTAGAGCACTTCCCTTTAAATGTGAACATTCTGCACTAGAGGTGGGCACGAATTGCAGTTCGGCAGTGAAGCCAAGTTTGCTACCACATCTGCACATGGTGTTATGCAGGCACTGCAAGCTCCCTCTCCCACCTTCTCTGCGCACTCACCCATTCCCTGGGCCAGTGGTGGCTAACCTTCGGCACTCCAGATGTTTTGGGCCACAACTCCCACAGTCCTTTGTCATTGGCAATACAGGCTCGGAATTCTGGGAGTTGTAATCCAAAACATCTGGAGAGCTGAAGGTTCGCCACCACTGCCATAGGCAATGCGCGAGTCACTCCCCACTCCCCACAGCATGACTGCTCACTCATGCATTGTAGTGCATGCTTCTCCCCTCGGCCTTCCCTGACAGCAAAGATCCTGTGCTGGCCAGGATTCCTGGGAGTTGTCGTCCAAGAACATCTGGGGACCGAAGGCTGGGAACCATTGCACTCGGTCAACATCTCAACTGGTGGATCTAGCTCGGATCCTCCTATGTTCTCATCTCAACCTACAATAATCAGTCCTTTGTTTTGGGGTGAAACGGGTCGAGTGACACGCTGGGATTCTGCAGACCTGCATCTGAATTTCTGTTCGCCCATGGAAATGCACTAGCAGAGCAGCCCTGGCAAAACCCATTTCTTAAAGATCTCGGTTACTCTGAATGCCATAATAGTGTCAGTCTATGTGGATTTCTACTTGATGGCACTTAACATAGAACTGAACCAAGGACCCAGAGGCAGTCATCGCATCAGGGAAAGGGACACAGCCGTGACAAATGCCCACATGTAGGCATTGTAAAAAGGCAACAAACTGATTCTATTGACAGGGATTGAAAACGGCGCTTGTAAGCGTTCTGCCCCACCTACGAAAAGATGCTATGCATCTCAACTTAGTATTATCAGGGCACTGTCTCCTACTTTTCCCCAGCCAGTAAAGTGTTTTAGGCCAGACTTGTACAGGATCTCCAGATTTATTTAACAAGCGTGGGGATGGGGAGGTTATGGCAACCTGTCCTGCAATGTGTTTTGTTTGTTTGCCTGAAGTTAACTGAAGTGAAATAAAATTTCATGTGTCGTAAGCCGTGTCCAATAGGTCTGTTAAATAGAAATAGCTACCTTAAATACAGTGGACCCTTGTATAACAAACAGCTTGTATAACATAAAATTTGTACAACATAAAAAATTCCAGAGATAGGGGAAATTTACTTAACATAGTCGCCTATGGGCAAAATCCGTACAACATAAAAAATGGGATTACTCCATTTTCAATGCATTCCTATGGGAATTTGTATAAAGGAAAATTTGCTTAACATAATATCATTTGGAACGAATTAATTCCTTTATACAAGGTACCACTGTATCCACGATGTCAGCCGAGCGAGTCATCTCACCACTGCTATTCAGCGGCCAAAGCTGGCGTGGCCTCTTGATCACCTGGTGGCCAGCCTTCTGGCCGTGTCACCACACATTTGAATGTGGCTGATCCTCAGTGAGAATCACTATAAAATGGACAACAGACAAACCGGACTCCTGGGAATGTAGTTTTATTTTCAGAGGATCCTTTCCGAATACCTTGTGCACAAGGGGTGCCTGAACACAGGGACAACTTCCTGTATGGAATGTCCAGTCTTAAATACTCTTCAGCATACAGAAACAGATAAAGAACAAACTCAGGATTGGTTACATTTTGTCGCAGTGGAAAGCATGTGACTTCATTACATATATGTTCATTTTCCCTAACGCAACCAAACTTAAAGATCAGTGATATACTTTCCCATCTGCATTAGCAAGATTAAAGGCCATTCTATCTTAGTAGTGAGTTTCAAACGCTGAATACAAAGGTGCAAACCAAGATATTTTAAGATCTGAGATGTCTTAGCATGCGGTTTGACATTTGCTATAAACTTTTTGTGGTTTGGACACATCCCGTTGCCATTCAGTTTAGAAACCCATGTCTGCAGAGATCGGGGTGCTTTGCAGAAATACAGAGATGATGCTTTCAGGACATAGTTTGGAGAAATGATGATTTTAGGATATCTATGAGGCAGAGGGCAGAATGAAGAATTGAAGATAAACTCAAAACTTGAACCTTACTCTCACAGCCGTGAGCCCTTCTCTGCTTGGCAAGGCAGGTCTTTGGACAGCAGGCAGCCAGGCAGGCCGCTGCCGGGATTACATGAAAGTAGCACCAGGTCAGCAGTGTTTGGCCAGATCTTGCACTTTGTATAGCCATCAACTGCCCGAAATTGCTGCCATGTCATAGTGAAAATGGCTGGTAGAACTTTGCAGAGGATAAACAATGGTGTGAATAAGATTTACATCAATGCCGCTTCCTATTGAACAGGTTCTGGTCCCGTCGTGGACCAGAACAACTGCACATGTGTGTGTGAGCCAGTCAGAAACAACTAATTTACATCTCCGGCTAGTGACATTTCCACCGGGAGGTGGGAAACAGGGAAAGAGTTAACATTCTTAGGACAGACTGCGAAGGACAAAGGCGCATGCGGAAAGGTTAATAGGTTATACAGTACTTTAACCTTTCCACTTCACTAACCTGATGTGTTCCTTCTCTCCCCTTTCAGCCTGCTTTAAGCCAGCCCCCAAGCATAATAGACAGCAGGTTTATAAAAAGCAGATTGATGTAGCATTAAGCCTTTCTCAAGCTGTTTACATGCTGGAGGTGAATTAGGACTGGCATTCCCCCCCTCTTTTTTTTTTTAAAGTAACACCATTGTTTGGTACAAGAACGCTGCAAACCAGGCCAGCAAACCAGGCCAGCTTGAGGAAGGGTGGTTTTGCACCGTGTGTGTGTGTGTGTGTGTGTGTGTGTGTGTGTGTGTGTGTGTGTGTGTGTGTGTGTGTGCGTGCTACATAGTCCAGTTTTTGCAGAGACATTTTAAAGTCTGTTTACAAACTGAGCAACAAGGCACATTTTTCACCTCCCTATGTCAGACTGCATTGCACAAGTGGGGGGGGGGTCTGTTGGAGAATTCCGGTACCTCCATATATAGTGAAGGGACCCGGCTACATTCCAGGAGGTCGGTGCTTCATTAACCACCGCTTAATACTGCCCTTGATAGGTGGTCCGGTGCAAGTCCGGCTCAGCTCTTCTCCTGTAAAATGGGGGTACTTGTCACGTTACTTGCAGGAGATAAGGAAACATCATTGTGACTCAACCACAAACAGGATAAATGCAAAGTCCTAGTAGGGTCTACATGGTCAAATATTGTGGGATCTGCTCTGCCTATAAAATAGGTGACACGTATGTCTCTTTTTTATTAAGCTGCCTAGATGCCCTAAGCACATCTGATCTCGCCTGATTTTGGAAGCTAAGCAGTGTCAGCCCTGGTTAGTACTTGGATGGGAGACCGCCTGGGAATACCACAGTGCCTGGAGTAGGAACTGGCAAGCCACTCCAGTATTCCTGCCAAGGAAACTCCATGGATATGGAGTCACAAAGAGTCGGTTACAACTGTAACGACACAACACACACACACGTCTTTTTTTACTGACAGTATGATGCAACAACTGATTCAAATTGATCCAAACTTTTTTTGTTCCTAAAGTAGCTTTTTGTCTTTACCCTGGGAAGAGGGTGTGTGTCTTGGGGGGGGGGGGGCGGGGAAAATATATTTTTCAAGCTGAATTAATTCATATAGACTTTTTCCTATGTGTCAAGTTGTGATACATTATTGTAAAGGCAGGGGCATGTCTACAGGTGGTGTTCTGGTGACGTAAGCAGTTGGAGTATGAGGTTCAGGCCCTGGCAAGGCATGCAGGGCATCTCTACTCTTAGACTGTTAAGTACCTTTCCATGTTATTTTTCAGCAGGGAGTTTTTAAGAAATGTAGTGGTCTGAAGCTTTTCAATGAGAAAGCCATGGACAATAACAGGGTCAGCAGTGGCAAGTCAAGATGAAGGAAAGGAGGGGAGTCTGTGGACTAGAATGCGACTTGCCTTACATTCAGCATTAACAGTGAACAATCAATCAGGGCCCCCTCCATGAGGACTGATTGCGATTTCAGTTCAGATTTTGAGTGTAGTTGCAGCCTTGGTAAAGAAACTTGGCAATAAACGGTGTCTGTTTGGTCGTGATATGTAAATCATGCATCAATTTTTAATCTTTATGTCTGGGTATGCTGGTGTACGGGTACAAAAACAGCTACAATGCAATGAGACATTAATTCATTAAATAGTTAAGAACTCAGGGGAGTGCCAAGTTCCACTTCCAGACAATAACTTCTATGTCAAAATGTGTTGCCGAGTTTTGAATTTCTGGTAAAATTCCCTTTAGCTATGCAACAGAAGCACTGAAGCTCACAGAGGAGAAAAGCTACAAGTTTTCCAGAGTCCATCCTTTTCTCACTATCTGCACCTTGAACTTCTCAGTGACTCACTCCGAGATATTTATAGAGAGGGAAAATAAAAAAAAAAATCTTTACTTACAGTTGCTTGAAATTACAGACTGAGGCTATGCTGCGTTTTAATTTTAAATGAATTTAGCAACTAACTGAGCTGATTAACAGCAAACAAACAACTGCCCCCATCAGACACGAGAGGGATAGAGCACTCAGCAGAGAGGTGGGCTGTCTCTGAATTTCAAAAGCTGGAAAGAAACATTGGTTTATGCTGGGTAGATAGACAATTACCCCAGCCCAGAAAGGTCATACCAACCATATAGACAGCCTGTGTGGTTGCAAACAAAAGTCCCACAATGTACTGCACTGGCCTTGCCATCTTTGAATAATCCATGGCTGCTTATTGTGCCATCTCTGCATTCCACTGTTCCTAATGTTGCAGCATCCCCCCCCCCAACCGGGACAAGAGTGCACATTGGATCTGTCCACAGGTTGCTGCTCTCGGAAGATAAACCACAGCCCAGATCACAAGGTGCAATGGTCCAGGGAATCACGGGGAGGCTGGCTTTTGGGTTATATGCCAGGCCATGCTGCCAGATTGCTCCCATTTCTAGCCGGAGGCACAGAACAATCCCAATAACCTTGCCGTTTCATCTCTTGCTCGAGTGATGCCAACCTGGGCGGCCGCTCTCCTGGCCAACTCGAGAGAGAATCTCCAAACTTACTGAGGATCCTTCTCTGCTTTATAAGGAGGGAACAAATCAGAGCCCCGGCTGCACCCAGGTTTGCACAGGGTGATAAAGAAACCGGAGAGTGTTGCTTTGCCAGCATTCAAGCGGGACAGATCCGCTCAGTGTTGGTCCACAGTGCACACATTTCTGGGGTGGTGGTGATGTAGATAAGTTAGGTCTCTTGAAGCAACAGCAGACAAGAGTTTGTGGTGCCTTTAAAACGGAAACATTTCCTTTGGCATTCCTCTGCATCGCCATATGGTGTGACTGTATATGTATTTACATATATGATTCTTCTGTGGAACCTATTCCTTATCCATATCCCATATTCATAAAGTAAAGGTAAAGGTTCCCCCCACCCCCATACATGCGGGCTAATCGTGTCCGACTCTAGGGGTGGTGCTCATAATGGGTCTAGACCAGGGGTGCCCAAACTTTTTGTAAGGAGGGCCAGATTTGGTGTCTGAGAATGTTTCAGGGGCCAGTTGCTCCCCGACCCTGCCACCCCCGCACGCGCACCTAGCTTCACAAGGTTCCCAGTGATGCCGGTGGCGGCGGTCCACCCGCGCACCACCCCGGTGTGTGCGCCCAGCCCCACAAGCTTCCCAGTGGTGCTGGTGGTGGTGGCCCGCCCCCTCGCCCGCCCACCCAGCCCCACAAGCTTCTGCTTACTGGCCGACCGGCCCACCCAGCCCCTCAAGCTTCCCGGTGGTGTCAGTGTTGGCGGAAGATTTTTTTAAAAATGGGGTGAAGGAGGGGGAGGTAGGGACGGGCCACCCAGCCGCGGGCCACTCAGAATGGCCTGACGGGCCGGATTTCGCCCCCGGGCCGGACTTTGGGCAGGCCTGGTCTAGACAAACTCTATGGCATAGCAACATGTTAGGTTCCAGAGAAGGATTTACTGCTAAATTAGTTAAATCAGACATCTCAGGCTGCAAAACAGATCAATAAAACTAGTCTGGGACCCAGGAACTATTACAAAATAAATGCAAACCATTCAGAAAACAATGTAACATTTTCTCACTTACAGTTCCCAGTTGATAAAGAGGCTCAACTCTGTTTTCTTATGTCTTTTTTTAAAAAAATGGGAACAGGATACCCCACCCATGAAGCTATTAAGCTCTAATAGGATTCTGAGGATTCTGCCCTGTAATATTTAAGAGAAATACAGTCTCTCCAACCATCAGGTTCTTAACAGGTGATGTGATTGGCTGCCTCTGCCCAGGTGCTCATTGTGAAGGGGCAACTCCAAGGCCTTTCCATGCCTTTCCTCCTTACATCTCTTCTGAACCAGACTTGGGGCAGTTAAGCTTCCATACAGAGGCTGCCGCCGCCACAGAGAGAACTGTCATCTTTAAAATAGGATACATGATGGTGTCTCAAACTGGGGGTGAACTAAGTTTTTGAGGCCTAGTCCAGGCCCCAGAGTTTCTGATGGTTTGGGAGTTCAGCCTGTTCCAAATGAGACTGTGCTCCCTCTGAAGGACTGCTTTACTTGACTGCGTTATTGAGATGTCTCCGTTAGCTAATTAATTAAACATTTGCAACTTGGAAATGTTCCCTCTTTATTTGTCCCTATAGATTTTGGCATCGTGGGCAAAGGACATGATGGTGTTTAAACAGATCTTGGGAATATTAGGACAAACAGCTTGATTAAAATGCTGGTTTGGATTAAGAATAGCAGGTAAAGTTGTTCATTAACTAAGTTAAAGATTAAAACAAATATTAAGTTACTAGTTCTTAAAAAATCCTGGAGAGAAAACCCCCCCAGCAAACATTACCATGGTTGGCACTATTCCTTCCAGGTGGTTATTTCTCTAATTTAACTTGGTTTCTCAACGTGCCATTTTCCAGTCTAGATTTAGACACTACAAATCCCACAATCCAGATGCTAGGCTGAGATGGTAGGATTTTGAGTCCAACACATTTGAAGAGTGCTGTATTTGCGAATGCTGTCCTGTGGCGCAGTGGTTAAATGCCTGCACTGCAGATAAAACTGTGCTCATGACCTGGGGTTCAATCCCCGGTAGCCGGCTCAAGGCTGACTCAGACTTCCATCCTTCTGAGGTTGGTAAAATGAGTACCCAGCTTGCTGGGGGGGGGGGGAGTGCGTAGCCTGCATACTGTAAACCGCCCAGAGACTTGTTGTAGTGGTATGGGGCGGTATATAAGCTGCACACTTTACAATGGAACTAAGAATTTTTTCCATTAAACTTCAGCAAAAGTCATCTCTTTTCTTTCCTCCTCATGTCTTGTTTAAAGGACCAAGTAATTCCGTTCGAAATGAGGGATGACTCCTGGTAATTGGGCTGTAGTTCAAATCAAGCCCAAAGCTCTCTTTAGAAGCTAAAAGGAATAAACTGTGGCATTTACATGTGGACATAGCATCAGAAGACACTGGAAAAGGCAGTAATGTAAGGGAGGTATAAGGCAGCACATGGAATGGCCTGAATCCATAAAGAAAGCCATGGGTTTAGTTTGCAAAACTTGAGCCGGATTATCAATGAAAGGATGATTTGGAGGAAATTAATCCGTGGAATCACCGTAAATGAGAAGCTACTTGGTGGAGGCAGAAAACAACCATCATGAGGATGGCTGATTCAGTGCATCCTTGTTCAGGAGTTAGTCCCTTTGATTTCTGAATTATTGCCATACAGACACAGAAAGAAATGTTTCTCAAATGTTACGCACAGGGCTTCCTTCCGAGTAAGCAACGCAGCAGAGTGCAACCTTGCCCGCTTTGCTTAGGGAGCCTTCAGGAGGGGGGCCGCCACTGTGCCCCCACCCCCAACAAGCGTCCAAGCCCAGGCAGTCCGACCCCCATGCATCCTTCATCCTTATCTTTTCACTAAAAGCATGGTGACAATCCTGGCACAACTTGTCCCAATGGCAAGTGAATTCAAGGGACATGCATTCTGAGAAAATGTAGCCCCTTTGGCTTGGTTAATCCCTTTGGTTCTCAGTCGAGAGGAGATTTTACTGCCTATCCCCCCCCCACCTGCCCACATAAAAGGCTGCCTTCCCTTTCTCTCTGACCCTTGTGTGTGGACACGTACAGACACACATCCTACTCGGCCCTTTATTATGTCAGCCGCTCTGCTCCCCAGCTTGCTTTTATTATCATAATGGTTCTCACTGCTGGATCATTTGCATGCCTAATTAATCAAAACAGTGCTTATTTGAACTGTAATGTTTACATCTTAAATTAATTGCAAGACGTAACATAGAACTACTGTTCTAGTCATGTTTTCCTCTGATAGGGCAAAAATCAAAACATTAGCCTAACTGGTCTAAACATAATTTAAGTATTCTAAGCTCTGCTCTTACTTCTCCTCCCGCCCCAAGGGCCCGGCCCCCCCGAATGATTGCCTCCCATCCCTCATTTCCCATTTAGCAGCTGACTAGACAGCGGGCACCTTCCTTTGATACTTATGGTGGGCTAGCTGGCATCCTGAAGCTCATGACCAGGAAAAAATGGGGTTTAGCTTCACCCCCAAAGCAGCTCTTGGTTGCAATGGAAAGCAGACTGGGTGACACAAGCATTTCTGCCACCCATTTCCTTGTCACTCTTTTGCACTCTTGACACTCCCCCCACCAAGATGGCTGCCTCATAATGTGTTGGGGGGCCCTGAACCCTCAAGATCAAAACCAATGGCTACTGTGGCTAGGAGTGCCTTTGCCCAGCTTTGCCTGAGCACCTATGCTATCCTTCTCTGGACAAGATTGACTTGGGCACCCTGGCAGACTCCTCCGTGATCCTCCGTTGGGATGACTGACCCCACACTCTGTATGGGGCTGCCCTTGAGGATTTCAGAAGCTGCAGCTTGTGCAACACAATGCAAACAGGTGGCCTTTTGGCTTGCATCTTGCAGGTGATATTATGGTGGCCTTATTTTAAATGCACTGGCTTCTGATTTGGTTCTGGACCCTGCTCAGCACTAGAGATGTGAAGGCCCTGGAAAAAAAATGAGAAAAAATAGTGAGGGTGAGAGGGTTTTTTCCATTTTTCC
This sequence comes from Phrynocephalus versicolor, assembly GCA_023846285.1. Classification (NCBI taxonomy): domain Eukaryota; kingdom Metazoa; phylum Chordata; class Lepidosauria; order Squamata; family Agamidae; genus Phrynocephalus; species Phrynocephalus versicolor. The sequence goes on along the minus strand of JAHTLZ010003542.1, from coordinate 12,810,531 downwards.
CTTGAAGCCTTTTGTGTTTTGTTTTTCCAAAAAATTGGAAAATTGTAAAAAGAAAAAATGATTATGGACTGTTTTATTTTAACATGATGAATAAAATGTTTTAAGACAGGGTATTCAAATATTTTCCAAATCATTTCTAAAAATATCATTGAAACTTAGCCACTCCCTTCTATACATTTTCCCCCTCGTCATTTTTTTATGAAAATGAGCTTTTTATTTTATCTTTATTTAATACTGTGAAGATAAAATATGACTAATTGTTAATTTTGGATTTTTAAACATTGCCTTGTAGAGTTTTTTTTTCCACAAAAACTAGTAAACAGTTCAGGAGATTGTTACTCCATTTGTTACTTATTGTTATTAATAAATATTATTTAAAAAGCAAATTCTGTTTGTAATAATTGTTGAAACACTATACAGTGGTACCTCAACTTACGAATTTAATCCATTCCGAATGCATGCTCTTAAGTCGAACTACTCTTAAGTCGGGGTACCTATCTAAAAAATCAAAAAAATAAGTTAAAAAATAAAAAAATGAAAAAATTGTAAGTTGAGCAGACCATATCTAACAGTTGTAAGGCAGCAGTTAAAACGCCAACAGTTTTCTGCTCTGAAGTCAAATTACTCTTAAGTCAAGCTGCTCCTAAGTCGGGCTACCACTGTATTTTAATATGCTATTTGTGATAATTTTATGCCAAGTCAAATTGTCCATAGTCATATTTTGTGCTCCTAAAGTAACAGAATGACTTTCAAGCTGTAAAAGGGAGGGGAGTGCTAATGTTGCATCCCCCCCCCCCATTTTTCGGAAATTTTCGGTCCCCCCCCAAAAAAAAAACAGGGGGAAAAGCAGGTGACTTTCCTGAGCTTCAAATTTTCTGGAAATTTTCTGGAAATTTTACATCTCTACTCAGGGCACAGCTGCCTCCCTCTGGGGCCAGGATAGTTGATCGACCACATCTTTCCATATAAATCTATAGGTTGCTGCCTTTTCATAAACGCCCCCCCCTGCCCCTTTAGTTAAAAGGTTGTCTTGGTGGGATGATACCTGCGGTGGCGGCATCCTGACTGTGGTGGTAGAGACCCAAAGAGCCAAACGCTGAATGAATCAACAGTGAATTCTCCCTGTGCGGAGTGCCCCAAGCTCAAGGGCAAATACAGGCTTGAGGCAAAAGGTAGGATGACTCAAGAAGAAGCCAACTAAGAGGATCCTAACCAGTCCTTGGGGAAAGAAAGGGAAGACTTCGGAGGTTTCTGACTACCTGACTGACCTAAATCTACCTGACTACATTACCCAGTGTGTATGAAGTGACAGACTGGGACTCAGGAGATCTACCTGACTACATTACCCAGTGTGTATGAAGTGACAGACTGGGACTCAGGAGATCTGGACTCAGCCATGGAAACTCACTCTTTACCCAAAAAGCCTTATTAGAGTTGCTGAAAATTACATACAACAAGAAGCATTACAAAAGCCTTAATCTAGTGACACTTCAGGATTGGTTCATGCCTCCCACCTTGCTATGCTCTCTCTGCTAGTGGTGTTGTGATGATGATGATTCAGTGCTGTAGTTAGGAAAGTATATTGCATTTACTGTATATAGGTTTCAGAAGCTTTGCATGATACACCAGGACACTTTTTGTTACTAAAGTAAGTGCTATTTGCTTTAGTGGTTGACTTTATTTCTCACCTCACCTCCAGTTAGGTTGTCTATAGCAGGAATGTCCAAACTTCAGCCCTCCTGGTATTTTGGGCCACAACTCCCAGAATTCTAAGCCTGTATTGCCAATGACAAAGAACTCTGGGAGTTGTGGTCCAAAACATCTGGAGGGCCGAAGTTTGGACATGCCTGGTCTACAGGACTTTCCTTCCTTGTGAGATGTGCCCAGCTGAGGGAATGCGACTGGCCCAAAGACACCCCGTTGATGTTTGTATACATGTGAGGAGTGCAAGAACAATGATTTTCCAGTGCTTGGGCCATCACTCTAACCTCTGAACCACACTGCCTCTTGAGGAGCCTCTTATTCCTGGCAGTCTTGCAGCCCCTCCTGATCCAAATTGGGGTACTTTGATGGGGGTTCCTGCATGGCAAGGGGTTGGACAGGATGGCCCTTGAGGTCTCTTCCAACTGTATGATTCTATGACACTCCCCAGCACCAGGAATAGGGAGCTGAGAACGCCTGTTGTAGGGCATCTTCACCAAAGCACCTCTGACAGACCATCCAAAAATCTCTTGCCCTTCCTACCACAGCTTTAGATTTAGAGGATCTAAATCTTTTCATGCGGCTCTCTCCAGATCTTTGGGTCCCAGCACAGAAGGTTGATGCCACAACACAACATTCTGGCACCATAAATCTCCCCTTCCCATTTCCTGCCGCACCATGACTGAGTAGGCCCACTTTAGCTGCTGCAGGACAAGGGGGGTTTGAGGTCAGCTGGGTGAATAAGTAACTGTAACCTTGATGTCTGGAGGTAGGGGTGGGGGAGGTACATCACAAGCTTAGTAAATAATCATCACTGTGTGCACTGCAACATAATGCAAACTGTGTGGAAGTTGAGAATGCTGCTAAGTATTGGAAACTGTTAGAGAAAAGCCAAGGACTTCAGAACAACTGTTCCCCAATCTAGTTCCCTCCAGAACGGCTGAACTGGGACCCCCATCAGCCTTGGACGTGGCAGCGTCAGCTGGAGTTCATGGCAGTTGTAAATTGAAGTACAGTGATGGCTTGTAAGATGAATTTAATTCATTCTACAGGTCAATCCATCTTACAAAATGTGGTTTCCTATAGGAATGAATGGGAAACCGATTAATTCGTCCTGAAGCCTAGAAAAAAGACAGAAACACCTAGTTTTTGTTGTAAAAAAATCTTTATAAAGTGCACTTTAAAGACATAAACACTGTGCAAGAACATTATTAATCAACAATAAACATTCCAAACATCACAAGGAGTGACAATCCTTTCCCAGTTTGCCACAAACCAATCACTGGGTCCCAGGCTAGCTTCTTTTCATCTGGATATAAAAAGTAAGAAGAATAAGTTTTAGTGCTATCAAACTGATTTATTCTTCTTTAAGTGCCATGTCCTTGTAGAACGTTGGCGATCAGTAGTCTGAACTGGTTTTTATCTCAAGCTTTTCTAAAAAGCAGCTGCGCTCACTGCGGACCATGGGCTTAAGTTCTTAAGCCAGAATGTTCTTCTACACCATGGGCCATGCTTCCCATCTATTTTTCCTTGAAGGATAACTTGCAGCAGATGGTATTTCTTATTGTGCATTGTGCACAATTTCCTTCTCTTTACCGTACTGAGGATTTCTAACTTTTTATTCATCCACTGTAATACAGCCACATTAGTGGCTCTGGCTGTGCAAGGTATCTTCAGAATTTTCTAGCCTGTTCAATTCTACAACAAATTTCACATGAACGCTCCGAGTTATCTTTGACAAAACATCCCAAGCATTTATAAGATGATACTCTTTCCATTATATCACTGCCGATCTTGAGAAGATTCTGTGAACCATTCTGATTTTTTTTTACTGATAACCATCCATTTTGTCTTCTTCACCTTAATTCACAATCCCATGGCACTGCTTTCTGCGGCAACAGAATCCAATAATCCTTTGCAAATCTACCAGACTTGTTGCAAGCAGGACAGTGTCGTCAGCGTATCTTATGTTATTAGCAAGAACTTCCATAAACTGATTTATAAATGTAATCAGTTCTGAGCAATAATCCATCCGGTTCCCATGTGGCATCTGCAGGACCCAGTAGAGAAGAGGGAATATAAAAACTGCGTGGTGTAGTGGATAAGCTTATGCGATCCAGGTTTAAATTGCCCCTCTGCCGTGAAATCCACTGAGTGACTATGGGTCAGAAATCTCTGTCTCTCACCCTAACCTGTCTAATCACATGCAGTTGTTTAAAGAGAACATCAGCAGGAAGAGAGTCACACATCCTGTGCTGAGACTTCTAACAAATAAGTAAGCAAATTATATTGTAATTTAGATAGGATCTTTTGTGGCTTCAAGATGCCAGTGAAGCAGAAGTCCCAAATGGCTGTTCTAAATGTTCCCTGACACCAGTTCTGTTTCTCAATGCCATATTAACTGCGGGCACTTAGCCTCACTACAAAGGGTGCCAAGTGCTACAAGATGAAGATCATTAGCACCTCATCACTGGCCTTGATTGCAGCAGACAATGCAAGGACACACCGAAAGGTTTCACCAAAGCCTTGGGAGCAGACAACCCCCACCGCACCCCCACCCCGTCCTTGGTCCTGGAAGCACAGCACATTTGCCCTTGAGTTTTCCCAATACTTAATTCTTCTGTTATGCTGATGGATGTCTCCTAGTATTTCCAAAATAAGACCAAGGCCAGATGTAAGTAGACTAGAGCGTGTGCCCACTGAATTCTACACATTAGGTGCACGTACTGACTCCAGGCCCAGAGTGGCAAGACACCAGCACAGTCAGCCCTCAAAGGAGGTGCTGATTATTATTATTTTCCCAGAGGAACAACAGTTGTGGAAGAATTCCTTTTGAAAAAGAAAAGGAGGGAAAGAATGAAGGCATACGGCTGTTTTCTTGCTTCCTCTTGATCCATTCTATGTAACAGATTTGCAGTAGATGCAGAAAAGTTTTCGATGCAAGAACAAACTTAGGAAAAGCCTAATTAACATATGGAATTTCCTGCTCCAGGGTGATGTTTGCTGACGCTGATAATCAAGGTCTGCACAAGTTGCTTATTTAGACTATGCATCATTGGTTTTCCCAACCATCATAACTTGCAGGGGTGTCCAAACTTTGCCCCTCCAGATGTTTTGGTCCACAACTCCCAGAATTCCAAACCTGGGTTGCCAGTGACGAAGGACAGTTGGAGCCATAGCTATTGGTGTCTGGAGATTTTGGCAGTTCATTTTTTTTAAAAAAAAAACGTAACTTTCCTAAACTCGGCCAATGTTTCGGCCAGTCGACAGTGGTGGGACAAATTCCTGCACATGGTGTGTCTGTAGATTAGGAGAGGGCCAGGTGGGCAGACCGTGCAAAGCTGTTGGTTTAAACTTACCATTAGTTCCAGCTAGCTTAGCCCATGTTTAGAAATTATGAGAAATGCGGGCTAAAAATAACTGGAGGGCCACAGTGCCTGACCCCTTGTCTCACTCCTGGGGTCACTGAATGCAGCAAATCATGACCAATATATAGATTTTAGGCACTGTTTGTCAGCACTGCTTCCAATCGCATTGAAAGGACTCCTTATCTGGCTAGCCAGCAGCAACAACAACAACAAAAGTCTAGCCAGATGCCCCATGGTCTCATCTAACTGGACTTGGGTGATGGTTTAAGGATCATATCTTGGGGGGGGGCATCCACCAGTTGCCTAAAGGGCAGAGGCAGAGAACAGTTCTTTGACGTTTCAGGGAATGATGGTTAGTTTCTAAAACAGACCACAGCTGTCTGCCTGCATTATTTAACACCCCCCTTCCCCAACCATATTTCAAAAGTGGATTTCTAGTTGCCTCTGGTTGGTTTCTTTGCAACTTTTCATTCCCTCCCTTCCCCCACTCCGTTTCTAGAGGGCACTTCTGTGGCGCGACTCAGAAATCTGGGGAAACGAGGGGAAATTGCTCTCCCCCATCCCAGGACCTGCCCGAAATATCGGCCTCCTCCAAGAATTGGTGAGAAGTAGACTGGACGTACTAGACCTGAAGAACTGGAAGGACTTGCTGGAAGGCTTACCTTATCAGGGGAATCCTCTCTGTGGTTCCCAATCTCCTGGCCTCCTCCATTCTACTGAGAATCATTGGGTTTGAGTTTTACCTGCCTCTTTCTCAAGATCCTTGGATCCAGCTGGAGATGATTTGAGGGCTGGTTATCGACTTATGAAGCCGCGTATTACAGACCATGGGAAAGATTTCAGGTGCACTGTGTAGAGAAGTGGTTTTGATTCAGTAATCCCTCTTGTGCCCTCCAGGGCACACATGGTTCTTTTACACACCATTTTTGTCTCTGTGTGAATTATTTTTGGCCATGGGGGATGTGAGTCTTCCCCTCTTCTCATTTACAATGTGTTTTAAGAATAAAAATATTATGGGGTTGTGGGGGAACAGGTATAGGCTCCGCCTTCCAAGGTCCACGGGTGGCTTGTGTGACCTTTAGATCTTGAGTTGCCGCTACCCCCCTGGTTTAAATAGTCTCCTGAAGACATGGCAGCTGGAGGACTGAGAATCGCCACCTTCTGAGGGACTCACCTTTTAGGAAGGAAGGGTTAGGCCTCTTCTCCTGGTTTATCCCTTCCAAAGGATCATGGCAGAGCAGACCAACAGAACCTAAAAGGTGGGGTGTGTGGGTATGACCAATGGTACACACAGACACATACAGACACACACACACACACACACACACACACACACACACACACACACCAATCTCTAAACAGAACCTAAATGGTGGGGTGCGTGAGTATGACCAATGGTACACACACACACACACACACACACACACACCCCAATCTCCAAACAGAACCTAAAAGGTGGGGTGTGTGAGTATAACCAATGGTACACACACACACACACACACACACACACACACACACACACACACACACCCCAATCTCCAAACAGAACCTAAAAGGTGGGGTGTGTGAGTATGACCAATGGTGTACACACACACACACACACACACACACACACACACACCAATCTCCAAAAGTTAACCAAGGCAACATACTGAATCCCACTAATATAAGGTTGGTGAAAAACTATTTGATATAGGGTGACCATCTTTTAGGTAGGACAATCCTTTGTGTGAAGAGCTATCCCTTCCTTGGTGACCAGTAAGTGATCACCCCACCCCACCAGTGTCCCTGATTGAACAGAGATTTATAAGACTTGGTTCTTCGTCTGATACTCTCACTGGCTATAAAGTAATACCTTTATGAGACCCATTAAATCTGGAAAACCACTTACCTTTTGAATCTTGCGGGGCTCCTTATCACATCTGTTGGAGGGTGGGGGAAGAGAAAAACCCTTCCAAAATCATACTTATAAAAAGTTGACATTAGACTATTGCACGTAAGGAATGTATGAAATTAGATCTTTGTGTGTCACCCAGGTGTTGATTGGCCCAAGTATCTAATGAGACATCTCTTGGTTATTTAAAATGAAATGATGGGGGAGGGAGAGTCATTTTGTAATGAAAGACACAAATGGCACACGTTGCGATGAATGGCAGGAGCAATATGCGATGGCAGGTTGTGTCACTTGTGTATGAACTTGAGACTGGAATCCAATGCCCAGTGAACACTCTGGAAAAACTGGACAGACCATTTATCTGAAATAACTGATTGCTGCTTAGCTAGATAATTCAAAATAGCTACAATGACCCATTTTCCTTTTCCTAGATAGCTGTTTTCAGTCAGCTGCGGAAAATATAAGACCAAGTATTTCAGAGGGTGCCTTACAATATATATCTGATATCCCATCTTTCACTCACTGCTGTGTTCCAAGGTGGTTTCCTAATCACAATCTTGTGCAATATTGCAAACAATTGTGTCCTTCAACTTACATTAATCATGTTTACTTGTGATATTTGCATATATCACAAGTAAACACGACCTGGGGTTCAATCCCTGGTAGCAGGCTCAAGGTTCACTCAGCCTTCCATCCTTCCGAGGTCGGTAAAATGAGTACCCAGCTTGCTGTGGGGGGCAATGTGTAGCCTGCACACTGTAATTAAAATTGTAAACCGCCCAGAGACTACTTGTAGTGGTATGGGGCAGTATATAAGCAGAACACTTTGCTTTGCTTTTATATGAATTTAAATTAGCACATGCAAATGTAATGCTCAATGACCGCCCCCCCCCCATTTCTGAGAAGAAGGTGTTCCCTTTTTGGTGTCCCTTGTCATCCATGTCTGCCTTTTCACTGTTGTCCTTTTTAGGACAGAAGAGTGGCCACCCTAACTCAGAGTAGCTGCTACCCATCTTATCCTCTGGGACACTCGCATGGAAGTGAGGGGTGTTATTTTGAAGCAAGCAAGCCACAACCCGAAACCAAGAGACACAAAAGAGTACAGTGGTACCTCTACTTAGTGGCTCAAGAGCAATTCGACTTAAGAGCAGAAAACTGCTGGTGTTTTAACTGCTGCCTTGCAAATTTTAGATGCGGTCTGCTCTACTTACAAATGTGTTTTTTTTATTTTTAATTTTTTTTTAAGCTAGGGCTCCTCTGCTTAAGAGTTGTTCAACTTAAGAGCGCGCATTCGGAATGGATTAAATTTGTAAGTAGAGGCACCACTGTACACGGTTCTGTAGTTCCAAACTGAGATGCTGCATCCTCACCTTTCTGACACTTCCCAATCCTTGCCTACCGCAGGCCACAGAAACAGATGCAGCAGTAGTTGTAGTAATTTTCTCCCCCTACACAGTCCTGATTCAAACATGATGTGGACAATCTTGTTCCCAGTCCAATCCTTCCTGCTTGTTTGTGGAGGTCCTGTGAGCAAAAGTCATGGAATTTTATTTTTAGCTGAGCAATCTGGTCCCAACCAGGTTCCTCGTATGTCAGTTGTGCTGCTCTAATTTGGATTTGTTTCCTTGGAAATGGGTAAAAAGTTCCGAAAGCCCTATTCCAGACTGGCCTTCACACAAGGCAAAGATAGTTTTGAAAGCTTCTTGTAATGGTTGTTATAGTGCCAATAGCCAAAAAGTATTCAATGCTGTAAATTTTTGTTGTGCGACTGTCCGTCGAGTGACCTCCAGTTTTTGCACTGACTGTACTTCTGCCTGTGACGGGCCCTGCTTAGGTTTGGTCCTCACCCCCTTTATTGAGTCAATCCCTCTAGTGTTAGGTCTCCTTCTTGTCCTAATGGCTTTTATCTTTCCGGGTTTTGCTTTCTCCTCGTGATGGGTTCCATCTAGACTGCATTTACTATACAGTATTTCTCTTTCCGACAGTCCATGGTATATATAAGCTAAAAGATTTCAGTTTGTGGTTCAAGAGTTCATAGGTCTTATTAAAGGTGGAAGAAGTTCTGAAATATTTTTTCTTGGTCTCAATTATTTACATCACAAACACTTGACATTTTAACAGGGGTGTGTAAACGTTTTATATCCACTGTAGCTGCCCTTCAAACTCTCAGGGTTTTTTTTTTTGGGGGGGGGGAGCTTGGCTGCTGTCTTGATTTTGATTGTTGACTGAACCAAGATATGGAAAATCCTTAGGAGCTTCACACCATTGCTTCAGGTTGTACTGAGTTCTTAAAAAGCATATTTTTTGCAACATACCGGTAGTTGCCTTAACGTTTAAAATAAAAACACAAATGTCGCTTTTTCCCTGTAAATGGAGAGTCCCCCCCCCCAAATTAAGCTATATCTGCATTTTTTACATTTTTATGTATTTGTCATTATTGGAGGAAAGTATTCTCACCCTGCAGGTCAGTGGATCATGACTAAACTTTTTCACCCAGAGGATCACTGGTCTCTGGAACTCCCTGCCAGAAGAAGTGGTGACAGCTGTCAGCCTTGACAGCTTTAAGAAAGGATTGGACAAGTTCATGGAGAACAAGGGTATCAATGGCTATCATGATGGATGCCTAAGGACAACCTCTGGGTTGGAGAGACAGGCAGGATCTCAATGCCATTTGCAGGGAATCGTAAGCAGGCAAAGACATTTGCTTGGGAATGCCCTGAAGCAAAGGGTGAGCCACTCTGTGAGAGAGTGGTGGACTGGATGGGCTGTGGCCTGTTCCGGCAAGGCTGTTCTTATGTTTTTAAGGGGCTGTGTAAGCTCCTTGGGGCAGGTGCCTTTTCCTCTTCTTGTGTCCAAGTTTTATTTCTACTTCTGTATGAAAGACGAGGAAACTGAGGTGTGTTTGTCTGGTGGTCTGTGGCCCCAATCCAGCTGTTAAGCCCAACCTAAAGGGACCCATTCATACCACTGGATGTAGATCAGCATCGGTATCAGCAAGTCGGGTTGATTCCTGTGGATGGACTTGTAGTGGACAGAGTGTTAAAGGCAGGACTTAGGGGACTCGGGTTCAAATCCCTGCTCAGCCATTGGAAAGGTAAGGGTGGGGGGAAGAGGGGACAGTGATAAGCCACTTCTTTGAACATCTCACACTCTGAAACACCCCTTAAGGTCGCCATCAGCAGCGGAGAAGGGCTTGATTACCCCTGAGAGCAACAGCAGGAGCTAAATATGGTATATAAGTGCTTTAGGCCAAAAAAGGTCCCTAAATCTGGGATTGGAAGGAAGGACATGGGCGTCCAGGTGACCCGATCAAGCCCTGCGACACCAGGCGGAGCCCTTGGTCCTGGAAAGCCCCCCACCCACCCACCCCCATTACTTACTATTTCTCTTTCTCTTCCCTACTCCTTTCCCTCTCTCGCCCATTCCCGGCGACGCCTTTTTGCCGGTAGACTGCCGCGGAACGTGGAGGATCCATGCGGCCAGGCTCGCTGATGTGCCGCCGACGGCCCCTGTCCGCCAGGACTAGCGCCCGGGCTCCCCCTTCGGCGAGGTGCGTGCAGCCGTGTGTGTGTGTGTGCGAGCGCGTGTGCGCGTGGTGGCCCCAGGCGTCCTCCTCCTCCTCCTCCTCCTCCTCCTCCTCCTCCTCCTTCGGGAGGGGGGGCGGCGGCGTGGAGGCGGGCCCGGGGTGGGGTGGGGGGGTGGAGAGGGCGGTCTTGGCGGCGTCCGAGCCTTAGAGCGCCGGTGGCTCCGGCGGGGGAACGCTCCATTTGCCCGTGGCGGGCTGCGCGGCTGGGCTGCGCTCGGAGCGTCGTCGAAGCCCCTTCGCTGGCCGCCCCCGACGGACCGGGCGCCCCCCCCACCCACCGGCAGCCTCGCCCTTGAGGGACGCGGAAGGCGGGCTCCTCGTCAGTCCTCAGAGCTGAGCCGCTTGGGCTGGTGCTTCCCGGACGGGGGCTGCGCTCCGGCCCCCTCTCCGCGCCGCCTGAGCCCTCCGTCCCGGGATTTCTCCGCAGGAACTTCGGGGCTGCGACGTCTGAAGCGGAACCCGCCTCGTTCGCCGCCGCCGCCGCCGTCGGGGCGAGCGAGCGGCCGGCCGGCTTGCGATGGGCGCGCGTGGCTCCCGTGCCGCCGGCTGCTTATGGCGTTGGCCTTTGGGGGCTCCGTCGGGTCTTCTCGCCGGGAAGGCACCGGCCGGGCCGGACGAGCAGCAGCCGGGCGGGCGCGGCGAAGCGCCTCTTCATTAAGGATCGGGGCTCCCGGAACCGGAGAGGCGCGCCGGAGCCACGGAGGGCGAGAGAAAGAAAGTGACGGGCGGATCATGAGGGCGTCGGAAGTGGCGCCGGGCGAAGCGACTTGCAGCCGCCGCCGCCGCCGCCGGCCCTTGTGGCCCGGAGTGGAGCCCTGAGAAGGCGGGCGGCCTCTTCCTCCTCCTCCTCCTCCTCCTCTTCTTCCGCCTGCCGGGTCCTTGCTGCGCCGTCGGTGCCGGCCGGGGCGTGCGTCGTCCTGCCGGCCATGGCCCGGGACGCTCGGCTGCTCCTGTCCCTGCTGCTGCTGCTGCTGCTCCAGCAGGCTCCGCGTCCGGGTCGGGCGGCCTCCAAAGCCATCCTGGCGTGCCAGGAGATCACGGTGCCCATGTGCAAGGGCATCGGCTACAACCTCACTTACATGCCCAACCAGTTCAACCACGACACGCAGGACGAGGCCGGCCTGGAGGTGCACCAGTTCTGGCCGCTGGTGGAGATCCAGTGCTCGCCGGACCTGAAGTTCTTCCTGTGCAGCATGTACACCCCCATCTGCCTGCTGGACTACGCCAAGCCCCTGCCGCCCTGCCGCTCGGTGTGCGAGAGGGCCAAGGCCGGCTGCTCGCCGCTCATGCGCCAGTACGGCTTCGCCTGGCCCGAGCGGATGGGCTGCGACCAGCTGCCCGTCCTGGGCGACGCCGAGAGGCTCTGCATGGATTACAACCGGACCGAGGCCGCCGCCACCACTGCCGCCGCCCCGTCGTGGACCAAGCCCACGCGCTCGGCCCGGGGGAGCCGCAAGCACCTCGCCCCCTCGGGCGGCCACGGGGACTGCCGGCGGGCGTGCGAGTGCCGGGAGCCTTTGGTCTTCATCGCCAAAGAAACCCACCCTTTGTACAACAAGATCGAGACGGGCCGGGTGCGCAACTGCGCCCTCCCTTGCTTCCAGCCCTACTTCACCCCGGACGAGAAGACCTTCGCCACCTTCTGGATCGGCTTGTGGTCGGTCCTCTGCTTCCTCTCCACCTTCACCACCGTGGCCACTTTCCTGATCGACATGGAGAGGTTCCGTTACCCGGAGCGGCCCATCATCTTCCTCTCGGCCTGCTACCTCTTCGTCTCCCTGGGCTATATCATCCGGCTGGTGGTGGGCCACGCCAGCGTGGCTTGCAACCAAGACTACCACCACATCCACTATGAGACCACCGGCCCGGCCCTCTGCACGGTGGTCTTCCTCCTGATCTACTTCTTCGGCATGGCCAGCTCCATCTGGTGGGTGATCTTGTCCCTCACCTGGTTCCTGGCTGCGGGGATGAAATGGGGCAACGAGGCCATCGCCAGCTACTCCCAGTACTTCCACCTAGCGGCTTGGCTCATCCCCAGCATCAAGTCCATCGCCGTGCTGGCCCTGAGCTCGGTGGACGGCGACCCGGTAGCTGGCATCTGCTACGTGGGCAACCAGAACCTCGACAAACTCCGGGGTTTTGTCCTGGCTCCTTTGGTGGTCTACCTTTTCACGGGGTCCATGTTCCTGCTGGCCGGTTTCGTGTCCCTCTTCAGGATCCGGAGTGTCATTAAGCAAGGGGGCACCAAGACGGACAAGCTGGAGAAGCTGATGATCCGCATCGGCATCTTTACGGTCCTCTACACCGTCCCGGCCACCATCGTGGTGGCCTGCTACCTCTACGAGCAGCACTACCGGGAGAGGTGGGAGAGGGCTCACAACTGCGCTTGCCCTGGGGAGAAGCACCCGCTGAAGCCGGACTATGCCGTCTTCATGCTGAAGTATTTCATGTGCCTGGTGGTGGGCATCACCTCCGGGGTCTGGATTTGGTCGGGCAAGACCGTGGAGTCCTGGAAGCGGTTCACGGGGAGATGCTGCCGGAGCGGGAAACCCGCCAGCACGGCCATGTACTCTGAAGCCAACACGGCGCTCACGGCCAGGACCGGGGGGCTGCCCAGTGCCGCTGCCTACCACAAGCAAGTCCCGTTGTCCCACGTCTGAGGCAGCACCTTGCTCGGTCACCCGCTTGCCAGGGAGGGAGGGGCAGCTAGGCAAGCGTGGCACAGTTTCGCTCCCAGACCTGACAGTGTCTGGGGCCAACCCTGGCTCTCCTGGCGGCCTTGGCATGGGACATGGGGCCTCCCCTCCCGTTTCCGCAGGGGATGGGATGGGGAGGGGACCCATCCTTCCAACAGCGCAGTGTTGACAACGGAGGCCCCTGCCGCTTTTGTGCCTGCTTGCATCCTACCTTGAGCGAGCATGGGTAAGGCTGGGCGACTTGTTCCATGGGGGAGAGGCCTTTGATTCCCCCGCTTCTTAAGATGGAGAGCAGCCTGGAAGGCTGCAGTTCTGACAGAAGGCATGCCCGGGGGAGGGGGAGGAGAGGGGTAGCTCTTTCCCACCCCTTTCCCTTAAAAGTCTCTCTAAATGGTTCCCTGGCTCCCCATCATCTCACACTGCCTGGAGAGCAGGCGAGGTCTGGCCGTTCTGAGCAGACATATGGTGGGGAGGGGGAGAGAAGAGGAAGGGAGCTGAGTTTAGGAAAGTTACTTTTTTGCCTGAAGGGTTCTGGGAGTTGTAGTCCAATAAGTAACATTTCCAAGCTCCGGTGGAGGATTGAACAGCCCCCCCCCCGCCCTTTTCAGGATACATCACAGAGCAGTCGTAGACACCCCTGCTCAGAAGCTGAGTCTTAACTGAGTTTGGCAGAACTCAGTTCCCAGGTGGGTTTCATGTTCTAAGGGAGGACCTAAGCTTGGCTCGGCAGACCCGTCCACGGTTTAGTATAAGCGCTAATTATTTAAGTCGGGTCGATGAGCTGTGGAACATCATTATTATTCGCTGTTTTCCAGCTGCAGTGTTCTGTCTCAGCTGTACCCATGCGACCGAAGATTAAAGTAGCAGTTCTGAAGGGGGCAGTTGTGCTTTTTGAAATGGGCGGGTGGTGGAGTTAAGACCAAGCAGAGTTGAATTTCAAGTTTTATTTTTGGGTAGTATAGAGCCTACCGTCATCTGTTTTATGCCTGCACCTTTGCCAAGCCGAGGGCCAGGCAGCTGCATAAAGACACTGGGTGTGAGGACCAGTTTCTCTCTTGCGCTGCTACAAAAGGAGGAAGGGTCAGAGAGGGGAGAAGTTATTATTAATTTTTTTTGTGGGGTGGTGGTGGTTCTAGAATGCCCAGCTGCCAGGATCTCCCAGGGCAATGCTTGCACAGTGTCTTATCCCAGATAACAGAAGCAGCCTTCATGCCTTCTCTCTCTCTCTCTCTCTCTCTCTCTCTCTCTCTCGCAAATGGAACTGTGCGTTTAGATTGCTTCTCGGAACAGCCTGTGTCTAAAGGCACCAGATAGCCCTGGTCCTCTTTGCTGCCCCATCTGGAGGGAGCTCTTTCAACCACCAGCCCCTGCTTCTTTTGGAGTGGAGCGCCTGGGGAGAATGGGAGGTGCAGCCCCCAAAAGAAACTTCCTTGCTCTTCTTCCTGACAAGAACAAAAGCAGGGCACCCCAGCCCACACACCTTAATGGTAACGAACCGTGCAACATAAGCCACCTCGCCGGCACTTTTGAATCCACATAGATTGGGTTATGCCGGCAGTCTTGGACAATGAGAACACGTTTTCACAAAGTCCCCCCCACACACACACAATTTGTGGGAACCTGTTCCCTCTTGACCAGAGGAATCCAAACAATACCAGGCATGACACCAGCACATTGCTCTCTGCTTTGGCATGCTGGCAGCCTGGTCCTGTGCAGGGCGATTCAAAAGTCAGCCTCGCCACGTGTCACTGGGACTTATTCACACAGAAGCACCCCCAGGGTTGCAGCCTTGAACAGCACGGGCCATGTTTTGATTCCCTAATGCAACGTTTCCTCTCTCCCTCCCCTTTCTGTTTACTCCTCTGTCTGTCATTTGTTGTTGTTGTTTTTGGTGGTGGTGGTGGTGGTGGTGGTGGTGGTGTGTGTGTGTGTGTGTGTGTGTGTGTTAGGGGTTGGGGAGCCTTCTCCACCCCTGGAAATAAGGCAGTGTTGTTATTAAGGTCTTGAGATAGTTGTGAGCAGCCGTTGCTGTCCTTCAAGTCGTCCCCCCCCAAAATGGAGCAGGGAAAAAGGAGTCAGAAAGTCTTGGGGGGGGCGGGATGAATGAAAGAAGACGGACTTGCCCTTCCCATGTAGTAGCCGTTGCACTTGAGAGCTGCGCCTCCTTCACCAAAAGTGGCAGGGTTGGAACACCAGCCCCACCCAGAGAGGGGATCGGGGGGGGGGGTGTCCTACTTGTGTACGGTGACAAGGCCGCCTCCAGGCTCCTGAGGTAAGCAGTATTCCTAAATGCATTCGTGCCAATGGCTAACCCTTCTTCTGGCATTCAGCCCTGGCCTCTCTGTCCCTTTTGTTCAAACCACCGTAGTGAGAAGAACCCTCCATAGCCTTCTCTTTGCCAATTAGCAGCCCGTGTGTTTCTAGGTGTGGAAGCAGTGGCTAGTGGCCCCTTCGCAAGGGAGCCTCCCCTCCATTGGCCGTAGCTGCGGAAACCTAACTCTTGCGGACTCCTGCCCAGCAGCGTTAGTTGGAGCTCAGGACAAAATTCTCCTGTTTTTAACTCATGCATCTACTTGATACCCTACCCTGCCTGGCAGTAAACGGTCATCTCTCACCTCTCATGGAACAATACTGTGTCCGGGTAGCATCTGGTGGCAAGAAGGGTCTTCCTTACTCTTCCAGTGCGAAATGTTTGCCACTGAATTCAACAGGGACAAAAGCTCACCTGCGTTACCCGGCTGCGTCTGCTTGGCAGAGTAGATGAGAATCATTTTTTGACTGGACTCTCCCATGAGGCTGCTCTCCTCCTGGGGGAGAGAGGCTGGCTTCGGAACAGCCCCGTGTCTTGGGTTTACTTGCATCTGGTGTGTGTGTGTGTGTGTGCGTGCGTGCGTGCGTGCGTGCAGGCATTGCTTTCCTGGGGGCTGGTTTGCGGATCTCCATGTCGATGGCTTGCAGCTGGGTGTAATCACCAGGGCATGAAGGTGACAGGCGAAAGTGACGCTTTGCGATGGCTCCCCAGGCAATGCTTTCCGGCGAGGCTGATTTCCCCCCCCCCCATTTGTTTCCACAAGGAAGTCAACTAATGTCCTTCTTTCAAAATCACCCCAATCCCAAGTGTGGCTTGGCCTGTAGGTCTATAAATGCTTCCCTGGTCGGACGTTCTGTCGAAGACAAGAGGGAGCCGTGCCTGGGCTTTGGTAAAAATGCTTGTCTTGCGCGTCTGTTTTACACCCCGAGTCCTTGAGAGAGAGAGAAATCCAGCATCTTTCTGTGCAGTTGACCGCGCATTCCTATTGGCACGATGGTCTTTTTTCCCCTGTTTGTTTTCTGATTGCTCGCATTGTGCACTTTAAAAGTTGTAATTGAACCTTTCCGGTGACTCTTGTCCACATCTCACCACTAGCTTCTTGCTTAAGTATCTCTGTAGAGGTGTATCTGTGCTATGTTGTTGTGTCACTTTGGTGCTATGTTAATTAAGGAATCCCGGTGCCTTGACCTTGGCAGGGTGCATAGAATTCTCTTCTGGGGCGTGGGGTGGTCCTAACCCTGCAATTCAAGGGAATGTTAAGTCCCTTGCCAGGTTACAGGTCTGAGGATCACAGTTGGGTAGAACAATGGCCTTAACAGTGACATGTACCTGCTATGACCGTGGTGTTGTAAAGGCATGCTGAGCTGTCTCCATTGTTGGAGCCTTCCTCCAGCATCTACCCCACGGGTAGAGGAACATACGCTCCCAGGCATGTGGGGAGATCTGGCAGCCCAGCTCTTTCCTGTAAGACAGGAAATGCAGGATGAGCACGGGTTGGCGCCCCTGCCCAGATGACATAAGAAGCCAGTCTTTGTCTGACTCCCTGGTCCCACATCTGCTCCTCCTGTCTGGGGGTTAGCTAAAGGGAGTGAGCAAATCAGAAAGGTCACACCCAGTCCCTGGAGCGGAGGGCTGCAGCCCCTGCGGTGTCAAATGTTAAAACACACACACGGCGTAGGGAGGGGATCAAGGCAAAACTGCAAGGGTCACATGCCAACTCGGCTGGCCACATTTTGGCCTCTGCAGGGGGGGTGGGGCTTCCCGTACCTGTTCAGCCTGATCTCATTCAAGGCAAGGGAAGGTGGCAGAACTTCAGAGGTAGTTTCCAAAGTTTCTGCAGGTTACATTTTTACGCATCAGAACTGTAAAAACGAGGCAGGTGCAGTTCAAATATTTTCATCCATTGGCTCTAGTCAGCTACAAATGGACACATCTGTCTTTAGAAACAGCTGTGTTGGGTTTTTGCTGTATGACAGCCTTGAGGTGCTTTACACGTGTCTTCTGGTGTACACGCTTTTATGGACTGACATCCACTTTGTCAGAAGTAAAAAGTGTGATCCTCGGTTAGTCTACATCGACGCTACCTGGCCCCGTGCCTGTACTTGCAAATTAGGTATATATACACCTGATGTTCATATTTGTGAGGTTTCCCCACAATACAGATTCACGTTTCCTTGCAATCTTTATACAACATCCACAGTAGCACAAAGTGCTTTTAACATTTAAAAGAATATATTAGCTCAAAATATTACTGTTTTTTTTTAAAAATTAAAAACACACACCAGCCACAGCTTGCAAGGAGAAGCTCTGAGTTAGAAATAGAGAGAGCTCTTTCAAGGCAGCCGGGCTAGAAGCAGGATGTTGTGTGAGGAAGGAGTGGGTCGCCGCTCTTCCTTTTTGGGAGGAAAATGTTCCATTTCCACAGGCAGTGACATGTTGAAAAATAAACTTGAGTTTCTAAGACATCTTCCGCTCCTCCTCAAAGGCCACCAGTTAGAGCAAATAGCATTTCACCCCCCAACCAAAATGAACAAGTGTCTTGCTGATACCTTTTTTTTTTAAAGCTTCCTACCTGGGAAGGGATCTGAATCTAGTTGCTCCCTTTCGTTTTGTGTGTGTTTGTTTTAACGTAGCCCAGATGCGCCTCCTGTCTTTCCTGCCTTGGGTGATGCTTTCTGTTCTTGTTTGGCACCGTGTGGTCGGTGAACGTGCCAGCCTGGGAGGCAGAGAAGGCGTTGGATGATTTCCTGGCTCCTTCCAGCCCAGCGATTCAGTGTAGCTTGTGCTACCCCCACCCTCTTCGGGTGTTGCCGTGTTGGCTATTGAGCTGATATTTGCTGTTGGTCGTATTGGAACACGGACACTGAGCTGTCCCTCTGCCCCCCTGCATCTCTGTGGGGGCGGGAAGGTTTGTCGCCTTGTGCTGGCCGTTCAGAGCCGTGGCCGTGCTTCATTTCAAGACTGGGACTCCCGATCTGTATTATATTGCGTCTGGAATCTCTTGGATTGTAAGTGCGTAATGAGCTGTTGGAATTCAGTTCCCGCCAGTCAGTCCTAGGTTAGCTAACCCTCCCTGACTCGATTCATAAGGTCCCTTCCAGGTCAGCCGTTCTAAGATCATCATCATCGTTTGATGATCATTTTCATCATTATGTTCAACTTTAATGTGCAATGCTGGACTAAATCCTGTGGCTTCGTGTAGTAAATTGCCCTAAAGTAGGCCTCCTGAATCAGTGAAGGAGGGTTGGTAAGTTACTTCTGTAAGTTCCAGCGATTTCACGTACACTGCAGTAAGTTCCTCTGTGTGTGTGTGTGTGTGTGTGTGTGTGTGGTTACAGTCATAACCGACCCTTTGTGACCCCATGTCCATGGAGTTTTCTTGGCAGGAATACTGGAGTGGTTTGCCAGTTCCTACTCCAGGCGCCTACAGCACCTGGGTGGTCTCCCATCCAAGGACTAACCAGGCCTGACCCTGCTTAGCTTCCGAATCAGGCAAGATCGGGTGTGCTCAGGGCATCTCGGCAGCAAGTATCCAGAGTAAGTTCATTTGAATCAATGGAGCTTACTGAGGAGTTGGCTCACCAAATCCTTACCGATTCAGCTGGTCTGCTTCCTATGATTTACTACACTAAGTCACAGAGATTTGGCCATGATATGGCTGCCTTTCCCAGACAGTGGTCACTAGCAGAGAACAAGTGTCACTAGTTAAAACAAGTTGGCTCTTTTCCTCTTGCATATTGTGGATCCATTGTCTGTTATGATCCCCCCCCCCAACACACTATGAGAAATTCATTACCTATAGTGTAAACAGCAAGTTTGTGCCATTTTGTAGTTACTTTCAAGAGGGTGGAAACAGTGGTTCACTTTGGCAGGTCCCAAAGTACCAGCAGTCACATTTAAGTTCCGTGAACTGAATGGGCTTGCTTGTGTGAAATTCCATTTTTCCCCGTTTGTGTAACAAGAAATGATTTGATCAAAATCCCTACTCACACGCTTAGCGAGATTTATTATTGACTGTAAAGTATAGCTGAGAAAATGCCCTTCTTTAAGCTACTAATACAAACTGTGTTCGGGTTCAGTGTCCTTGTAGGCTCTGGGCCAGGCATCACTTGCTGTCTTTCCAGCTAAGCCTTCTTTCCCCACCAAATTGGTGGATGGGACAAAAAGCACTTGGTTTAAATTACTGAGGACTGAAGCTTGCTCCTTCTATAAATGTACTTGCAAGCCCAGGGGTTGGAGGGTTCGTTGTCTCTTGGGAGGCCCACGGACTTGCCCGTATGGCAGCAGGCAGTGGCTCACCCTTCTCTTCCTTGCTCAGATTCTTTTGTACAAAAGCAGAGCCACCTTGGCAGCCTGGAGCTGTCTCTTGGGGGGAGAGACAGAATACATTTCCTACCAAGTCATGCACACCCATATATAACTTTTCAGTTTGGGGTGGGGGGTTGGGGGTAGTCGGCAAAACCAACGAAACCTTGTTTTCGTCACTGAACACGCAGAGATCTGGTGAGGGTTTTGAAAAATTCACTGCTCATTCCACGTCTGCTTGGAAACGCCCCATGCTGTACAAAACATGTGGGGGTAGATAAAAACGCGGAAAGCAAGCATAGAAGACACCTTCTGCTTAAAGACGTGTGCCTTTAGGGCAGCGGCCTGGGCTAGACTGAGTGGATTGTGTGTGTGCTGCCAAGTTCGTGCCCGCCCTGTCTCTTGTATCTGATACAACAGCAAACGCTGCTCTGTCAAAGCTCCGGTAGAGTGCTGCGGATCACTGGCGGACACAGCCAGAGGAAAGGCCAATTCTGGTCTGGTCTGATTCAGAGTTTGCCTGTTTGATACACAGTTCCCAGCGTGACACTGTAAAAGCAATATACCTTGGTGAATCAGGAGTGGTAGGGAGGACGCATTGCACATTCAGGGTTGAGGGAAGATGCCTGCTATAAGAAGACAGAAAATGTCTGACTAGGTAGTAAAAAAAAAAAAAAAGAAAGGCAAGGGGGAAAATGTTGCTGTACTGTGACTGATATATTATTCCAAAGGCAGAAAACTGTAACGGTCGTCTTGACAGGATTCCTTTCAGCAAGGCACAGCGTACACTGATAATTTTATAAGACGGAATTGCACCATGTAGTTACAGTGTGTAAATAGTTGTATTAAAAGAATTAAATTTGTATATACTGAATCGCTAGTAAACTTTTTGATACGGGTTGGAAGCCGGTTGTGAAATGTGACAGTGAGATAGCTTTGGGCATAGATAACAGGAAGGCGACCGAGGCATTAATTCTTGTACTTGATGTTGGATTCATGCTTAGGTTCTGCTGCTCTTCCACTTGTGCCTTGTGGAGATGAAGCTTCTGCATACTGTTTGCAATATGATCAAAAGTGTCATGCCAAAAAAGGCTTTAAAAAGAAGACCTAGATGATTCTGTAAAAAGCTTTAAGTGTAAATAAACCAACTGCAGACACTTGTCTTAATAAAGACCTAACAATGATTCCTGTAGCCATGATTGGGAAATTCTCTCGCCGGTTTTAAAAAAAAACCTGGGCTGGTTTTATATTTCTGAAAATGTAAGGGACATATTCCTGCAAGCCTGTTTAAGATGCAAATCATAACCTTCGGGATTTCTTTTCTTCTGTACCCAAACGCCAGCTTCTGTAGAAAATTACACATGGACAGTAAAAAGGAGCCACAAGACACACACCAGCGCAGCCTGGAGTGGTTAAAATCCCTCCCTTTCTCCATTCTGGGACAAAGAGTTCATGAAATACAACATGCCTTTAAGTTTAGCTGAACATGCTACATTTGGTGAAAATATGAAATAGGAGAACATATTTAGAGCCTGTAATGAGCACAGTTAAAAAGAAAAACAAAGACAAACATAGTTTTGCTGCCTAGTTTGTGATTATGGTGAATAGAAGACAACAAAAATATTACTGGAATGTTTTCTTTCTGGAAAAAAAAGAACAGGAGAAAAACAAGGAGGAAGTTTTGCTAAGCAATAGCAGGCGTTGGGTCTGTGAAGAAGACCGAGAGCTGGTGTCAGGAACCTTTTCGTGCTGAGAAGACGGGTTAACACTAGCGAGGCTGGGCTTTGCACAGGAGTTGGATAAGCATGTGGTCCTCCAGGTGTTGCTGGAAGCCCTACACACATCGTCCTTCGCCCCAGGCAGTGCTTATTACTGCTGATGGAGAGTTGCAGTTCAACAACACCAGATTTTTTTGTGGGGGAGAGAGGAGGGGAGCTTAGCTTGCTCCTCCCTAGACTCCTCTTAGCAGCCACTTCCCCAACTTTCTTCCAGATCCGGGGACAAATTTGCAGCAGGTCACAATCAACGGTGCGGCTAAATTTGTTCACGACCAGAGAGACCCTCCAGCTCCCCCCTGTATGGAAAAATTTCCCTGCCACCGTGCATGCAAGTTTCTCAGAGGCTTGGTTTCAGCAGCCAGGAAAGCACGAGGGGGTGACAGGAAAATTGGGGAGTTTCAGGGAGGGAGGGGGAAAGGGGGATTTGAACCCAAGTCCCGCAAATCTCAGTACAGCACTGGAGCAACTAGAGCAGGCATGCCCAAACTTCAGCCCTCCAGATGTTTTTGACCACAACTCCCCCAGTCCTTTGTCATTGGCAATCTAAGCTTAGAATTCTGGGAGTTGTGGTCCAAAACGTCAGGAGGGCTGAAGATTGGACCTGCCTGCACTAGAGCATGCTAGTTTGTCAAAGACGTTGGGCCATTCTGTTTCCCTAGAGAGGCTTCTCCCTTATAAGAAGCGTCAGCCCTTGACCTCAAGGGGAAAGAATGGCGGGCAAGTTCAATCGTGAAGCCCTGGCCACGGAATTTCAAATAGGGCAAGCTGGCACACGTCTGCCCTTTTGACTCGCCTCGCCTCTTGCCTCGTCTAAGGCTTGGTTTCAGAAAACTCAACCTCCGTGCCAGAAAGACCAAAAGCAAAGGTGCTCCATATAAACCCCACCTCAGCCTTAGTCTCAATGTGGGGATTTTTCACAGCAGACCAGGGGCAGCCAACGATTTACTATAACCAGTGGCCTGCTCCTACCATAGCCGTGAAGGTCAGTTTTGCCAGGCAGAGCCTTTCCATCTATGTCAGTACTTGGGCAGGGAAAAAAAATACGGAGGAGGAAGCACTGCTTTCTGGGCCGCCCCTCAAAATACAGTCACGGCCGCAAAAAGAGAAGGAGCAGAGATGAGAGAAAGTCTGCCTGACTCACCAAATCAAGAAGCTAAAAACCAGGAGGCTTGGCATGTGCGATATCTCAGAAGAAGGCAAATGGGGTGTCACAGCTACAGAGAGTGTTACATGTTCTGCAGATACAGGTAACAGATTCAAGCCTCAGCTCTAGAACCAAGATCACTAGAATAGTAGAACCACAGAATAGTCCAAAGGAGTTAGAAGGGGCTTATGAGTGGACTAGAGGTAGTCTTTTATTGATGATTGCTCCGGTTTGTATAAGTGCTAATGTGGGCATAAAAAAAGAATGTTGAAGTTGCAGAAAATATTTCTTTCTTTTTTTAAAAAAAAAACTTACTTCAGTCTGAAAAAGTACAAGAAATTGTACTTCATGGAAGCTCTTTTTACTTTAAATCCCATATTCACTTTTTGTAACTTAGGCTGATTCTGCCCGGTTCTTTCAGTCTTGAGAGGAAAGGTTTCCGGTCCCCTGATCATCCTTGTTTTCCTCTGAAACTGTTCATATGTCTTTATCCCGCTTACAATCTGGTGTCTGGAACTGGATCCATTAGTCAAGACAAGGCCTAACCAGTGCCAAATATAGAGGAACTATCACTTCACTGGATTTGGTTACTAGACTTCTGTTAATGCAGCCGAAGATCACATTTGCTTTATTGTTTTGCTGCCACATCACATCGTTGGGTCCTATTCAGCTCATGATCTTCAACAATCCCAAGATCCTTCTCTCATGTAGTGCAGGGGAGCCAAGTTTCTTTCCTCTTGTAGCTAAGCCTTTGGTTTCTTTTTTCTTAAGTGTAGAACTTGGCACTTATCCTTTTAAATTCCATGCCATTGTTTTCAGTCAGTACTCGAACCTATCAAGATCTTTTTGATATTTTGTCTGTCTTCCTGGGTATTAGCTGTTCCACCCAATTTTGGGTCATCCACAGGTTTGGTAAGTATTCCTTGCAGTTCATCATCTATTCTAAACCATTAATAAAATCGCTGAACAGCCCCACAACTGAGCCTTGTGGTAACACACTCATTACCTCTTACTGGTTTGGAAAAGAACAGTTGACAAAACACTCTCCGATTACAATTCTGTAACCAACTACAGATCCACCTGGCAGTTGCTCTATGCAGCATACACTTAGCTTGCTAATCAGAGTATAATGGGGTTCTTTGTCAAAAGCTTTGTTGAAGTCAAAATCTATATACAGTACTGGATTATGATGTAATCCCAACACCAAGAGCGTCAACAGCAGCACTTAGGGCATAGACTCCACCTGTACTTTTTTAACACTCAACTCTCCCGCTTTTCTTGCGTGAAACATACTTTATCCTCGGAAGCAGGTCCTTCTGAACCTTTGTTTCCCTTCTCAAGTGGGAATTTCTCAATTTCCTCTATTGCCAAACCCATTTTGAAAGGTTTCAGTATTTTAATCACCTTGGAAACAAAACAAAGTAGCATATATACAAAAGGCAGTAGAGGAGAACTTTAGCAAGGTGGCACACACAGTTGAACTTCATCCAGTTTCTGTACCTCTGACTCAACCCATACAAATGTGTCGGGCCCCTGCTCAGAGTTACCTCCACGTGGTGTAGCAGACATATTAGTGACAGTTTCCACCCAAAGTAGGATGAACAGAGCTGGTTTGCTCCTAAGCCACCAAGTGCTCCCATGTATCGGAAGGTAGTTCTCATGCAACCTTTATTTATGGCACTGTCTCTCATTTTCGGAACATCTATTCCCAATCTGAACTATTTACCATTCAATTTCCGAGAAGCACCCGCTTCTGTTTCTGTCATGTTACAAGCCACCCAGTAGCATCTGACTTAAAATGACCCTAAATTGGGTTTCCAAAATTTGTGAGATACGTAAAAGAGTGTTTTTACCAGTGCTACCCCCCCCATAGCTTTCCATGACCAAGAATGGAAACCAGTTCTTAGTCCTGGACAACTCAACTCTATCCACGACACCCATTCATCAAAAGGATAAAAGTGCACAGGCCTTTACTTTTAACTGGACACATCCTTTGAAGAGACAGCTGTGCAAGCATAGCAGGTCTGTTATGTTTCGTTTCTTTGGATTTTGTCTGCTATGTATATATTCTGTTGCTGTACTCAAAAGACAGGCTTAGAGACTGTCCTGAAGAAGGCCCTGCAAAACTTTGCAGGGATGGCAGTCCCTCTTCTCCGGTCGAAATACGAATGGGAGACAAAATTTCATGATGTATAAAAGTAGAAAATGATCTTTATTCTCTCTTAAATCATTTTAAAAAGCTCTGGCTTTTTAAGAGGCAGGGACTTCTTCAGGAGCTGAGCAAAACAAAATTACATATTAAATATTTATTTATTTAAATATCCTCCTGTGAAAGAGATACATGGCTTAGGATTTATAGATTTAACTGCAGTACATATGCTAAGCATAACAGACATGCCAGAATACATTTCTGATACTGCGCGCACAGCTGTGTATCAGTGTTCCCTTTAACCAATGTCTTCGTTCTTAACCAGTCTGGATCTGCTGCAGACCAAAGAAGAAAAGAAGCTTGGTATCCATATGATTTTATGTTATTTTATGAAATGTATTCTTGATGTCTTATTGTGCTTATTGTGTGTGTGTGTGTGTGTGTGTGTACACACACACACACACACACACACACACACAGAGAGAGAGAGAGATCAGTAAGAATAAATCCTAAGCCATGTATCTGTTTTACAGGATATTTAATATGTAATTTCATAATCATGTTTTGCTCAGCTCCTGAAGAAGGCCCTGCTGAAATGTGTTGCGCCAGGGCTTTAAAAATTATTTGAGAGAGAATAAAGATTGTTTTCTACTTTTATACATCCTGAGACTCTGTATCCCATTCGTATTTTGACTTTCGTGGGCGTACCAGTTCCTTTTGCTTAGTCCCTCTTCTCCACCTGGCTTCAGTCCTACATGGAACCAAGTTTCAAATCTCTTTTTCATTTGGTCTCAATGTGAATCTAGGGTATGGTACCAGATATAATGGAACACGGCAGTTACGCTCGATAAAGCTACACTTTGGCCAGGTTGAGGAAACTTGACGAAACTTGCATTTGTTCTCACAAACAAACAAAAAGTTTATATTAATACACATCTTGGGGGCCCGTATAAAAGGCTAACAGGGAAACATTCAAGAGTCTCAACAGGACAAATGACAGCCCTTCTTCCACGACTTGTTTGAATCCCGCGTTTGTTGCCACGCACTGTCAAGCGACTTCTAGTGATCCTGACCGGGCTTCCAAAGCCAGTGAGAGTTTTTAAGGAGTGGCTTTACCGCTTCCACTCTCCCAGTGAACTTCTATGGCCAAGTGGGGAATTTGAACCCAGGCCTCCTGTATCCTAGTGCACTAGTCCAGCCACGATACCATGCGGTATGAATCCAGTTAAGTCGCATGAAAAAAACTGTTTGAAGTAAATATGGCAAATTCAATGGCACTTCCAGGTTAAGTGCATAAACTAAAACATCCTCATGTGAGACCGTGCTTCCAAAGATGAAAGGGCTAAATCCAATGGGAAGAGGTGGGTCCACTAAACCAGTGATGGTGAACCTTTTAGAGACCGATCCCAGATTCAAAACCCACTCATTTTTTGCAAAGTACCAATACAGCCATTTAACTTGAATGCAGGTGGCTGTGAAGGGGCGATGTTGGGTGCCCACAGAAAGGGCTCCTTCGAGTGCCAACTTTGGTTTGCCATGGGTTTGCCAACACTGCACTAAACACTAGGCTTTCCATAATGCTAGGACGTCTAGTCCCAGAAGTCACTTAGAATTCCCCAGGCAGACTTCTAGAATAAGGACAAGAAAAGCTAACAGGTAAAGGAGATGTCTTTCTTCTTTCATATTGTACTTCTCTCCAGATGTTCTGCCTGGGAAGCAGATGGGGAGGCCTCTTCAAGTCAGTTTTCTTGGAAGCGCTCCAGTCATCTCTGGTTCTGTTAGTCTCATGACTTGCTGGGCACTTTGAAGGAGGCTCTTACTCAACTACTCACCCATGGGCCAGTGGAACCGAGAGGCAATTCTCATTTCCTTTCCAGCCAAAACCACGTGGAGTGAAGCACACAAGGATGGTTGAAAGACAGTTCTTTTGCTTTTTGGTTTCTCTTCTCCCAAGTCCAGGATTGTGCCTCAAGAGATTCTAGTCAACTTCTGGAGTTTGAAGTCCTAACATTCCAAAATACCTCCTCAATCAACGAGCCTGGTGTATATGTTGATTTAATAAGACACCACCACCACCACCCCACTTTAATCCATCTATTCTTGAGAGTAACTGGGTTAAGCCTGATGCTTCTTTTCCCATGATCTCCTCACCCCCATGTCTGTAGAACATAGTGAGAGACAATATCATGTTATGATTATTCTCAGAAGACTCATCTTTCAGAGAAAAGGCTGGTGTCAAGATGGCACAGTCCCTGGATGCTCTATTTGCAGATTAGATTATGTTAGAACGGCTAGGCTGGCAACCCAACTTCAATTTTCTTTGTTGCCAGGCAAAAACAAATTCAGTTGTCCAGGCTTTTTAGGTCATCTGACTAGCTTTGATGGCTGTTTTTATGGTGGAGCTGCGGTGTATTATTATAATAATCTTCTACCGAGTTTGTGATGTCCTTTATCACTGTGAGTTTCGGCTGACAACTGGGGCAGTAAACTGAACATTAAATGTAATGGTTTCAATCTAACAGGTACATCATAGTTCAGTGATGTTGGCTGAGGGTTTCACATACGCCTCTGATACAACTGGAGACTGCCTAAAACTATGTTTGTGAGTTCTGTACCACTGGTGAGATTTCATGGCCGGAACAATTTTAAAAAAACAAAGCAAACAAGACACACCTCATCTTAATTAAAATAGAGTTTATTATTAGCTTCTCTTTTGATACAAACATGAGAAAGGAAAGCTACCTGAAGATGTAGCATTTCCCCCCCCAAAATTGGACTGTGATCAATACCTGAAGCCACAGACTCTGTGTCGAATGCCTGCCTGGAGCTGGTAGATTAAAATACTGCATGAAACTAACAGTCTGAGTGCCAGGGAACACTCAAGAAGCAACTTGGGCTCAATATTTAATATAACAAAGGAAACCAGACAGTAAGAGAGGCCGCACAATGTTTTGTGCTACACCAGATACACCTGGTGCTTTGATGTCCTCTTTAGATGTTTTGCCCTGGATATGTGAAAGTTTATAATCCAGGACATCTATTGATGCTTCCTATTTTTAGAAGCAAAAATGCCGAATTCATCCTGAATTCCCATTTTGGATGAGAAAACTTAATTTAAAGAAAGAGCTAACATTTAGAAGTTCACTTCCAAAGAAAGAGGTATTAAATACCAGGCTTTTAAGGAAAGTGTTTTCAAAGGCATTATTTATATGAACGGAAGATTATTATACCTCCCCCATCATCAGATCCAGGACTTCTCCGCTGTTAATTTAAAGCTTTTCGGAAGCAGAGGCCAAGAGGCAAGCTTGCTCCCTATCCATCGTTTGTAGTGGAAGAGTTTAGAAGAACACCTTCTTCTCTGTTCATCATCAAATCAGTCTTATTTATTCAGGCTAAGCTGCCAGTGCAACTCTCTCTGTTCAGCACATCAGGCAAATCAATATATATTATGGGCTGCACCTCTCCCAAGACTTGACCGGAACTGGGTAAGAACATGAAAAGCACCATAGCGGACAAGAAATGGCCCCTAACCAACTTGCTTCGACACCGGTTAACACCATTTCTCTGTTCCCATCCTGCACATTCTGAGCTCCTGCACAATCTCAAAAACAGAGGGGTTGTGTTTACCTAGGTAGCACAACTTGCTGCTCAGCAGCTCCTTGGTCTATAACTGAACACCAGTGTACCCGACAGTCTTGCTAGTAAACATGCAACTCAGGTTGGCTGGCAGTGGAGTGGAGCACCCTTTCACCTGTCAGTGCTGTAGCATCAGTTTTTCTTTTCAAGTGGCCTTAACACCAGGTTGGGGTGGAGCAGTGCACTGACCCCGAAACGCAACTCCAGCCATGGGGTGGGGGTGGGGAGAGGTGGAACAGTGTGACTTGTTGCGTTCAGGTTCAACGTCTAAAATTTGAAACTAGCCATTATTCAAAAACTCGCGCAGTTCACAGCTGTGAGCCTACATAGTAAGCAAACATCTCTGAATTGGAGGAGGGGGCGTGAAGGAAACCAAAGAGGAGAAAAAAGCTCTCCCAAATGGTTTTTGCCCCTCCGGGTTTCTAAACGGGAGTGTGTGCCCGCCGGACAAGGTCCCCTCTTCCCCACCCGTCCCCGTGGAATTGCATTCCTCTGGTTCTGGTCGTCCTGGGCTTGATTGGCTCCCACTCTGTCCTCTGGCTGAAAGACACTGCCATCGCTGTGGATGTGTGTGCTTGGAGTGGAGGTGGTGTTCCCGGTCCGTAAGGAATGCTGGTGCCTCGACGTCACAGCTTTCCCACCGTGCTCAAGAGAGGATGGCATTAGAGCGGCGAATGCCAACTAAGTTATCCGCACTGAACGACCGTCTCATAGCAGCTTTTGACAAATCTTTGTATTTGTCCTCACACAGCCTGGAGATGGCCTACGGAAACACATTCAGAGCAGAAGGACGTCTTCAGCGTTAAGGCAAGGGGAATTTTCAAGTCAGCACAAATGTCACAGTGTTTACTGTTCACTTCACTCATAAATCTATTGACTACTGTTACCTGCGCTGGTGACCCCTCAGGAAAATCAGCTGAGATCTAGCTTTGGGGAGGAGGACCAAGAGGCGTGAAAGGCATTTTTTGTGGAAAAGAACCTCACCATTTTCTCTTTCTTTTTTTTAAAAAAATATTTTAGTATCAAGAACACATCCACCATGTTCATGAAGATAAACTAGGAGGACCTTTTCAACTCACCTGAAATTTTAAAAATGTGGCCAAAATGAGGAATGTTTTTAATGCAGCCAAAGTAATAAAACAGAAAAGTTATACCCAACCCCCCCGGTGCGCCCCCCGGGGGGGGGGGGATAAAAATCAATGATTTTTATTTTTAAAAAAAATCAGATTTTTTTAAATTTAAACCAGATTGTTAAAGTTCAAATCAGTTTTAAATTTAAATGCTCTTTGAGGAAAAATCTCTCTAAAGATCATGTTCTAATTAAGATACATTATAGTCCAAAGGTTATTCTTTATGAAATTAGTTTTTAATTATGTAGCATAAGGCTGTATTAATCCATTCACAATGCCATGCTCTCCCAGAGGTATCTGATCATTTGGGGCAATTTTTCTATCTAGAAGATATTACTAAAAATGCTTGGTTTTGCTATTTTTCAAAACTGTGCATTTGGGTCTGCAATGATAACATGCCTCCTTCATAGCAAAAAATGTTGTAAAATAAACATCAGAATTGAGGAAAAGACCTTAATCCCATTGTTCCTCTGCAAATCTATGTACACAGAATCAACCCCCTTAACTCTTAAGTGCTACGTTTCAATAAGTTGAATGAATAGAAGGTTGTCTGGGATAGAATAGGTCTACACAAGGAGTAAATTTTGAGGCGGGAGGGAGAAATGAAAGTGAAACTTTTTGAGCATAATACTCCACGTACAGTATTGAGATCTTTATGTATATAGCAGCCTGAGGGTTATCATTCTCACTCTCTTCCTTGAGGAGGGAAATCTGTATTGGTCATAGGCCATAAAAGAGATCCAGTTTGGGAATATATAGACTGTCAGTCTAAAATTTTTTAAAGATATTTTAACCACATCAGTTAACAAACATGGATGTTTAAGCAAATACAAATATACATAACGCTATATAATGTTGCTATGTTGGTTAAGTAAAACTATTTAAATTGTTATTAAGGTAATGATTTTTTTTCTCCTTCCAGTAAAGTACAACAGAACAGATGTCCAAATATGAACGATTAACCTATCAAACTGGATATAGTTCACCTTGCAATAATTTCACAATTATCTATGTATTTCTAATGGTATATAACCACCAAATCAGTAATTACTCAGTAATTAATTACAAACAATTACTCAGAAATTTTTCAGTAATTTTCTGATATAACTGTAAAACTAATCTGAAAAGTTATTATTTTAAAAATGAAACCTTCTTCTGGTTGTAAATATTAAGATTAAAACAACTCCAGCAAAAGTAAGTCTTTATGTGGAAAAGCATTGATTTAAATCGAGCCATACTGACTAGTGATTTAAATCAAATCCACCCTGGGTGAAAACCCTCCTCAGTTCATTGGAACTTCTTGTTTATTTTCAAATAGACTCCCATAGTGCTCTGGATGGAAGAGAAGGAAGCCACATTTTGGATACTAGGGATGGGCTGTTTGTTTCGGAAGTAACGACGCAGGGGAGCCCAGGTGCTGTTCGGAAGCCTTCAAAACACAAGCAGCCCATCACTTACCTTCGTGCAGGGTCGCATCGGGCTAAACTCCTAACAGGAAGAAGTCTCCTGACGTCATCTGTCTTTCTCCCTGGCGCTAGCCAATCAGACAGGGTGGCGGGAATGATGCATTTCCCTGCACAGCTCCTGATTGGCCAGCGCCAATTCCCCCCTCCCCTTCCTTTGTTGTGCATTATTGGGTTGTGGTGGCTTTAACTGTTTGTGTTGCTCTGGTTGTACACTGCCCAGAGTTCCGTATGGGAAAATTGGTGCGGTATACAAACTTAAAAATAAATAAATAAATAAGATGACGTCAGGAGTCTTCTTCCTGGTTGGAGTTTAGCCCGATGCAACCCTGCAGGAAGGTAAGTGACTGGCTACTTGGGTTTCAGAGGCACCTGGGCTCGCCTGGGTCCTTTCAGCAGCTCCTGCTTCAGAAACAAAGAACCCATCCCTACTGGATACCTAAAAAGGACCCTCTGATCTGACTGTTCTGGCAACAGATACACCTCAAGAGCATAATAAGGTGTGTGCCTTGACACTGAAGCCAATAATAACAGCAAAAAGTAAACAACCAACTGGATGTGTTTCCTGCTCAGAATGGATGGTGAGCTTGGCTTTTCTTTAACTTTTATTATGCTTTAATTGTTAGAAAGGACTCATGAAAGACAGAATCAGCACTGATGGCCGCAAAGCTCCCTCTGTTTCTGCCCCAAGTGGTTCTCAAACAAGTGACCAAGTGGCTTCCTTCCCTCCAACAAAGGTGGCAGACTTTTGAGAACTAAAGGCTGCATGCATGCTCCTTGTTCTCCTCTCCCTCCTGAAGCAGTCCATCCGCCAGAGAAGAGAAGAGAAGAGAAGAGAAGAGAAGAGAAGAGAAGAGAAGAGAAGAGAAGAGAAAAGAGAAGAGAAGAGAAGAGAAAAGAGAAGAGAAGAGAAGAGAAGAGAAGAGAAGAGAAGAGAAGAGAA
>JAHTLZ010003542.1:12757767-12778417 GCA_023846285.1 Phrynocephalus versicolor | reverse complement strand
AGAGAAGAGAAGAGAAGAGAAGAGAAGAGAAGAGAAGAGAAGAGAAGGAAGTCACACCTGCTCCAACCCTAAGTCCGGCTTTCGTGCAAGGTGGGTTCTCTTGTGTTTTACAGGGGGCATCACATAAAGGCTCCTCAATCTGCACCAGAAAACTGAATGTTGACTCCTTGGGGCTATTCTTGGGGCTATGACACTCGTGAATGAGCAAGTCATAAGGGGAGAAATAAATAAATATGAGATTGTAAGGCAGGGTGAAGGTTTTGGGGATGGGTGGGAAATGAGTTTCTCAATAACAATATGCTCCTTTCCAACCCTCAGAACAGAAGTGAGGAGAGGAATAAAATAGGTGTGATTTTAAACTTTTTTTTCTGGTAGGGCTCTATGGCAGTCACTTAGATTAAAAGGCAATTTTACACTGACATGACTGCTGAACACTTGCCTCGTCTAACTTAAACTTAATGGATTTAGATTTTTGGGCTCACTGGTTCACTGAACTGTTCACCTCTGCTGGCTAAATCTTCCACCTTTGGTGGGAAATGGCACTTCAGCTCTTGGTTCATGCATGTCTTGTGAAACATACAAAGTATCTGAGTGTGTGTGTAGAACATCATCATCAGCAGCATTTTTTTTAAAATCCA
Organism: Phrynocephalus versicolor; assembly: GCA_023846285.1. Classification (NCBI taxonomy): domain Eukaryota; kingdom Metazoa; phylum Chordata; class Lepidosauria; order Squamata; family Agamidae; genus Phrynocephalus; species Phrynocephalus versicolor. Next base: position 12,777,779 of record JAHTLZ010003542.1, on the reverse strand, counting down.
CCCACAGAAGTGCTCAGCAGTGATCTAAACTGGGCGACTCCTTATCCCTGAAGGTTCTGGCCAAAACAAAAGTGAGAAACTTTAGTGAGACTACAATTTGGTAGCTACCTCCCTGCCTGCCTGTAAATAAATCTCAGCCAATAAAGTGGGACACATGTGTCTTGACATGTGTCTAAAAGCAACAAAATAAAATAAAAAGAGCGTCCAGATGCACTGACAATCTCATGTGATCAAAAACGAGGACAAAGTTGCAATGCAGTTGCAGTTCTTTCCCCATATAATTAAAGCTATTCATCCATCAAGCAATTCATCCACCAGCCCTTCCCTTCTTCAGATATTAGGAAGTACACCTTCAAAGTTGATGTGGTAAACATGCATACGCTGCCTTATTTTGAGACTTTTTATCCCTCTCCCGTTTTTAAAAATTGCCCCATTCTTCAGGAAGAATTTATCTCGACGCCTTAGACTCCTGTGCCGAAAAAGGTTAAAAACCCTCCCATAGACCTTGGCCAGGAGTCCTTGCAAACAAACTAACGTGAGCCCAGCAGCAGAAGAAGCTTCTGCCACACAAACCAAGTCCTCCCCGTGCACCAAGTCTCAAACCTTTACCTCCAGTTTCTGCGCCCGTTCTTTACTGAGGGGCTCCAGCAGAAAGCTCAGGTTGTTGTCGTCTGCTAAGGAGCGAAGGTCAAAGTAGTATTTGGCGTAAACACTGGCAGGGACATTGATGTTGAACTGCAACAGCTCCAAGAAGTGTCTTTCCATCTCATTCCTGGGGGGAGGGGGGTGGGGGGAAGATGAGGATGAGAGGGAAAAGGAAAACGGGATGTGAGCAGGGTATTGGCAAAAACAGACATACTGGGAGCCTGGATATTATTCAGAACCAAAATGCATCCAAAGCTGCTGGTGCTTCTCTGTGTTGTTGTTGTTGTTGTTGTTGTTGTTTTAAGGGAAACAAAATTAATCTTCTCATGTTAGTGGCAAGAGACTAGGACCTGCTGCTTGAGGATCAAGGCTATGTGCTCTCGTGCACTCCCCGTAGGCTGCTAACTTGGGAGCACTGTTGTGAGTTCCATTAGCACAGAGGTATACCATTCATGCTCCCGCCTTATTCTTACAAGGCCCAATTCTGTAGTTATCAGATGAAAAGAATGATGGGGGCTGTTGATTAGCTCTGAAGAACTTGCAGACATTTTCACCAGGTTGATGACAGGAAGGGGGTCTGTTGAAGTAGCTGTGGACCGACAAAAGAAGCAGGCACGTCACCACGGCAACAAATGGATCTCTGAAGAGCTGCCGCTATTATCTTGGGAGTAAAAAGCCTCTTGAGGCAACATGGATTCATCTCCAGCAATAAATAAATAAGCAAGCAAGCAAGCAAGCATTAGGTAGGCGAAAGAGTTCCCTGCCCTAAAACTCCTGAGAGGATACTTTATCTGCAGAAGAGAGGAAGAGGAATTCTTTTAAGGCTGCCTCCAACCTTGTTTTACTAAAATCCATCCTGTAGACTCACGGTCTAGGTCAGCACCTCTTCCAAATGTTTTTAGGAGGGAACAAAAACAAACCCCTCCAAAACTAGCATGGCTCAAAGATGGACACATTACTTATATATCATGCAGATCCTTAAGGTGGGCTCTTAATCAATAACCTGTGAACCATTTTTAAGCCATCAAATTCTTTTGCCAGAAGGCACAGTTCTATTTCTTGCCTATGATTTATAATTTACAGTATTTCATATAGAACTATTTATATCTATAATTCTTTATTATATATTCACAGGCTCAAAAGTGGCTGAATTTAATTTGTACACTCGTGCAAAATGCTGCTGAAAACATCAGAAACATAAATGAAATCCTCCACTATCATACGAGGGTTGATTGAAAAGTAAAGCCTCCGTGGCTGTTAACTTTTTAAATCGTTAACCCATTTTCAAAATTCTTTTTGTACCTGATAGCTACGTTTGTAAAACGTTGGAGAAGCTCCGCGCACGGTTGTGCCGTGTCCAGGAGGATTTGGACCTTATTCTGCAGCACAACAACGCCCACCCACACACGAGTCACAAAACACAAGAGGCGCTGAAGTTCAAGGAGGTTCTACCGCACCCGCCGTACAGCCCCGACCTTGCACCTTGTGACTTTCACCTTTTCCTAAAGATGAAAGAGCACCTTAAGGGACATCACTTTCATTCTAGTGACGAGGTGAAAGCTCCCATTCTACCACGGCGTCAACAACAACCAACTAAATTCTTCTCCAATGGGTTTGCCTGGCTAGCCACGTGTTGGTGCAAGTGTGTTGAAAGGGATGGGGACTATGTCGAAAAGTGAAAAGTGCATTACCCAGAGGGCAAATGTAGGTATCAGGTAGAAAAAGAACTTTGAAAATTGGTTAACAAATAAAAAAGTTACAGCCCTTACTTTTCAATCAAGCCTCGTACGTTTAAAGGTGAGATACTGTAAGGCAGTAAGGACCAGAGCTTATACACTACTAAAATAAAGTAATTCCTCACACTGCATTAGCACAATCACTTACCTATGATGCAAGTGATTGCATCATAGGGATGTGTTTTAGGGATGGAAAAAAAATGCATGTTTTAAACACTTTTAAAAAATCACTGGCAAAGACATTTCTAGAACTGTGCAAGACATATCTGTTGCTTCAAAAGATTAGTGGAATGTCCAGTCATGTTGTACGTGTCAAGTGTCATAAAACAGATGAGTGCCTCTGGATGTCCAGATGAAGTTGGAAGTACCTGACTCAGTAGGTGGCAGAAGGCCACCATCCCAGACAACGGAGATCCCTATGACAACTATTGCTATCCTATATCATTATTCTCTGCCTAGCTAGTCTGCATTCCCCACAACCTGTAGGCTGAGCTCTTTGTTCACCCTGGGAAGTTGAGGTAGATCTGGAAACTTCCCTCCAACTTATTCTTAGCAAGGGTAAAACCTTACGTATTGATCCAACAGGCAATATACAGCTCAAGAAAAAGGCAGCTGCATAAATCACAACTACATGCTAGGAGTCAATTTTTTCACCACACTTTTCTTTTCTTTCTTTTTTTAATATGTTCATTTCACTGCAGGGTCTGGGAACAAAGAGGAATCAATCACCTAGAGGGCTAGTCTAAATCAGAATAGAAGCTTCGTGTGGCTTCTTTCCAACAGGATGGAATGGAGTACCATTAAATCTACAGCTAGAATTAATTTCCTGCTCATAGGCTCATAAAGCTTATAGAAATGCAAATCAGATAATGTTTTGATGATCAGCTGATCAGGGATTCATTTACCCCTTTTGTACAGGCCTTGCTAATACATTTTAATTGTGTAATAATACAATGCCTTGCCAGATTAACACATCTATTAATAGGGGGTTAGAGCCTAGGAAAAGCCTTTGGGTCGCTTTATTTGCCATTACATGAAGCTCAAGAATGAACAGCAGGCCTTCTCTTTGATACACGCTGTAATCTACGGGATTAGCAACTGTAGGGAGCTGGGATGGTGCAGTTTTTCCCTTCCTCTTGCTGAGACACCCCAATAGTCAGATACGTTAGATGACAACAGAGTCAAGTTTCCTCTTGTTTCAAGTTTGCTATGGTGGTTTGGGAAAGGCAATGAACTCTCATTTTTCTAAATCAAAAGCTAGATGTTTTTTAAAAAGAAAAATAATCCCCTGATTCCCCCCACCTCAGTTTATTTATAGTGTGTCTTTATTAGAAATGAACTAAAAATTATGAGCTGTGTTTCTAAATGCACCCTCTAAAGCAAAGATAGGGACTCGACAACTTGACCCAGGCTGTAATACTTCTGAATTTGGCTTTTTGGTCTTCTCCCCCACCCCCTTCAATCTTATCATCAGGCAGCAACTATTGAGGCGTTGAGAAAAACATCTCCCCTGGCAGAAAACTGGAACTCCGACCCCACCCCACCCCCGGCAAAAAGCAGAGGGAACACAGATGGGGAAGGTTAGACTTCCCTGTGTGAAAATGTCTCCGTGTCCCTTAAGTGCAAAAACTCCATTGTCAAACAGAAACCAGGCCGCAGAGGTTGTGCCCTGTTTAGGTCCACATAGATAAACACCGAACGTAGCTCTTTGCATTGTTTTACAATCACTTTTAAGCGACAGTTCTATGAAAATGAAATTTATTAAGAGTAACTCCTCGTCTTGGCTTGGATCAAATGCCTACTTGAAGGCAAGAGGATAGGCAGACAGAAGAGGAGTGTGTCAGCAAAGGGGACCCTGGGAAGGGAGGCCCGGAATAGGTTTATGGAGTTCTTATGGGACGTGTCAGGATTCCTAAAAACATTAACAAAATGCTGGTGACGAAAGAGATGGAAAAACCTCCTCCCAATGTACACTTTTTAATTAAACCATGTGACATTTAAACTGTACACAAAGGGGGAACAGACTCAACTGGTTGGCTACTTATTGGATAAGCAGGGAGGTCAGAAGAGTAACGGCCACAATTGTAATGTGCACGGCTGAGCGTATACGCCGGTCCTGATCCATAGGATCTTAAAGCTGTCCAAGGAATTCTAAAAAGTTCCAGGCAATGTTAGTGACCTCTAGAGAGTGGGTGGGCAGGTGGGAGGGCTGCAAAACAATAAAAAAATGGGACATCCTTTGTTAAATGGTGTGGTATTCAGGAATGCACCTCTGCACGTGCTGGTGAGAGTGAGTGAGACTATGAGAAGGAAATAAGGCATACCATTTGTTACAAGCAGATAAAAAGATGTCAAAATACTTAGTGGACCAAGACACATTAAATGGAAAACCATAGCACTTATGGCATTTAACACGAAAGGCATGGAAAAAAAAACGCAGGTTAGATGGTACAAAGAGAAGCAGATTTAACTAACCCTGTAACTTACATGTCTTCAACTGTAATATCCTTCAGTATTTGGCAGTAATCTACATTCCACACGGCCTGATCATCCCACACTTTAGAAGCCAGCAGTATAGCACCGAGAACTATTCTCTTCCAGTTACTTGGGCAGATGTCAATCTCTGCATAGGTCAAGAGCCTTTCCAAGTAAACCTGAAGGATAAAAAAAGAAGAATGTACTGAGAATTTCTGAATTTGCATTTTTAATTCAGTGCAAAAAGAAGAATACAAAGCAGAAATAGCAATCAAATAAAAGGAGCCTCATGAATATCAGCATTCTGCGCTGCTGACAACTCTTTTCTTCCAGAATCTCGCCGTAACCAGGTCCATGAACCCAACACTGGAGGACCCACAAAATCTCCCCTTGTGACGGTAATGTTCTTTTCTCATGATAGCATAAGCCAAATGGTTGCAGCCAGAGACAGGGGTAACAGGGACAATCTAATCTCAGCCTGACCATATTTTTGCATTGTTCTATTTACAGCCTGTTCTACTTCCTTTCCCCTCCACGGAACCAAGAGTGGACCATTCTTCATCACATCATGGAACGCTGGAATGCAATGGAGAAGCTTTAATGAGAGTTCCTCCCAGGGGACCCCAAGCATTGGGTTTCCCGATTTTCTTGGGAGGAAAACTCCCAGAAGCCTATACCACAAGCTCTGCCAGCCAGGATTTATTGTAGTCCAAAAAGGTGTGGAGACCCAAGAGTGGAAACCAGTGGCTTGTCCAGGTGAGCTGTAAATCCTTATCGGAGGCAAAGGGGTGGCGGTGGGGAGAGCAGTGCCCTCTGAAAAGAGCAGCCAGGCTGGCAGCAAGTAGCAAGTGACACTGGAGTGGAGCAGTTCTCCTCCTTGTTATTGCTGCTGCTTCCTGCAGTGAAAAACTAGAGGCAGCACTGAGGCTGCCCAGTGTCCCAGGACAAGCATGGCAGGAAGAGGGAGGCGGGCAATACCGGGTGTTTAGATTTACTCCTTGTGCACACACCCATGGCATGCTGCCATGACAGGTGATCTTTGGAGGCCACCCCTCCTACTGAGTACCTTGACTCTGACGACTCCGAGAACAAAGACGGCAGTGGGAGGCCAAAACAGCCACCCACTATTTCTGCTAGCTATGGTCTCCCTCTCCATCCCTGTCCAGAAGTGACATGAATTTTTTTTTTTTTGCGGGGGGAGCTCCTTTAATATCTCCTCTTTCAGTTCCTCCTGCTGTCACTGCACAAGACAGCCTAGAAATCTAGGTACCCAGGTACATCTCTCCCCATGGAAATACATTGGGTTCTACATTAGAAGCCTCACACCAACTTTCCACAGACTGATGAAGCTACTTGGATGAGTAGTGCAACATTTCAATCTCACAAGAAAAGAAGTCCTGTTCCATCTGGAAGAAAATAAACTTTTTGAAAAATTCTGATTGTAGTTTGTCATCGTGAGTAAACATTATTTTTTTTTAAAAAAAATTAAAGTTATGATATCAAATATTGATGCTTTTTCCTTCATTTGTTTTTCAAAATTATATTTATATTTTTATCCCAACCAATAAGGGGAAAAGCTCACAAGGAGCTTTGAAGAGCAGATGGCAGGAAGGGCTCAAATAAAAAAAAATTTGGATTCTCAATCTCTGAAAAAGGCCATGGTCTACTTCTATAAGGAGTGCTTTCCTTTGTTTTCAGACCTACTCCCCTTTGAAAAACTGGGCTATATATTACTCAAGATTAATAAAACCAAATGATATGTTTCCTATAATGTATTCTCAGCCTAATTATCAATGTAGATATTATTAAAGGTATGCCTTTCATTCACATATATGTCTATACACACATCTTCAAACATATAAAATGTCAGGCTCCACTAAATGCAGATTCTCAGCTGATAATAGGTGCCTACTCCACTAACAAGGTAAAATGCCAGAACTGGAGCTGCACTCTTAAAGCTTATTAACATAGAAATATGTGCTGCTGACTTCAATGGGGCTTGCATAAGCATATTTAAGAAGAACTTTTAACACTGACAAACTAGTCTCAAGATATCATTACTCACAGATTTCCTTTGTTTCTTTAATGAGCCCATGAGTTACGGGCTCTGTATTTAACAAAACATTTCTGCTGTGTTTCTAGTTTTGGCACCATGTCTGCTGGAAAAGGTAGCACAGAAATCTGAATGCCTGACTGAAGAGTATCTTTTTTTGCTTTGAAGAATTAATGTTATTAGGGAAAGTCTGCAACACCTATAACAAGTCATTTCAGAATGTAAGCCCTTCAAACACTGTTTATCTGTAGTTCAACGCTGTTACGGTTCCCTGGTAAAACACTGCCAACTAGTGGTAATGGTCTTTTATGTTTCTCACATTTCCTTGAGGTTTTGTGTGTGTGTGTGTGTGTGTGTGTGTGTGTGTGTGTGTGTGTGTGTGTGTGTGCGTGTGTGTGTGTGTGTGTGTGTTGCGTTGTTACAGTCGTGACCGACCTTTTGTGACCCCATGTCCATGGAGTTTTCTTGGCAGGAATACTGGAGTGGCTTGCCAGCTCCTACTCTCTTATTTCTCCTCATTGTTTCCCTTTTGTGGAAGTGCTCACCACAACTCTATGCAGTTGCATATGGTACAAAAATCCTTCTTCAGGTACCAGAAAAATCTTTGCTGTTTTTACTGCAACGGAAAAGCACAACTACCCCTCCCCCTACCTAAAAAAAACGTCAGGACTCCTCCTAATATTACAAAAGAGAAGCACTGTGATCAAGACGTTCTATTCCTCATCACTCCAGTTTACAAACAGTTCCCGATCTGCTTTATAAGTCAGTCTGCAGTAGTGGAAGCAAGTGATTTCATACAAGAACCTCCGTTCCCAACTAGGACAACATTACTAGCTGTAAGGCACTGAACTGACTGCCCAGCTATCTCAAGCTCAGAAGCTTCATCCAGATACATCTATCCTCAGCTTCTGTAGTATTTACACAATTCTTGTAACACACCTGTGTGACACAAGTTAAATACATCTCATGAAGCCTACATGAATAAGGTGTGCATCTGATGCACAAAAAACTGCAGCAATGTAAAAGGATCTTATGCATTATGGGTACAGTAGGACCCCCGTATCTGCTGGGGATTGGTTTCGGCCTTCCCGTGGATAACAAAAAACGCAGATAAGGGAGAATGCCAAAAATAACCCCAAAGCTGCTGTTTTGGGACAGTACCTTGCTTTATGGATGCTGAAGTATTTAATTATTTTTTCCTGTTAACCGTGAATAACTGAATCTGTGGCTAATGAATCAGTGGATACGATTCATTAATACTCAAACTCAAGTTAGAGCCAAATCATCTGTGACTTTGCTGATTAAGTGGTGAATATTCAATTTTCATACATAAAGGACATTAGCACAGGACTCTCTTTGGCTCTCTTACTGAAAACTAGGTAGCTACAAGCAAGCAAGTCTTACCAGTGTCACTATTGCACATTCGGCCGTCAGCTGTGCTGCGCTAAAAAGGGTACGTACGAAGCGATAGATGTGCTTGTGATCAGGATCGTGCTTATAGTAGTCATCTGGAACCTCTTCTCGCTGAAACAGGACATGACGTGGAAATATATGAAAAGCTCCTTTGAATACAGTGGCCAGAATCCTACTGGAAATTTAATTCCGAGAAACTGAAACACTGTACAGTAGTCTCTTAAATTGCAGCTAGAAACTGCAGCTGATTAACAAGATGCCATTTGCACACCTGGTCACAAAACTGGTGCTTGACCAGCCATCTGGTTGGCTGGCAACCTGTTGTCACAACTGATCCAATTTTCACTTCCTCTGTATTAAAATCCCAACAGGATTTTGGCCAAGAGAACGGACAAATACAAGTCAGTTAAGTATGGCATTATACTACTGGTGCTGCAAAAGCATCCTGAACGATCACATTTTAACTGCTTAAAGAGCCTCACAGCACAGTGGTTAAACTGCTCTCCTGCAGCTAAAACTGTGCTCACGAGCTGGGGTTCAATCCCAGGTAGCCCACTCAAGGTTCAGTCAGCCTTCCATCCTTCTGAGGTTGGAAAAAATGTGTGCCTGGGGGTGGGGGAGAATGTGTAGCCTACATAATTGCTTGTATACCCCCCTGAGAGTTCTTTTTAAGTACTGTGGGTCAGTATATAAGCAGACCACTTTGCTTTACTTTGCTTTTGCTTACATCCAAAGACTAGAATCCAAAAAGGCTGGTGGCCCACCAACTCCCCATTCTTTCGCAGCATATTTCCTGAGCAGTGCTAAAAACCCGAGGGGTGGGGTGGGGGCTCTAAAGGCTGCATTCTGTGTGGACCTGAGGAGCTCTCAGGAGAACAATGGCAAATCCCTCTACATGCATGAATAAGCCTTTTCCATGGGGTCCAGCCAAAAAGACTCTAAAAGTACAGAATGGTTCTGCCAACATGACTAAATCTTACACCACCTGCATTTTTGGCATGAAGTTCACAACCAAAATTAAGCATGAGATCCCAAGACCGAACCCTGCAGTACTGGTTTTTAAAAAAGAAAGAGAAAAAGGGAAAAAAACAGGTTGGATGTACGTAGACTGCAACACCTTTCTGTGCATCAGAAGAAGCAACGGGACAAGAAGCGTTACTCATTTCTCGTGAAATCCTAGGTTTACTTTACAAATAAACTGAAAGAAGGCAAGAATTAGTAAGAACCTAGAGGTTTAGATTGGTTCTATTCAGCCAAGCAAGAAAAGGCTAGCAAAGGAGGTTTACCGTGAGTGGATGCGATTTCTCATCAAAAATATCCAGTGATCTATCGGAATCCCTGAAATACAGGAAAAGGCGGACTATTAATACAGGTAACAGTTTTCCCAAGTCATATATTTGCATTCTTTTAAGCGCGAGCACGACCCGTCACAGGAGGCAAACCTCTATGATGACTTTCTTTCCCCTGCCCACTTCCCTTCTTTATTTGTAAATGTTGCGGGTTTTGAACGTTCTGGAACATTTTAAAACAAAAATGACATGATAATATAAAGGAGTGTTCCAGTATATCTCCTAGCTCTCAGGAGTGCTGTGCACCTGCCACGGCTGAATCCTACATCAATCGGGGCCACTGGAATTAGTCCAGATAGGTAAGGTCCAGACTGAAGCAGACAGCCCTTGTTTTTGGAGAAGGCAAGAGAGAATTCCAGTTCTGGATCTTTAAAAAAAAAAATCAAGGTGTGCAAAGAAAAATGCAGAATGAGGATCAGAAACGAATGGGATAAAGAGAAGGGCTCCATAATCATGTGAGGAAGATGCGGAAGTGATGGCATGGGACGATGTGGGGACAGGAACCTCTTCTTAACGGGCAGGCAGCTTCACTCCTAGTGAAGAGACAGGCCGTCTCCACCAGGGATGTCCAAGCAATGAGCCACTGGAAAGGGTCCTTAGGTTAAGTCGCTTAGGAGATAAGTGCAGGCCACACTCATTTCAGTCTGTGGCTAGCTTATAGCAGTTGCTTCCTGCATCCTGCTCGTTTTTTTACCCATCCCTTTCACTTCTGCCTTATTTTAGGAGTGAGTGCGTATGTGACTGTGCTTGAGTCCTTGCACTCTTGGGTGGGCTTTTAGTGAGTTAGGGTTCCTATACAGTGGACCCTTGTATAACAAGCGGTTTGTTTAACAGAAAAATCCACTTAAAGGAAAAAAATTCGGGAGATAGGGAAAACTGCTTATCAGAATCGCCTATGGGGTGAATCCGTACAACATAAAAATGGTCGCGATTAGGGATTAAACTGTTTTCAATGCATTCCTATGGGAAATTAGTACAAAGGGAAATTTGCTTGACAGAATTTCATTTGGAACGAATTAATTCCTTTATACAAGGCACCACAGTAATGGTTTTCGCTTCCCCCATGGCCGCCACCGCTTTTTTTCTCTTCCCGTTTGGAGTTTTAATATCTGCCTCTCCTCCAGTCCCGGGTTTTTTTCTGCCTGTCTGGTGCCCTTGCCTTCAACCCTGCCTGGAGTGCAAGGCCATGTTCTCTGCCTAGCTATAGCTATCCATCACCCTGCCAGTCTGCCTCCATGGACGTTGTCTCCTGTATACAGCCAGCGCCTACTTGCCACCTTCCTCTGGCTCATGCCTTGCCTTGGGTGTAGTTCAGACTCCTCCACTTGAGGTCCAAATCCTGATCTTAGCCCACAGGGCACTGTTAGGGCAGCTCACTTTACTCTAAGGGCCATCGGAATCCAACACACAACTCAGTCAATAGCCATATTATCTGCTTGGAGTCACCTCCAAGAATGGGTAGCATACTTGACCTGCCATCCTCTGATCCCAGTGTCACAGCTCACCTACACGTAAAGAGTGACACATCTGAAAAGGAGATTTTCTTCCCTTTGAGGGCTCTTTGTATGAGTTTAAACGCTGGATGATCAGCATCCTTTGGGAAATTCATGGTGTCTTTGTGATCTACTATTTCTTCCAAGTTTCTTGGTGTTGCTTTTTTGGTCTATATCACTTTTCCAAGTGAGACATCCCTCCCTCAAAGACATGGCTATCAATAGTTAAGAAACGGGGACCCTGGAGCTCTATTTGTGAACCCCAATTTGGCTCCTGGTCCTATAATGCACCAGAGGGAGTATGGATGGTTCAGAATCAGGCACTGATCTAAAGCAGGCGTCCTCAAACTTTTTAAACAGGGGGCCACTTCACTGTCCCTCAGACACTGTTGGGGGCCGGACTCTGCAGCTCCCCAGCTTGGCTCCGAGGGGGGAGAGGGAAGGCCCAACCCGGTTCACCCTGCCCCCCAGCCCAGCTGCAACACGGCGGCCCCACTTCTCCCACGGCTCCAAGGGGGGGCGGGGGGGGCGAGGGCCCAGCCTGCTCAAACCGCCCTGCCTCAAAGACACTATGGGTAACGTTGGGCTCTGCCCTTGCATTGGTGGCTGAGTCGACAGCTGCTGCTGCACAGTGAGTTTTTGGCTCAAGTGGGGGGGTCTGCAATGGCCGGTGGGCTGAATTCAGGACCTTGGAGGGCCGCATCGGGCCCATGGCCGTAGTTTGACGACCCGTGATCTAAAGCATGAAATCAAGATCCAAGTGGGGACATGGTCCACAGCTGTAATTTTCAAAAATCTCCCACTAAGCTTTGTTGCATCTGAAGAAATGACAAATAACATCATCCCTGTAATTGGTTTTTTTTTTTTGGTGTGGGTATGTAGTTCTCCATATGCTGGACTACAACTCCCATCATTCTTACCCCTGGTGACAGCTGGCAAGAGTTGCTGCCCAGCAGCATCTGGAGAGCTGCGTGTCACCCCCATCCCTGATGTACTGGCTAGAATAGTGAGCTTTAGACGAGAATCCAAATTCTGCAGACTCAAGGCATCACATATCTCACCACAGTGTCTCTCACTGGGAAGACAGTACATCTCCCCACACTGCCTATGCTGCCACGTTGTTATGATGAAATGGAACATTCACTCATTAAAAGGAACGATAAAATGAATATGAAATACATTTTCTTCGGGGGGGGGTCACACATGCAATCAAGGTGCTCCCTAATTTGTGCGAGGCTCCATGACCAAAACAAAACCAGTCACTGTGGGTGAGCAAGGGAAGAAAAGCCCTCCCCGGAGGGGGGCAGAGGCATGCACACACACCTTAGAGGAAACCTTGCATGTCATACATGTCGGTGCTGCCTTTATATTAAAACAAGGCTAAGCACTGCTTTGATTTTGCCTGCTTTCACTTTGCCATGGATACTGCCACTTAAATGCCGCAGAATCACAACAAACACATTATCACCAAGAGACAAGCAGTGACTATGAGGAATTTATAAACTGGAACAGTCACTGCCCACCCACACATCTTCATTACAACATTATAAATACTACCAATGACTAACCATTCCATGTAGAAGACAGGCTACTAAGCATTTCTGTGCAGCTTTAACTCTGGTAGACCTATTTGCAAGGTTCTCTAGGGTGATCCAGATGTGGAGTTTTTAGCAAGTATGGGCACAGGGCAAGACAATGTGTGTGTGCGTGGGGGGGGGGCAGAATGGGGAAGAGGAAGTATTAAGAGTGTGAGGGGAATGAACAAAGGTAGGGGCTTGAATCTGGACTGTTACAACTAAGAGCTGCTCATCTAATTTCCACCCCCACTACTCCGCCCATTGCAGCTTCCCATGCTCAAGAAGGCAAGGAGTGGAAAGAGGTCTGCAGAATGGAATAAAATAGGCAAATGCATCCTGTTATGGCTACAGCTAAGGGTGTGCAATAGTCAACCTATCTTTTCCTTGCTTCTTGCAGATACCTTTTAAAGCAGTGGTTCTCAACCTGTCTTCTCCCAGATGTTCCTGGACTGCAACTCCCAGAAGTCTTCATCACTAGCTGAGCAGGCCAAAATTTCTGGGAGTTGCAATCCAGGAACATCTGGGAGAACACAGGTTGGGAACCACTGTTTTAAAGCCTACACATATACTTTAAGAGAAACGCAAAAGGACATATGCAAAAAACCAACCAACCAACCAAACAAACAAAAAACCAACAGAAAAAAACAAGAGAAAAGTTAAGAATCACCGAAGCCTATAAGAAGCCACGACTTGGCACTGTGGCTCCTGTCTGTCAGGAATCCGTTCATCCCTAGACAGCTATATTTAACATTAATCTTCTGCGGTTGGATATCTCATCAAGGAACATGTATCTGCAACTCTTCCTTCCCACCCCCGCCTCTTACACTATTAAAAGACAGAGCAACAGATGCTCGCAGTTGACAGTAGCTTCAAACAACGATTTTCTTTTAAAGGTAAAGCAGAATGCAAAGATCAAGTGATGTCCCTATGCTTTTGCCTTTCTTCCTCAACAGCACAGGGAACTTCAGAGCAAGCTCTCAGTTCTTCAGGAATGACAACACTGAAAGGGACGGATAGACTAATAAACAAGACTCAAATTGGCAAGCAAACAGAAAATCACATTTCCTGTATTTATTTAAAATACCTATCCTCTGCCTTTCTCCTCAAAAGAACCCAAAGCAGCTTACATTAAAATGAACCCTATTGAAGGAACAAAACAAACAAAAACAAAAAACCCACAGCAGCCCCATCCCATTTCACCTATTTCTTAAACAAAGGTGCAATTCTGACCAGTGACCTATCGATCTTAGTTTACGATCGAGTTCTGAGTGACACTGTGATTGACCACATGCCTGCCACAAACTAGAAAAGTGTGTGCTGTGACAATACATTTGGTTTAAATTTTCCCATGGCTAGAAGCTTGTGTATCCTCTCCTGGGACAGATAAACACTTCCTTTTCTGGAGTTTAGTATGGTTTTTATCTAATGTATGTTTTGATCTAGAGGCAAATATGACTTTTCCAAGTTGAATCAGAGCCTGAGATCCAACAGGAGACAAAGAGCGTACGCTACCTCCCCCTCTGCTTTATCATTTCAGTGTAGGACTATCAATCTGTTGTCTATGTCTAAGAAAGCATAGAACTGAAAGGGACCATTTGTATAGCATCCTTCGGGAGTAGTATATTTATTCCCTGCTGAAATGGTAATGTAGTTTTCAAGTAACCTGTCGGAGGAGAGGATATAAACTTGATGGTACAGTCCTGTTGGGCACTGTTCAAGACTCAACTGTTGCTGGTGACAGGGCACCAGGTGATGATCTATGATGCTAGAAAGGTGACGTTACTATGATGGCTGTGGATCTTGGTCACTGGGAAGTCAAAACTGCTATTTGGGTATTTTGTGGGATCTTCTTGTGACAGTTGAAGGATGGTATTTTGAGCTCTCTCTATGGGGCCTGAAACATTGAGAGGAAGTCAAAGGAGACGTTCCCTGCTTGTTGGAGGGTTATCTGGTGAAGGATTGTAGGTAAGGGGGCATAACCTCCTCCATTCACAGGCGCTGGCACTTGGTGTGTCTTCTGTCACCTGAGGAGGACTCTTTGTTCTTTGAGGGTGGAAGAAGAGCAAGAGGAAGACTCGGGAGATTGGTTCCATAGAACAGGTGACAGCTTGGTTTGAGTGGTGCCAGCGCTCTGGCAAAGAGCTAACAATTCACTTAGGCCTTGGTGGGTCATTTGGTTTTAGTCTAGGCAGTGACTAAAGGCAGGCAAAGATGCCCATCTCTCCTTCCAAAGCCGAGCCCAAACAAAACATGTCTGAATCTCCTTGGTCCTTGTTCTAAAGTACATCAAGTTGGTGTGGTCTTAGGCGCTGAAGACTAAGGAGGGTTTCTTTTTGGTCTTGCTCTTTTCAAAGATGGCAATCCAAACTGGCTGATTTCTTCCTCTTTTTCTGAGTAGAGGGCAGGGGCTTTGACCTTACTTAGATGCCGACAGCCTGTCATCGATATTGAGGAATGGTGCTAACTGACTGGGTTGTAAATGAGAGGATGGTTTCTCAATGGCCTTTGCAGAAGTGTCTGTTTGAAATGCCTCCACGGAGAGGGGTTCTGAAGGAGCTTTGCAGCTGGACATGCCAGGAACCAAAGTTGTATCTCTGGCCATTGGAACAACGGGCTGTAATGATCTCTCCTGCAAGTATGATTTCAAGCCGGATTATCAGTTCTTAATGGGCACCTTTGTAAAACTGGCGGCAGATGGAACAACTGTGAGTCTGATGCTTCATTCCGAGGCAGTCCAGACACTTTGTGTGGCCATCAGTGAGGGGGATTTTTTTGTTAAAGCTACCACACTTCTTGAACATGCCCGCCAGGGCTACAGAAAAGCCAGGAAAAAGCTATTAATGGACAACAACTAAACAAATGCAAGAAAAAGTCTGTAAACCTTTTTTCAATAGACTGAAGACTACAAAATGGGGAACTGAAAGGTAAGGACTGTATAGAAGCATAGGAAGCTGGAGGAGGGGGGGATGCAGTACTCTGAGAAAGCTCCTAGGTGTTTCCTCAGGGACAGCAAAAAGAGCCCGAGGACTTGGTGTGAGTTGGAAAGTATATGCAGTGCAAACAGCATGTCTTAACACTTTCCATAGGTTCTGGAACATTCCAAGGTGTTGTTGTTGTTTTTTTCTGCACAAGCATGAAAGGAACTCATATGTGTAATTTCATAGAGACCACAAAGAAGAACCACTCATTGAGCAGTCCTCAGATTCTGATTTTAAGTAATTGTGTCTTGTAATTTGAAAAGTATGTCCTTTCTTGTCTAGACATGAATTTGAATCATGTCTGCAAGTCTGAAATCACCACGTCTCCTGTCTGAGCATCCCAATCTAACACAACCGGCCTATATGCCAACACCAGCCCTCATTAAGGAATGGATGACTAAGAGCAGCACCACTGGAGCAAACCTAAAAGCAATAGTTTTTTTTTTAAGAAGAAGTGCTTACCTGTTCTTTATGTGATAATATATTGCTAATGTAACACTGTGAAGAGAAGGAAGGGAAAAGGGGAATTTCATTGTTAGTGCTTCTATGAATTCCATTTTGCTACAAGAATGCAGATGCATTCCCAACTGAATTCCTCCAGTCATCTGTTATGTTCTTTTTCGAAATAAGACAGGCAGGGATATTGCTGCTTACTATTCCTCTCAACCCACCCCTCCAAGTAATTGGTTTCTTATCCAGCAGACCTGAAATCAAAAGGCGGGTCTTGATGTTGCCACTACTGTGATTTGTTGGAGGTGGTTTAGGGTGCATGCCTGAAAGGAATAAAGTGGAGGGGTATCCTGACTAAACTAGTCCATAAATGCAACAAGACCCATAAGGTGCCTCACATAATGCAGCCCTGCCAAGGAATTAGGAAGGAGCAGCTCCGGCACAGAACTGTGTCAAAGGTGCAGTGGGTCAACTCTCTGCCTATTCGATTCTGAAAGTTATGCAGATGCTCACAGTTCATAGAGTTTGCCTGCGCTACTTTTTGAGCAATACAATTTGATGAATGGGGGGGTTAGCTTTTCCTAGGTAGGCCTTGCACTTCTAAATCAGCTAAATCTCTTTGCATGGAATTATCCCTTAAGCAGCTTGCCCTGCTTTGAAAGAGACTGTCCGACGACACTGGTGATCTACAACAACACCACTCTCGGACCAAACTCTTCAGGAGGTGCAGTGCATAGAAGAGGCAGGTATTATAATATCTTCACTTGAGCATGGGGAAAAGGTAACACAAATAGAGAAGCCGCACAACAGGACTGCATATTGGCTGCAAAATCCAGGGAAGGAAAGTCACCTCCAGAGCACTTTCCCCTAACCTCAGCTACAATGACTCTGTGATGTGTGACATATCTGAAACATGTCATTCAAGAGAAATTTGGGCAACCACCGGGCAGATCTCCTTTGATTTGTATTCCT
Organism: Phrynocephalus versicolor; assembly: GCA_023846285.1. Lineage (NCBI taxonomy): Eukaryota > Metazoa > Chordata > Lepidosauria > Squamata > Agamidae > Phrynocephalus > Phrynocephalus versicolor. The sequence continues at coordinate 12,760,638 of JAHTLZ010003542.1, read as the reverse complement.
GCATCGAGCAGAGGGCTGGACTTGGTGGCTTTACCAGCTTCACTATTCTATGAATGTTTGGTGTGATACAGTACTTAAAATGTCATTTTGGTTGCAAATCCATTTTTCCTCTATAGGAGTTTCTTTTTCTGACCCTAGGCCAGTGGTTGCGAACCTTCGGCGCTCCAGATGCTTTGGACCACAACTCCCAGAATTTCGAGCCTAGATTGCCAATGGCAAAGGACTGTGGGAGTTGTGGTCCAAAACATCTGGAGGGCCAAAGGTTCGCCACCCTTGCCCTAGGGCTGGCTATGATGTCAACTATGACACAAGCACACAAATAACCAAATATAAGAAAACTTAAATGACCCAATATACTGTGGAAAAAACCCAGGGCTTTCATTTTCTTCAGAATCAGTTATACTATCTGCTTTGTCTGAAACGCTACATGATGTTACCATTCAGTATAAGGTCAAGCACAATTACTTGAAGGACAGCTTAGATTACTTCAAGTGTATAACAGAATACACACTATCTTTTTTTCCACCCTGTTCTATTCTCTTAAATATTTAAATATTTAATTAAATATTCTCTTAAATATTTCAAAGCTACCTTGACATTTAAAAATAGACATTTCTAATGAAAAGTACATTCAGTAGCAGGAATAGGGGATTTTTAAAACTACAAGCCTGCATCAGAGAAACTGACAAACCGAATATAAGAAAACTGGAAGAAGCCAGCAAATAACAGAACAAGAGATAAATATTAGCATTTCCCCTAATGTGGATAGTTTTGGAATAAAAATTGGTAGGAATTAATTTGGCACCACTAGATGGCAGACCAGGATCAAAGCCACAAAGATTATTTTACCCAAGTCTTACACCAAAGGTTACCACCATCAAGCCATTATATAATCACTCCATTTTTTTAGTTAGATGTTTTTTGCTGGACTGCCAGTTTGGGTAAGATATTTTTCTGATTTTAAAAACCCAGGATCAATCATTTCCAACAGATTTGATCAAACAGAAAATACTAGACCTTCCCAAATAAATATACCAGCAGTACATACCATTTTATTGTGCTCCTAAGATTAGGCTGGCTGACTGTGCTGTCATCTATAAATATGGTTGAACATGAACTATATTTTTTTGTAAGCTGCCCTGGGGAAACCTAGAAAGAGAGAGGGGGAGAAGGGAATTAAAATATCTCAAGATCAATGGTTTTGCAGCTTTGTCAACATGGACAGCCAACATTATATATGTAAAAACTATGCTGACAGCTATGTCTACAACACTGTTAGACAAAGGAAAGAAATACAGTAGGACCCCAGTATCTGCTGTGGATCAGTTCCAGGCCTTCCCGTGGATAATAAAAACTGTGGATAAGAGAGAACGCCTGCCCACGCACCCCCAAACTGCTGTTTTGTGACAGTAGCTTGCTTTACGGCTGCTGTTTTGTGACAGCACCTTGCTTAGCTTTCTTTACAGCTGCTGTTTGTGACAGTAGCTTGCTTTGCAGCTGCTGAATTACTTATTTTATTTTTTCCTCTGCCAACCGTGGATAACTGAATCAGTGGTTAATGAATCAATGGATACAGGGATCCCACTGTACTAGAAGCAGATATTCAAAATGCTGCCCTCAAAACCAAAATATTGGTAAGAAGAATTGAGTGAGCATTAGCAACATGCCAGGCTACAGATATCAACATAAGAGTGTAAGTTCATAAGCACCAAACTGCCCATCAGCTAAAACTTTTCTAGTACTTCTCATGTACAGAGCAATTTCTTTTACAGACTACCTGGCAACTGTGGTTTGTGTTAAAACAAGGCAGATTCCCTCAAAAGGCAATGATCAAGCACTGATAAACTGTAAACACTATCTTATCCCACAACAGGGGATTTAAATAATGATTTACATTAAAAACATTTTGTTTAAATTGTCCAAACCTAGCTTTTTTTGAATTCAGATCATTTTAAAATCAATTTGATTTAAATCAAATCCACCCCGTCCCCTAACCCGGTGGTCCCCAACCCCCGGGCCGTGGACCGGTGCCGGTCCGTGGACCGGTCGGCACCGGGCCGCCTGGGAGGCCGGGGAGGCTCCTCCCCCTTTCCTCCGCCTCCCTCCTCCTCCTCCTCTTCTCTCCCGCAGGCGGCCGGTGGAGGAGGAAGGCTGGAGGAGCTGCCGCCGGCGGCAGGCAGAGGAGGGAGGCAAAGGCAAAGGCGCATCCTCCTCCTCTGCCGCCCTCCTCCTCCTCGCCTTCCAGCAGCAGCAGCAGCAGCAGCAGCCACGGCAGCGGTGGCGCGTCCTCCTCCTCCGCTGCCGCCCTCCTCCTCGCCCTCCACCACCACCAGCAGCAGGACCAGGAACCCCATTTGGCCCGCTTGCCCCTCCTCGCCTCCTCCCGGCCCCTCCCCCCTGCCCTGGGGGGTGGGCGTGCGGGGGGCTGGCGGGGAGGAGGGGCGCGCGTGGGAGGCGCTGGCGAGCCCCCCCCATGCGCGCGCACCGCCGCCGCAGCGTGGGGGCCCCCTCGGTCGGAAGAGCAGGTGGGTGCCCCTCCTCCTCCTCCTCCTTCTCCCCCGGAGCGCGTGCCCTTTGGCCCCTCCCTGTGGCCGTGCTCCAGGGCGGAGCCCCCCGCTGCCGTCGCCGCCGGACCGCGCCTGTGTTGGGAGCGGGCGGGGGGCCGTTGCGGGCCGGCCCGGATGTTTTCCCTGCCGCCGCCGCGCCTGTGTTGGGGGCAGGCGGGGGGCGTCGCGGGCCGTCCCGGATGTTTTCCCCGCCGCCGCCGCCGCCGCAATCCCCCCCAATCGCCCCTGTCCCGGGAGCCGCCGCCGCCGCCTTTCTTCCCCCGCCGGCCTTTGCCCCCATCACCGGCCTTGCGGGGCGTCCTGG
>JAHTLZ010003542.1:12736835-12757757 GCA_023846285.1 Phrynocephalus versicolor | reverse complement strand
GCCGGCCTTTGCCCCCATCACCGGCCTTGCGGGGCGTCCTGGGAGCCACCGCCGCCGCGACCCTCCGTAATCACCCCCACCGCCGCCACGACCCCCTCCCGCCGCCGCCGCCGCGACCCCCATGCAATCGCCCCACCCAGCAAGAAAGAAAGAAAGAAAGAAAAAAGAAAGAAAGAAAGAAAGAAAGAAAGAAAGAAAGAAAGAAAGAAAGAAAGAAAAAGAAAGAAGGGAGGGAGGAGAAAGAAAGAAGGGAGGGGGGGAAGAAAAGGGAAAGAAAGAAATGGAGTGAGGGAGGGAGAAAGAAAGAAAGAAAGAAAGGGGAAGGAGGAGGAAGGGAGAGAGAGAGAGAAAGAAAAAGAAAGGAGGGAGGGAGAAAGGAAGGAGGGAGGGAGAAAGAAAGAAAGCCGCCCACTGGGTCCTCGCCGCCGCCAGGCTCGGCGCGGGGCAGCCCCACACAAGGAGGAGGAGGGGGGGCGCGTGGCAGCCCCCCTCGGCCCCCCACCCACCGCCTCCCCCCACTCTTCGCCGCCGCCGCCCCGCGCTTCCCCGGTGTCTCCGCCAGCGCCCGAAGGCAGCGCCTGCTCCTCCTCCTCCTCCGCGGGAAGGATCCGGCCCCGTCAGCGGCGGCGGTCACCCGAGCAAAGCCGGGCCTCCCCGGAAAGGAAGAGTCCCAACTCGCCCGTTTGCAAAGGTGAGAGGGAGGGGGTGGGGTGGTGCGGTTGTGCGTGTGTGCGTCTCTCTCTCTCTCTCCCCGCCCGACCCCCATTCACATTCCTTTATCTCCCCCTTCCCCACCCCCACCCCCGGGCCACGAAAAATTATCAAAAATTTACCGGTCCGTGGGGATAAAAAGGTTGGGGAGCACTGCCCTAACCAAGCAATGTTGGGAGCCTAGGTAGAACTTTGTGGAACGTCTCTTCAGGTAGGGAAAGACTTGGGAAATTATTCTTTCCAGAATTCCCCAGCCACCATGGGCAAAAAGTCCTTTTAGCCATCTTCTAGCAGGAGAGAACTAAGTTCTATCCTGCAGAGAGACAGAAAACAACCCTGTATTGCTGTTAAGTTTTACATTTCCAAGCGACGGAATATCCCAAGAATCTCTCAAGAATGAAGGCACAAGTAGTCAGTATGAAACATATGCTAAGATTAGATGTTTTGTATATGTAAAGATACAGTCCACATACTGCACACTCTAAGAATCCTGGCAACCAGCAGGTGATGAGAGGCCTGTTGGAAGCACTCTGTCTAACTGCATCTGAACTACTTACCTTTTCCATTCTACCCTGACACCAGAAGACTTGTTCTGTCAGGGTTGGCAGGGGAATTCAGATGGAAATGGCACGCAGAAGCAATTCAAGATCACTTGCAGCATTCATGACAGATGAACCGCTCCTTTTGCTACCAATGAAGCACACTTTAATGCTCCCCTCTTTCACGCATTAGCCATGTGGGAGAGTCGTTTCCTCCTCACTTACTAAAGACGCATTTATACTTTGTAATATTAATCCTCTATCTCCATAAAGAAGATTTACTGTATGTACTAAGGTACAGCATTATTGTAAGACAGCCAACTACTGACCTTCAGATTGCACTCCATATTTTATACCAAAATAAAAATATTTTTACGGGTATTCACTACCTCCTTTTCATTACACAGTAAATGGCTTTAATACTCTGAGCGAGAATGTTACTTACCCTGCTACCTATTTTTAAAACACTTTTACAGTACCTCCAATCAACATAGAAACTGTGAATCACCTTTCTACTCAATTCTGCAGTACTTAACTGTTCTGTGTGTGTGTGTTGTGTCATTATAGTCGTGACCGACTCTCTGTGACCCCGTGTCCATGGAGTTTTCTTGGCAGGAACCCTGGAGTGATTTTGCCAGTTCCTACTCCAGGCGCCTACAGCACCTGGTATTCCCTGGGGGTCTCCCATCCAAGTACTAACCAGGGCCGGCCTTGCTTAGCTTCCAAAATCAGGCAGGATCGGATGTGCTTAGGGCATTAATAGTAACTAAATGCTGTCTAGTCAATTGTGACTAATGGTGACCCTTTTCAGATTTTTCTAGGTAAAGCCTACACAGGTGGGCTTTGCCATCCCCTCCTTCTGGAGGCTTGCCCAAGGCTACAGAGGCTGGCTCTTCCAGGATGTACAGTGGGAATGGAACTCCCAGCCTCTGGCTCTGCACTCAGGTACCTGGACCACTGAGCTCTCCAGGCAGTTATTTCAAGAAGTTATTTCAAGAAGAGATATTTAATTTAAGAGAATTACAAGCCAAACTGTTTAACTTACTGCTGCCTATAAAAACTAGATGACATGGATTTCTACTTCTCCTATCTTTTATATATACTTACATGGTTTATGTGGTTGCTTTTCCTCTTCTCTCTCACTAAAAGGGCAGAAAATGCTTCATTAATGGGCATGTAATTTTAAATAGACTGTATGTTAAAACACAGCATCGGCGTGACTGTTAGGCATGTTCCTGTCAAGTGCACATTTAAGCCTCAGGGGAACAGGTGAGCATTTTCTGCCAATAGCTCATCTTTCCTCTGAGTTCCTCTCTTCCAAAATGAGAGAGGTATATTTTATTGCATTCAGGGAAATGTAATTTGTGCTCACAATCCTGTAATGCATCACAAATAACAAGTGACAATTCAACAGAACCACTTCTACATTGTGTTGTCAGGGCAAAGGAATGCATGAAGCAGCTCATCCTATTGATCAGTGTTGGAGAATTTATGGCACGGGTGCCACAGGTGGCACGCGGAGCCCTTTCTGTGGGCACGCGACATCGCCCCCTTCACAGCCACGGCACTGGAGCACGTCACTGTGCTCTGTGCAGAGAGCTGGGCAAAGGGGAGGCAGTGGCTTGTGGGCTCCTTTTTAGCCCCAGTTTACTCTCTAGATACACAGTTTCTGGGATGCCCAGAGCGGCGTGGCTGGAGAATAAACTGGGGCTACGAAGGAGCTCATAAGCCGCCACCACTTCCCCATGGCTTTCCCGATGCTGTAGCACCCCATCCACCTTTCTGCCCAGGGCAGAGAGGCAGATGCGGTGCTACTCTTTGGAAAAGTGATGATTGAAGAGTAGGCTTTGTAAATTCGAAAGCCTGCTCTTCCATCCAATGCTACCCTTTGGGGAACTGAGGATCGAAGAGCAGGTTTTTTAATTTCCTGCGGCCACAGCGAGGGTGCTGTACCTGCAGGAAATTAAAAGCCTGTATGGCTTTCCTGAAGGGTAGCACCCCTGCTCTTCAATCCTTGCTTTCCCGAACAGCATCACCCAAAGCATTTGTAATCCGGGATGCCACTGCATTGCTTCTTTGCAAAAAGTAAGTGAGTTATGAATTGCAGTTTTGGCACTCAGTCTCTAAAAGGTTTGCCATCACTGCTATAGATCGACACACTGTACTATTTTTAAAAAATCACAAGCTTTATAAAAAACTGTGATACCTGAGAAAGAGCCATGGGAGGCGACATTCAGTAATAGGCATGTTAATAAACGTTCATGTTCTGGCTGGTAATACTATGGTGATTATACATTAACTTAACATTATCCCAAGATAACCTACATAGCTACAAAAACAGGTTCCAACCAGAGCCACTGAACTTTAAGTGGCATAAGAGTTGCATGTGTCAAGAAAGCAACCTTAAGTAGATTTTTCCTCCAGCACTGGTCATACAACCACCACTCCCTGCCAAATTCCCAAATAAGGAATGCAACAATTGGTAGTAATTCTAATTAAAAGAATGTATTAGAAGTATGCTTTTAAATAATGTCCTGTCCAAACAGAATATCTATCTACAGAAAGGGCTGTGAACAGCAGCTGAAATGTTGCAACAACCAGCATTTTTGACATCTGTGAAATGAGACAGACATCTCTCAATCTAGATCCAAGAGAATGCATTCTTCCCCAGCTCCCGTATTTCTTCCAAAAGATACGGAAAGTCAGCTTACCATCTGTTTGGGATTTGCTCAAGAAAATTGTGCTCGCTCGAGGATGGTCAGATGGGTTTGACTCCAGTGCTAGGTCTGAAACAAAGAACATGAAGCTATGATTATTTCCAGTTTTTCTTTTCTTTTAAGATATGAACCTGGAAAGACCGAGGTTCTGTTCTTTGGGGGTGGTTCGGAGGGGTACTGTGGCCCTCTACCCAGTCTGGATGGGTCCGCCCTCCAGCTGGCGCAAAGAGTGAGGAGTCTGGGAGTTGTCCTGGATCCGGATTTGTCCCTGGATTCCCAGGTGGGTGCCGTGACCAGGTCGGCCTACTACCATCTTAGGCTTATCGCCCAGATTTGCCCGTACCTCGATGGGGACTCCCTGAGGACAGTTGTTCAGGCGCTGGTCATATCGAGGTTGGATTACTGTAATGCTCTCTACATGGGGCTCCCCTTAAACCTTGTTCGGTGATTGCAGCAGGTCCAGAATGTGGCGGCCAGGTTGGTGGTTGGTGCACGTAAGTTTGATCACATCACCCCCATCCTGGTTCGCCTGCACTGTTTGCCCGTTGCCTCCCGAATAAGGTTCAAGGTGTTAGTTTTGGTTTACAAAACCCTCCATGGCTTGGCCCCTGTCTATCTGGCAGAGCGTATCTCCCGACGCTCAGATCTGGCCCGACCCACCCGTTCTCCCCAGGCCCTCTCGCTCCGGACTGCCACACCGAGGGAAGCCTGTAAGACAACCACTCGTAACCGGGCTTTCTCGGTGGTTGGCCCGTCTGTTTGGAATGCCTTGCCGGTCGAGTTGCGGCAAACACCATCGCTGGCATCCTTCAAGAGAGCCTTAAAAACATAGCTATTTAAGGACGCCTTTGGTAACTTCCAGGGATAACCTTTCCCCCCCCCCTCCATTCGCTGCCCTTCCTACACTGCCTTGCTGTCCTGGACACCGCTGTTGATTGTTTTATTGTTTTATCTGTTTATTTGCTATGATATTGTGTAAACCGCCCTGAGTCCCCGTTGGGGAAATAGGTGCAGTATATAAGTTTGAAAATAAATAAATAAATAAATATATCTCAATACAGGAGAACAACTCAACATTCATGAGAGAAACTCTCAACTGCCTTACATACCTCCAGCTAAGTGAATCCACCACTTAAGAAATCTCACACAATGCAGTGGTACCTTGTATAAAGGAATTAAATTGTTCCAAATGATATTCTGTTAAGCAAATTTTCCTTTATACAAATTTCCCATCGGAATGCATTGAAAATGGGAGTAATCCCTAATCACGACCATATTTATGTTGTATGGTTTCGCCCCATAGGCGATTCTGTTAAGCAGATTTCCCCTATCTCCGGAATTGTTCATGTACAGATTTTATGTTATGTTTGTTTCTATGAGGGTCCACTGTATCTGCACATATGATACATTCCAAATGCTCAAACAATGAATAGATTGTGGACATATTCAAAGAAGCAAAATAAGTGGGATTTCCGGCTGCCCTCCATCAAGCCAGTGCCTCCTGGTCCATCGCCCTTTACTGGCATGCAGGTGGACGCAGCTCAACCAGTGAAGGCACCCTCGTCCCCTTGTTTGCTTAGAATAGCATCTGAAGCCAGAAGGCACGGGATCATTTCTGAACAGCTGCCACCTGAGATGCCAGCACCCCTGCTCAGCTGTAAGTCACATGCAGAATTCTGGAGTCCCATTAGATATGAACCCATATAATGTCATCTCGTAATCTTTAGACCAGTGGTTTTTCAACCTGTGGGTCCCCAGATGTTCCTGGATGGCAACTCCCAGAAACCCCTTCCAGCTCAGCAAGTGGAGGTTTCTGGGAGTTGCAGTCCAGAAATACCTGGGGACCCACAGGTTGAGAACCACTGCTTTAGACTATCAGTATTACCTGCAGGGATCCAATAATGAGCTCCTGTTAAGCACAGACGAGCAGTTTTTACTGACTGGTGTGACTTGAAGTCCTAGTCACCAGTGCCAACCTGTACAAACACTTCAATTACCAGTGTACTTAAAAACAAACAACATCTGTATCTGCCAGAAATGGCATCATCCGAAATTTCAGTTAGATCATGGAAGCTGACACAAGTCGTCGTAACTTTGTCCAGCATAGCCATAAAGGATTTTGCATGATACGAGGTCAGGTCAGGTCAGGCTTAAAAAAAAATACAACAACCTTACACCTCTTCTGTATATCAAACATGCTGTAGCACGCCGTCACTGTTTTTCCAATGTGCATAGGCTGACTTTTCTCCAGACACCCTCCCTGCAATGCATTACTCAAAAGGCAAACTCATGTACAGCAATGCCCCTCTTATTTCTTTGGATGCATTTAAAAAAGAAGAAATGCTAATGAGATTAGTGCTGAAGAAGGTCATTTTAACATTATGACTGATGCCAAAGGTCTCCTGGAGGCTCCGTCTACTTCCTTCAGGAAGAATAAATGCTGTCAAGATCCACAAAAAAGACAACCAAACACATGTGCTGTCGCATGTCAGCACTAAACGGGGCACCACTATACTGTATTAAGCTTTAGCAAATGGCACAGTAACTCCCATATTTTGAAGGTGACATTTGACATCAATGCCAAGAAGGCTGGTCACAAAATGACCTACAGGTGAAACGCAAAAAATCAGACTAGTGCAAATGTTCATTTATTTCAGTAAGTCAACTCAAAAGGTGAAATTAATATATGAGATAGGCTCATTGCATGCAAAACAAGATATGTCAAGCCTTACTTTAGTATAACTGTGATTACCAAAGTAAGGCTTGACATATCTTGCTTTGCATGCACCTCATATATTAGTTTCACCTTTTGAGTTGACTTACTGAAATAAAAGAACATTTGCATGATAGTCTAATATTTTGAGTTTCAACTGTATATTGAATAAGCACTGGGTCACTTGCATTCAGGGTAAATTTGATTTTAATCAGATTTTTAAATGATTTAAATTTTAAAAATTGGATTTTTTAAAGTCCAATTGTGATTTAAATCAATGTGATGTTTAAAAAAATCATTGATTTTTTAAATCCACCCTCGTATTTCCACAGCAATTTTAAAAGGAAGAATACTTTTGGAGAAACACAGCTTGTTTACTTTTGCGACATGACATAACTCATAAGAGAACTCCTATTTATAAAGTAATAAGCAATATTTGCAAACCAGATGGAATTTTATTTAAAAATACACACACAAACACACACACAGAAACAAAAAGATTCCACCAACAGGTTGAAAATACCAACTATATAAACATTTCCAGCTGTCAGTTTCTATGGTATGTAACCATAACCTTTTTGTTTTCTACTTTATAATTTAAAATATTTTTGGTTGCTTGCAAGTATTTGCTTATTTGTCATATGTTCCACGACCACACTTTTATTTACAATCTCTTCATAAAGAGCCCACTCTCATTCTGATTCACAACCTCTAATTGACAGCAGCACCAACGGTCTCTAACACATGCCTGTTATATACAAAACAGAACCTTGGCCGTCAGGAGTCACACAGACCAGTCAGTTTCCTGTTCAGTTCAGAAACTTTCTTTTAAACTTCACAACTGTCATCACCGCCACTACTAGAACCACCATGATGCACTATTCATGCAGACACATACTTCTGCCTGAAACATAGCGAGGGCATCATGATCTACCAAGTTAGCTTCTAGAAACCTGGTGATTTCTGTCCAGCAACATCTGCGGATCTGCATACTTTCGGATGGTCCTCATTTAAATTCCACATTAGACTATAATGAAACACCACATGGGACAGCTAGCAGAAAGAGACTGCAAGACACAGAGCGAGTGCATAAGCAAGCTGATCTATATATTATATAGGCTGCCAAAAATGGTCCCTCTATTTTTTTTTCCTCTGCTGAGTGGGAGCCTTGTTTGTCTGTGCTGCAGGCGGGAAAGGGTTTTCAGCTGAAACCGTGAAGGGAAAAAGCCTTTACTTGGCCCTGAGCACCACTGGTGCAGCTGTGTGTGCACGCGCACCGCTTACAAGGAACCCAGTCTGCAACCAAAGCTCTAAAGAGTTCTAAACACAACCTGTTTCCAGGCAATCAGCATGTCCGTGTGCCTGTTTTTTTACACATCATCTGCACTCCTGCTTGAGCCACTAGTCAGCGATGTGCTCATAGCACACGCAAACAGGCATGCATGAAATACTGGGACTGACAAGCATATCCCCTGTGATTCATATCGATGGGCCTTTGGCAATCTAGTGAACAGAACTGCATGGGACATTTATGGACCATCCACTCTGCTCCACTTCCAGTGAGAAAACCATTCAAGCCTGTAATTTGCAATGAAGGTAAACCAGGGCATTCCCTGAAATTGCAACTCAGTCTTTTCTGACACAACTTACATAAAGTGTGGGCACATGAGAGGTACTTAAAAGACAAGGAAAAATAATTCTGAAGCTGATTTTTGGGGGACGGGCATGTTAGAGGTTAGCTTGTGTCAGCATGAAGCAAGGAATGAACATCAGGCAGGCCTCTACAAATGTACTCCTCCTCATTGTTAATGACTGAAGACAGCCTTATCTTTCTGCTTGTCTGGTCACAGAACTAATCTGGTGAGATAAAGCCACCCCTTCCTCAAAAGCACTGACGGTGCCACCAGACAACTCCTTACCCCTTTATGCAACGGGTAAGAAGAATCGTAGGCAATGGCTCATGCTTTTTAGTACATCAGCTTGTGCCGGAAGGTCTGACAAGGTGAGAGGAGGAAATTCTACACTTTTTAAAATACAGTCTTCTCAGTCATACACAGACACCTTACAATGTTCAGCATTTGGCTCAGGGACTGATACCTTATGTTAAAAACTTCTATGCATCTGGTCCACAATTTAGAACAGTGTTGGCGAGCCTATGGCACGGGTGCCAAAGGTGGCATTCGTATCCCTTTCTGTGGGCACCTGAGATCACCCCTTTGCCACCACTGTATTCAGGTTAAATTGCTGTATTGGCACTTTGCGAAAAATTAGTGGGCTTTGAATCACAGTTTGGGCACTCGGTCTCTAAAAGGTTCGCCATCATTGATTTAGAGCATTCAGCCATGTTCTGCACTGGGCTTCCTATCTTTTGGTCTCCAAATAAGTTATCCTGCCCTGTTAGCACAGCCAGGAAAAAGAAAATCTGCTGTTTCACAATCACCTTTCTTGTCTTTAAGCAGATAAAACTTTGAACTGTGAAAGGAATGTGAGCTGCATGACTCAAGGTCTTGTATTAATGCTTCCAGGTTGCACAAAGGCTTTGAAACAAGTCTTTCAGGAGCTATAGCAACTAAGTAGCATTCAGAGTTGTTTGACAAATGTTTTCAACACTGGAAATACGGTAGAAATTAATCTTTCTTTAGTGACTCAAAAGCAGTGAGTTAAATCAGTGCACCAGGACTCGGTCCTTGGCCCAGCGCTCTTCAACGTTTTTATTAATGACCTGGATGGGGTAGGGGGGAGTGAGTGCTTCTACCCGGAAGGGATTCAAGAGACATTTAGACAAGCATGTGGCAGGGACCCTATGCTTTTTTATTCCTGCCTTCAGTAGGGGGTTGGACTCAATTGCTTGTAGCCTGCATAATTAATCTGTAAACTGCCCAGAGAGTGCTTTAAGCGCTATGGGACAGTATCTAAGTAGAAGACTTTGCTTTTGTAGGGTCCTTCCAATTGACTGGTGAGTCTGTAATTCTGAATCGAGCCGCCCTAACACTACGTATGTCCAAGCTTCTTGGCCGATCTACATCTTTTGATTTCCCAAAAATAGTTCCTAGTAGCCACAGAATGGAGCAATTTACTTGACAAATCCATGGAGGAAATGCAGTAATGCTTGATTCCCTGCTGTAAGCAAATAATTTGGCAAAAAATACAAAAAAATACAAAAACTATTGAGAAACATACGTGACATTGACCCTCATGTTCCCTCCCAGTTTCCCAGTGTCATCCAGAAGAGCAAGTTCAAACACAATGCCTTTGACAATGGTCAACAGATACGGTTTTAATAACAAACTTAGCAGATTAATTTTAACCTATTTCTTTAAGTTTAGATTTCCTTTTCCCTTTAGAACACCGAATACACTTTTTATTTCTATTAGGTGAACAACGTGGCAACTGTGATTCCAATCTTTTATGTTCACTGCCTTCAGAACCTGGCATCGGAAAATCTTATTCCTTAAAGGCATTTGCTTTTGAAACACACACTATTTATTCTGCATTTGGGGTTGCAACCAGTCCTACTCTCATCTGTACTTCAAGAGGTGCCTTACAAATGATTCTTCACATTTTTCTATGGAAGACGAAGCCTCAACATGTTTCATTCTGCACTCTGGGCAACACCTAAGGAAAAAAGTTGTTTAAGGGCCGAGGCCGCATCATCTTTGTTCATGTCAGAAGCAAACCCATCATGCTTTTGGAGCGGAAGGATCAGCTGCCGTTGCCCGGGGTTGCCCAAATGTGTCCACAGTACTCACTATTCTTTGGGGAGGCTCCTTCTGTATTCCAAGCCTTCTGAATGTGCAAAAGATAACTTTAGAGCAGTGGTTCTCAAGCTGTGGGTCCCCAGATGTTCCTGGACTGCAACTCCCAGAAGCCCCTCCCAGAAATCTCAGCACAGCGAGTGGTGGAGGCTTCTGGGAGTTGCAGTCCAGGAACATCTGGGGACCCACAGCTTGAGAACCACTGCTTTAGAGCATTGTTTATTTCTACGTTCCCTGCCACAATCACGTCTGCCAAATGTATACATCTGTAAATTTTAACAACAGACTTTACTTCCCATGAAAAGTGCTTTTCTTATCTGTGCAGTACCACCGTTATTTTAACATGTTCCTGTGAGTTTCTGCTATTCATGATTGCTGGCATTTCCTGTTCCTTTCAAGATATGGTTTACCTAGTGTCCCTTTTCTTCTTCTACTCACTCCTTTACTGAAAAGAGAAGAAAACTGCACTATTTCGGACACGTAATGCACAATAAGGAATACCATCTACTGCAAGATGGGAAGTGTGGCCCAGGGCGTAGAAGAACATTCTGGCTTAAGAATTTAAGCCACTGGTCCGCAGTGAGCACAGCTGCTCTGTTTAGAATAGCCTAAGATAGAAACCAGTTCAGGCTACTGATCGCCAACGTTCTATGAGGACATGGCACTTGATGAAGAAGAAGAAGAAGAAGAAGAAGAAGAAGAAGAAGAAGAAGAAGAAGAAGAAGAAGAAGAAGAAGACTCACCCTCTTCCCTTCTTCTCTGCTACTATCACTTTTACTTTGGCTTTTGCTGCTGTTGCTGCAGTCTTTACAAAGGGGATTTTATGGTATTTTCTGCCAATTAAGATTTGTTTGGTTTTGAACACTATCTGATGTCATTATTTGCTACAGAATAATACACTGCTGCAGAATCCTATGAAATACATAAATATTATAAGCAAATAATAACTACTTTGGGCCCAGTTCAATCTATATTTTTCTTTCTGAAAACAAAGACAAAACATTTCACATGTGCTACTGTGACAGATGAAAAATGCAGCACATGAAACGTGAAGGGCATCCATTCAATTTTTTCTTGGTAGCTCTTATTTGCACCTGCCTCCTTACTTGTAATGAGTACTCAATCAAAAGCATTTATGTTAACTTCAGCAAAAATAAAAAATCAGATCTCTGTATGGTTCACATATTATGAGCAAAATCAACTGTGGCTTTTCATTTTCATAACTATCTCTATGTGTTTCTTACTGCTAAAAGGGGAACAAATCTCATTCTTTCCTATTGCCTTCTTCCTGCCTAGAACCTTATCAGGGAAACAAGGTTTGGCCTTTTGACACACTTTTGTTCCACAATGCCATTATGCTTTACTGTAACTGTTAAGATACAACATCCTGCAAAACAAATACTACCAAAAATAAACAGGACTATCTACAAAACACTGAAGCCTGGAGTGCTCCTAGTCCGGATATTTATTTTATTTTATTTTATTTTAGAGTATTTTTACCCCACCTTTCTCCTTGAAAAAGGACCCAAGGCGGGTAGTTAACTACATCTTCTTTCACAATATTCTACTTCCCTCTCCTAACAGAAAACATGCCATAGCAACTTAGAATACTGACACCACTGGGCTGTTCTATGTTGTCCCTCTCTTTCTGGTTTTCCTCCCAAGGTCTGGCCACACAAACAATGCCACATATTTCTGAAGGAGTTAGACTGAAGTTTCCTCCTTCCAAATGTGGATATTTTCTTGCAAGAAAGGCATAAGTCAACAGGTTCAATTCCAGGCAGCGAGCTCAAGGTTCACTCAGCCTTCCACTCTTCTCAGGTTGGTAAAACAAGTACCCAACTTCCGGGGGAAGAGGGCAATGTGTAGCCTGCATAACTAAAATATAAATCCCCTGGAGAGTGCTTTAAGTGCAGTGAGGTGGTATATAACTGTCATGTTTTGCTTTTGCTTTTTCTCCTATTGCCACCCTGTTAAACCTTCTCAGGGTCTTCATTGCCATCTCTGCCTTCACCTTTCTAACCCCAGCAGCAAACATTGCTGCTGGTATTGTGCAGTGAACAAATAATGGTGGATACCATATGTGGATATGATAAAAATCATGACACCCAAAATGCGCTCCAGAAAGGGGGGGGATCATGCCTTTTATAGCATGAAAAGGCATTTCTTAATAGGCTGCTCAAGCCTGACAGAGCCCGATCCTACAAAAAACAAACCCACCAAAGACGAGAGGGGTGTTTAGAATGGGGAAATGAAGGGTAACGGTGAGGGTGGGGGAAGACCACAAGGAGGATTTATTACTTTTATTTATTTGGGGTTCTAAAAAGTGGGAGGCATCTAATAAAAGGAGGCATCTTCTAGATGGAAAAATATGCGTGTCTTCATAGGGGAGCTGCAGCCTTTGGCCAGTAACTCAAGGAGAGCCTCAAGTCGAAAATGTTTGGGAAGAACTGGTGTTTGGGGAAGGAGGACCACTGATATTCTCTCCTGGGACCGAGTGTGTGATTAAATTATTTATTTTTGATATTTTTACCCCACCTTTCTCCTTGGAAAAGGACCCAAGGTAGCTTACAATAAGGAGAGACAATATACAGTCCAGAACATTTAATACCTATTCAAGCTTAAGAACAGGGAGTTAGACTGTGCTCAGATTCTTCACAGAAGTTGAAAGAGACTATTGAAGGGGAAAGATGCAATACATGCAAAGCCCCAAGCAACTCTTCCTCCTCCATTCCTGCTCCAACACTTACCAGTCCCTTTTACCATATGTGTACCTCTCACTGCCTTCTGGTTCCTAAGAACTGCCTGGGACTCTTGTGACACAGCCCCTAATAACGAACTAAAAAAACAGGACTGCTGATCTTCATCAAATTAGCTGGCTGGAAGTATGTATTCCTGGGATAGGGACTTAAGCACGTCGTGACTGAGGAAAAGCCAGCCCGGCAACTTTCCACGCAATATAACTAGCCCAAAATTAATGATCGACACTGTAAAGTTCCTCAGCAAGCTGCTTTTACCTACAGAATGATTGCAGTACAGGACATTTGAGTGTAACATGAACTAGTCTGTGGAACTCCCTGCCAGAAGAAGTGGGGACAGCTGTCAGCCCTGACAGCTTTAAGAAAGGATTGGACAAGTTCATGGAAAACAAGGGTACCAATGATATAAATGGCTATCATGATGGAGGCCTAAGGACAACCTCCGGGTTGGAGAGATAGGCAGGGTATCTCTCAGTGCCATGTGCAGGGAATTGTAAGCAGGTGAAGACATCTGCTTGGGAATACCCTGAAGCAAAGGGTGAGCCACTGCTGTATGAGACAGAATGCTCGACTGGATGGGCTGTGGCCTGTTCCAGCAAGGCTGTTCTTATGAACATTCACAATTTTTAATGTATTGTGTTTGTATTTAAGTGTTTTTATCGTTTTTAATTGTTTATTAGTATTTTACCATTTTAATTGTTTTTGACTTGAGAGCCGCCTTTGGGTAGTGGGTGGCATACAAGTTTTATTTATTTATTTATTTATTTATTTATAAATGCTTCCTAAGAAAGTGCAACAATTTGCTTAGTTATTTGCTTTAAAGTTACAGTGAAAAGGAAAAGAAAGTGTATTTCATACTCTATCAAGGAATCTATGAAATAAAAATTTATATTTAATGACACTCACTTTATTCCAGAATCAAATATCACAAAACAAGGAAAAAGCAAGTTACTGGTATCTGATTTTATTGCTGCAACTGACCCTCCTGATGGTTCTGATTTAGCGTGCCACTGTCCAGTCATAATGGTGTCATGTCACGTTCCACTCAGCCTGCAAAATCCCCTTACTTCCAACGCCCTTTTCCTTCCTCCCGATAAACAGTGGAAAATTCAGCGCACAAGTCACTCAGGCCTCTTAATAGCCATCGTTTCAAGCACTGAAGCAGCCACTAATAGCATTTCAAGACTCATACCTAGATACTAGGGATGTGAATGAAATTCAGAGAAAAGCCTGAAGCTTGAGGAAACAAGGGGCCTTCAGATGTGTTCTGGTGCCACCGGAGATGATGTGACCCTTCCTCCACAACCACCAGAACTGAAGCGGGACACTCTTCAAAGCTTCATCTGGACTTTGGAAAGGCACGGACAAAAAAAAGACACTTTTTTAAAATTTTCTGTAAAAAAAAAATCCCAGGGTGTGGGGAAGAGGGCCAGGAGCCATCTTTTAACCACAGACATGCTTTCCCAGGGGCTCTTCTCTACAGCTGTGAACTGAGGTGGGACAGAGGTTAATAAAGCTCATGATTCCCGCTTCCTTCCTTCCTTTCAATACAGACAGCTGTTGGAAGAGAACCGACAAGCTTTTAAGTTAGGATTTAGAGGAGTTAGCGGCTCATTTTAACTGCTTTAATCTTCTTTAATCTTCACTCTGCTGAGTTCCTCTCTTATTCCCACTTCTTGCATCCTCTCAACCTTTCCAAACCCT
Organism: Phrynocephalus versicolor; assembly: GCA_023846285.1. Classification (NCBI taxonomy): domain Eukaryota; kingdom Metazoa; phylum Chordata; class Lepidosauria; order Squamata; family Agamidae; genus Phrynocephalus; species Phrynocephalus versicolor. The sequence continues at coordinate 12,742,859 of JAHTLZ010003542.1, read as the reverse complement.
TCTCTCTCTCTAGCATGCTTAATTCCTTGCTGTTCCTTGCTACTCTTATTCTTATTGCTAGGCTTACGGTTGTTCATTCCCCTTAATACTGAACATTTAATTCTCCTTCCTCTGTAACCTTCCTAAAATTAAAAATAAACTGCAGTATTTCACTTTGGATTTATTTCCTTCCTTCTTTTTCATGTGTGCTTAAGAATGAAATAATAATGTAAGGGTGAGAATGATAAATTATCTAGCGGTTCGTCCAGCAGTAAATCATATTTATTTCCCTCCAAGATTATGCCATCACTTAAGAAAATCCCTTTCATCTTTTTGCACACACACACACCCATTTCTGTGTCTTTGTGTAGATATTGCTATTAGGCAGCAACACAATAAACATTCCAGATTCCACTTTTTAAGACCCTTTCCCCTGAAGTTATGTATACAGTGGTACCTTGTATAAAGGAATTAATTCCTTCCAAATGAAATTATGTTAAGCAAATTTTCCTTTATACACATTTCCCATAGGAATGCATTGAAAACAGAGTAATCCCTAATCGCAACCATTTTTATGTTGTATGGATTCGCTCTATAGACGATTCTGTTAAGCAAATTTCCCTTATCTCTGGAATTTTTTATGTTGTACAGATTTTATGTTATACAAACCGTTTGTTATACAAGGGTCCACTGTACTCATGTTTTATTTTATAAGTACATTAATGTTCTGTGCTTTAGAGGAGGAGGTTAGTTCAGCTATGTTGTGTGCAGATTACTGTGATACACAGAACACTGCGTTATCATCAGTCTATTACAGTAACCAACATGAGGGGAATGGAATGGAGGAAAAGAAATTATAATCAAATCACTCTTCCTCCCCACAACATTTTTAGGAGCTAGTTTCATATAAACTACCTATCCTCAGAAAACTCTGCAAGTCTACTACTTAGGACCATCTTTGTGAATCCTGTTTTCTACACTGTCGCCTACATGGCAGTATGCCCATCTCTGAATAAAAAAGGATGGTCTTACAAATAAAATAAAATAAAAAATCCAAAACCTATCATCCAGAAATGGGCCAGCCATAATGCTCTCAATTTATTCTAAATCTATCTAGAAATTAAAAAATCAGACATCAATGTTTAAAAACTGGGCAGATGTAATAGCCTCCTGAAGGGCAACCAATCCTTTAAATATCTTCCACCAATGACAATTTTTTTTCTCATTTAACATTGATGGTACGCATGAACCTTCAGGCTGGAATCTCGATGCACACTTAACCTAAACTTCAAAATGACAGAAGCCAAAGCAGGCAACTTTCCAAAGCACCAAACCATGGTTCAAGCCATGATGAGTGCACATCCTTACTTGTGATTTACATTCTTCTTATCATAAGCAATCTTCGCAAAAACAAGTGCACATCTGGACACCTACAATTTTGTAGCTTAGTTCATTTGGGTGCAGTATTAAAAGGTCATAAAGAGAAAAGGAACAGATGAATACAGACTTCAAAGTGTTTAAAAATGACAGCATGCCTCACATTCTCAAATACTGATGAAAGAGAAAGCAAAGAACACAACAATCAGAAAGCACAACAGCATAAGATGCAACAGGAGTGAAAGTCCAAATATATTCAGAAAATAAGTTACCCATTTAGCTAGCCCTTGTTCCCATTCTTCAGCTTTCTTTACTGGGGTTCCACAACTCTGTGCTAAGAAGCGAGGGTAAACCCCAAAATATGCCCTATGCTATTACGATATTTGGTGTGGGGGACGTGCTTAGAGGAAAGCACCTAGAGCAGTGGTTCTCAATCTGTCGGTCCCCAGATGCTCTTGGACTGCAACTCCCAGAAGCCTTCGTCACTAGCTGTGCTGGAAGGGGTTTCTGGGAGTTGCAGTCCAAGAACATCTGGGGACCCACAGGTTGAGAACCACTGCCCTAGAGTCACACCTCCTCCTTCAGTGCTTTCTTGACATAATGAGAGTAGACTGAAGAGGCAAGATCCTGTTTGCAACAAGACTCTACACATGAGCAAGGACCTGGATTTTCCAGGGTTCTTGTTCATCTGTAGAATCTCCATCACCTCTCTTCTTCAGACTCCTTCATCATGACATGAAGAAAGCAATGCTGGATGTGGCAGATCTATGCAATCCCCTCTAAAGCTAAAAGGTATCCATCAAACTAAACAATGGTAACACCTGAATACAGGTGTTCATTCAATTTAAATCTGGATGCTTTCTTACACTAATCAAGTATGTTCAAATGTTGCCAAAATAAAAGAAAAAACAACCTCTAAGATAATCAACCAAGATCTTGCAAAGTATACATCACTCTAGCATGTGCTCATATAACTCTGATATACTGCAGATTTAATCTTGGGAGGGGCCATCACTTATCAAGGCTCACTGCTCTTTCGAAGTCAAGCAACATTATGTGACTGTGAAGATTCTTAGTCATCAGGTAAGTTTATCTAGAAGTTGAGTCATGGCAACTGGACTTTTCTTGAAAGATTGAAACGTTTCACTACTCATCCAAGCAGCTTCGTCAACATGACGTGACTGATTGACAACTGTCTAGATGCCTAAGTTACAATATTTCACATCGCGGATGACCACAAGAGAGACCAAATGCTAACTTGGAGGAAAGGAGGGAGAAGCTCCAAGATACTTTATGGCAAGCTGTACCAGTGTAATTTGTATCTCACTGCCACCAACGCCACTACTTTCCTCTGCCACCAGCAGACAGATACAGGCATACCTTGGTTTGCAAAGTGAATGCATTCTATGGGACATTCCGTATTCTGGAAAATTCGTAAACCAGAACCGCACAGCGGTGCAATGCATCCTGGGTACTTTTTCACAATGCTTTACAATTAAACCAAGATTTTGTGAAAAAAAAAAGAATTGCAAACAGAAGCATTATTTCCAATGGATTTCCTTCTGTAAACAGAAAATTACATAACCGGAAGCATCTGTAAACTGAGTTACACCTGTACTGTCCAGCTGAGCTGCCGCCACATGTGCAGGGGAAGGAAGACTCAATTCACTCCCAAATGGGCCACGAAGGAACTGGCCTCAACAGCCTTGCTCTCTATTAAGTTAAGAATTCCTCAAAGGAAAAATGGGACTAGTATGCAGAACTATTAGGAAAAGTAGGCAGCGCTTAAGAGGCTCATTTCCTCCACCTCTGTCTGAAGTTCCAGCAGTTATTTAAGTACAGTACTTCTAGGATGAGTTGATTCTATTTTAAAAAAAAATCCACATCTTGCTGCTTGGACTGACTGGAATGTTGTGGTTGAACTACTACCCCCACAAGCTCCATACTTGAGACAAGCGTAAGTATTTAAAGGGGAAGTAGGTTTATCTTTATTCTTCTTCCATCATCCTTGCAGTTCAAACAACTTTGCGCTCACCATTTTTGTTTCAGGGATACACAGACTGAAATTTCCAAGCCGATTTTAGAAAGATCAAAACAACAGGGACGAACAGAAAATACAAAATATTTATGTTTCCCTCTTTTGTTTAAATGACAGAGTACATGAAAGATAAAAACACATTTTAAATGCAACTAGTATGTCAAAGGCTCTGTGTTCCGAAGAGATAAGAAACAGGAAAGTGAGACCATATCTTTTTTTTTTTTTTGCATCATTGCCTTCCATTTGTTGCAACATGAAAATGTTATATACTGGGATCTCTAATAAGTAGCCAGCCTGCTCCAACCACCATGACAAATCCAACCTCTTTGCACACTCATTTTTAACCTTCATTTCTATTTCTTTCACAATAAACGTATGATATACAGTCCAGTGTGAACCTTCAATGTGATGTGGCAGATAAGAGTGATAGACTAGGACAGTGTTGGCGAACCTATGGCACAGGTGCCAATGTCTCCCTCGGAGCCCTTTCTATGGGCACCCAACATCACCCCTTCACAGCCACCTGTATTCAGGTTAAACTGCTATATTGGCACTTTGCGAATCATTAGTGGGTTTTGAATCGCAGTTTGGGCACTCAAACTCTAAAAGGTTCGCCATCACTGGACTAGGACTTTGGAGACCTGGGTTCAGATCCTCACTTAGCCACGTCATGGGGAAGGGGCACTGACAAAACTACTTCAACATCTTACTTACCCCGAGAAACCCCATTAGGGTCGGTAAAAAGTTGGCTACACTTGGCAGCACATAACTATGAATACTTGCCTCCCAACATCTATGCCAGTGATGGCGAACCTTTTAGAGACCGAGTGCCCAAACTGCAATTCAGAAGCCACTAATTTTTCGCAAAGTGCAAATGCAGCCATTTCACCTGAATCCAGGTGGATGTGAAGGGGCGAGGTCGGGTGCCCACAGAAAGGGCTCCGAGCGTTGCCTTTGGCACCCGTGCCATAGGTTCGCCAACATTGATCTATGTTGTCCTCAGCTGTCACAAAAGTTCATTTGAGCGTTTTCCCATTATCTTTAGGGTACACGGGCACACCTAACTGCCCCTTGTCCGAAATCCAGAGGTGCCCCTGGTGCTTCTGTGGGTGAAGTGCTGTCAAGGTGCGCTTCAAGGTAGGGAAATCTTCACCTGTTGTTCTAAATAAGGGAGATATTCCAAGAGTGGATCTCCCAAAGCTGTTACCACCACCCCTTCCCTCTTTGTGAGTTCCCAAGGTGGATTTGTCGGTGTTTTTTTTTTTTGTTTTGTTGTTTGAACCCAAGGCCTGGCCAGTCAGTCCACTGCCCTCCAAGCATCATCCACGCGGCCCCTCAAGATGGACGGCGGGGCCATTAAATTTTTTAAAAATAACGGTGCCCTGGGGGTTTCGGGGGGGGGAGGCCCCGCTGGAGCCAAAGAGGGTGTCGTCCCCGACTCACGGGGGCTTGAGAGTCCAAACCCCCTGCCCGTCCGCCACCTCCGGGGGAAGGGGGTGGAGGGGCACTGATTTGCCGCTTCCCGCTCCTCCGATACGGTAGAAATCGCCCGACTTGAGGCCGCCAGGGTCGGCCGGCCGGTCAGTCGGATGGAGGGTCTCCCTTATCGGCGCCGCCGCCACCGCCGCACTCACCGTCCGGGAACTCTCGGTCGCTGATGTGCTGCAAGTGGGGCCCGCCGGGGTCCGAGTCGCCCGACTCCGCCTCGGTGATTTCCCGGTAGGCGCCCCCGCGGCGCTCCAGGCACGCCGCCGCCGCTCCTCCTCCGCCTCCTCCTCCTATTCCCGCCGCCGCCGCCGCCCCCAGGGCAGAGCCGCGGGCCCGGCCGAGCTTGGGGCTGGCTCCGGGGGAGACGCAGCAGGTGACGGTGTTGCCCATGGCGGCCCCAGAAGAGGAGGAGGAGCAGCAGCAGCAGCAGCAACCGCCGCCGCCGGACCCGTTAAGACCGGGCTGGACCCGGGCCGGGCTATAGAAGGCCTCGGCGGGGGCGACACCCGGCGGGCCGCTTCATCCTTCGTCCGTCCGTCTGTCCGTTCCTGCCGCCCGCCGCTCGCCTTCCCGCCGGCGGCTCCGCTAGACGAACGGACGGACGACCGGAAGGAGCGGTGGAACCGCCCGACCGGAAGACCGGCTCCACTTTCCCAGCAGGCCCCGCGGCTCCTGAGGCACCACCTCCGCCGCCGCCGCTCTCTTGCGCCGCTCCGGCCGGCCAATCGCCGGCCGCGCCTCACGCCCCATCCCACGTGACCCACGAGCGCCGTATCATCCCAGGGCAAAGGTGCGCGTGTGTGGGGGGGAACAGCGGAGGTGGGGCCACCCGAGGCCACGTGACAAGGAGGGGGCGTGGTCGGGAGACGCCCCACTCGCCGGCGCTGTAACAAGAGAACCAAGAGAGAGGGAGGGGAGGAGGCAGGCGGGCTCCTGCCGTCAAGGAAACGGCGCTTCCAGCGTTCCGGATGGGGGCGACCTCGGTCGCTAAATCCGAGCCAGCAGCACCCAAACGGGATAAGGCGCTTTACAAGGGAGGGCTTGCCATTTCGTACTCACTTCCGTCTAGCTCTATGTTCCACTCGCTTCCGCACCCCCCCGCCTAGCCACGCCCCCTCGCCCTGTGGCCACGCCCACCGCTA
>JAHTLZ010003542.1:12724561-12735212 GCA_023846285.1 Phrynocephalus versicolor | reverse complement strand
ACACACACACACACACACACACACACACACACACACACACACACACAAGGATAATCATATGCTGTGGCGCTTTGTGTGTGTTGGCATCCAAGAAGCTGAGATGTAGGTTTCCTCAAGGACCCAAACACCATCCAATTTATAGGTCCTTAGATCAGTTGGAGCTGCTCTAATGAAGGGCCCATTTAAAAAATATGTACAGTACTTTAAAATTCAACACCTTTATTCATTCATTCATTCATTCATTCTGAATATTTTACCCAACCTTTCTCCTTGGAAAAGGACCCAAGGTGGCTTAAAATAATAAAGGACAGCATACAGCCCAGAACATTCAAGACATATTCAAGTTCAACTATTAGTATTTATGTATGTTATACATTGTATATTGTAAAGTCCTATGGCTGTAAACAATAAAGTTTTGTCTTGACTCAAAATCACTGAGGGCCCTTGAGGGGCCGGCTGCAACATACAGAGGGATCCTTCCGGAAGCCTGGCCATCACCCATCCCTCCACCAAAAGGCATGGAGCTGCCTATGAACTTTCAAGTTGAATCCACGTCTGGGTCCAGAGGTGGCCTGCTTGGTCGAATAATAGTTCCCAGTCTGAAGATTACACTCAAGACCATGTAATTAATTATTTCCAGAAACATTTCTTATGCTGTGTATTCGCGTGAAGATATATTGTAAAGCCTTGAGAAAACAGATGATTTTTAAAAATTGTACAAATCATGACCTTTGCTATGAAATTCAGCTTTCTGTCTGCATAAAATGAATTCCAGATTTTTATTTTTATTTCAATTCCCATTTTAGGAACATAAACTTATGTTTTTGTCCGTGTCCAAATCTGAATGTAACATTTCCTGATGGCAAACGTGTTGCCAGATGTACAGCGTTTTATGTTAGGTTTCCTCAAGGCTGACTGCTATGAGATCACCCAATAAACCTTTAAAATAAAAATTTAACCGTGACTTTTACTTCATCATGTTTCGTCATGTTTAATCTGAGCCCTGTTTTAGGAGATCTGTTTTCAGAGCCTGCAGCAGGACAGTGTTTGCACCACACATGTGATATCTTGTCTGGAATGCACAAGTCTGACTGGGAATGCATTTGAACAGACAGACATTTATTTAAAATATTTATACTCTGCCTTTCTTCTCAAGAGGACCCAAGTCAGATTGCAGCATTTAAACAAACCATATTAAGAGCTTAAATAATTAAATTATTACAATATGTAAGAATAATTGAACAAGTGTTAAATTATAATGCAGTGGATTAAAACAGTTCTAAAAACAAATTTAGGAACCCTTTCTTAGGCAGTAAGTAATAGAGAGAAAGCTTGCCTGTTGTGGAAGGTCTTTTGCAGAAGAATAGCATGGAAGGGGCCTTGCCTCCAGAGGGAGGGAGTTCCACAGCTTGGGAGCTGGGATAGAAGAGGCTCTGTTTTTTGTCTTCACCAAACACACTTGTTGGGGGGGGGGGCGGCGGCAATGTGTAGCCTGTGTACTTTAATTAAAACCGTAAACTGCCCAGAGACTACTTGAAGTGCTATGGGGCGGTATATAAGCAGAACGCTTTGCTTTGCTTTGCTTTGCGAGAGTGCTGAGACTGACAGAAACCCCTCTTCTGATTCCTTCAAAACATGGGCAGACTCACAAAGGATGCTGTTTTTCAGATACATAAATAGGATATGTGGCTTTCTGAAGTTGTTGGGTCACAGGAAGAAGATACTGTGGGGAGCGTGAAGAACATGGCCGTGTGCACCGCAGGATATGGCTAATAAATGGATATGACTAATAAAAATAAATAATAAATAATAGATTCAATAGCCCAGCTCAGGGTTTTTCCCTAGACAGAGGTTTTAAAAGCAAAGCATCCCCCCCTCCCCAATTAAGTAAACTGGTCCCAGCCCCGGACAGGGCAATACAACATTCAGGAAAAAACAGTTTTTTGGTTAAGAAGAAAACTATCCACTTAGGTCAATCCTTTGTTCCCTGAATACCCTCTGAATAAATCTCCTACACACAATAGGAAGCAAACCTCCCTTCTCTTTATCTCCTTAATTTCCCTTCCCTTCCTAGGTTGACACCCAGGCTGAGATTACAATGCAGGAGCTGGACAAACAATGCACCCACAATTAAGCTCATCATTCTCTTCTAATTTCCATCTGTAAACAGTGTATGAAGTCAAACTCTTGAGGCCCCAAATCAGCTGTGATACCTTCTTGTATACTGCTGTTTACACATTTTTTTTAGCGACTGTGTTTCTTCTGTAAAAACCTTATAAAACCTGGACCCCCCTCCCTTGCTCAGGAGTAGATTTCTGTCTTTTGCCTCTCAAGGGAAGGGTCTGTTAGTCCCTTTTTTGGCCAATAAACCAACACAACCAGACTCTCTCTATGTCAGATCTTCATTGGCAATTTAGATATGATGTACATTTCCTAGAGACTAGCTCCAGTGACTCAACAAAGTTACTAGCAATTTCCATTCTTCCAAGGTTTAAGGCGCAAGAAACTTTTAGGATGAATCCAAACCTCCACAAAACATACACAGCAATTCTGTACAGGTCTGCTTCTGGGTAAATCTCTTGAAATTTGTTATATTTTGCTAAACCAACATATCAGATCAAAGAGGAGGTGTCTCTCTAAATGATTTTGGACTGAAATTTTCACCTTTTTCCTTTTGGCCATACAGTATTAGGTAGAGTTGGTGGAGGTTGTGGTGCAACAAAATCTTACTACCCATTTCCTTCTATATAAGACTGTACGCAGACAAAGCAACGTTTTGTTGGGTGTGGTTTGCAATGACAGAACTACAGTACTTAATCACTGTGGAAAGGACAGGAAGTGGGAGCAAGTGCTTTTGCTATCCAGTGGTACTCAGCCTGTGGGTCCCCAGATGTTCCTGGACTGCAACTCACAGAAGTCTTCATCACTAGCTGAGCTGACCAGGATTTCTGGGAGTTGCAGTCCAGGAACATCTGGGGACCCACAGGTCGATAACCACTGTTTTAAACTTTTTTCTCCTGCCCAGATCCTATCACATCTTATTGTGGAAAAGAATTAACTAGAGCAGCTCCAAGACTAATATTATTTATTTCGTTGAAGGTTTTTTTTAAGGTTGGAAACTGAAGGACATCCCCCTAAAATTGGCTCCACTCCAGTCCCTCTACTTCTGTACGCGGATGATGCCGTGATCTTGTCTCGTACCAAACCTGGCCTAAAACGCTTGATGTATAAATGCCTTGAGTTCCTAGGTAACAACAACTTACAACTTAATTACAATAAGTCTAAAATTGTTGTATTTGCTAAATCTTGGAAATTGTACAGGTGGATCTTTGCTGGAAGAAAGATTGAACAGGTTAAGCATTTCAAATATTTGGGTATCATGTTTCACTATAAACAGTCCTGGGTGCTCCAACGCAAAGTGGCAATACAACGGGCCAAAGGCACCACCCAGGCAGTTTGCAGATTTTTTTATAATACAGGAAACAGATATGTACCCTCCGCACTAAAAGTGTTCAATGCAAAGATTGTACCTCAGTTGTTGTATGGCATACCATTATGGATCAAGGCATGGGACCATTCTCTAGAACAAGTGCAATCTATGTTCCTACGGAAGATCTTGGAAGTACCAACATGTGTACCATATGCGGCTCTTTGTTTAGAAACAGGCCAAAATATGGTAGCAACTCAGGCATGGTCGAGAGCAATCAAATATTGGTTAAAGATCCACTACAACTTTAAAGAGGGTAGCTTCATACACCAAATTCTCCAAGAACAGGTCAGAGCACAAGAACTTGACTATATTGAAAAGAAAATTTCAAAAATAGGTCTATCATTAGAACAACTTGGCTCTCTGCCCCAAAAAGAAGCATTTCATGTTATTAAACGCAGACTACTAGATATTGAATTCCACGATCTCCTGAGTTCAGCAAATAAGACTTGCTCACCCTTAAATCACTTAATTCCAATTAGGCAAGGCCAGAGTGCTAGATATCTTCATATACTACAGTCACCACAAAAACGCAGAGCTTATTCTCTGGCCAGATTTAATGTAATGCCTTCAGCACTATTAGCAGGTAGGTTCCAAGGCATTCCGTATAACAAGAGGAATTGCTCGTGCGAGTTGGGAGGAATTGAGTCTCTGGCACATATGTGTTTGTACTGCCCTCGCTACTCAGTACCACGCATGCAATACCTGGGCCCAATATTATCTAGGGTGAAGGGATGGCCAGATGCAGGAATAATGCAATTAATGCTAAATGATCTAGTGGAAGACAGGGTGAAGAAGGTAGCGGGTTTTATGGCATACATAGTGAATCATGCTGAATCTCCACAGCCTGTATCAATACTCCCACTCTGAGCTATGTTTGAATGTCAGTTGCAATCATTGACTTGGTTATTGCCAGAAAACCTAAATTAGGTTTCATATATGTGTTTTATTTATATGTGTGTTTTATTTATGCCATTAAAGGTTTGATTGATTGATTGATTGACCCACTCGAAAATTATTTTTAAAATATGCAATCAAAATTTACTTACCTTGGGACTCCAAAGTAGCAGGGGTACCTTCAGAAAGCGATTTTAGGGAACCCCCTGAAATTTGGAAACATTTGGGGTTAATGGGACTGAGTTATGACGCTCTAAATCAGGGAATTTACTCTACGGTATTAACTCCCTTATTACCTCCACACTCCCAGCACACATTGCCAATTACTACCCCTGGCCCCTTTAGAGTTTGCCTGGTATACAGTATATGTGTGTGTTGTGTCGTTACAGTCGTCACCGACTCTTCATGACTCCATTTCTATGGAGTTTTCTTGGCAGGAATACTGGAGTGGTTTGCCAGTTCCTACTCCAGGTGCCTACAGCACCTGGTATTCCCTGGTGGTCTCCCATCCAAGTACTAACCAGGGCTGACCCTGCTTAGCTTCCGAAATCAGGCGAGATTGGATGTGCTTAGGGCATCTAGGCAGCTATACAGTATCCTCGAGTATAACTAAAAAACTGCCCTTGGGTTAATAAGTTTTCCCAGTTTTGGGGGGGGGGGTAAAATTAGGCCCTCGGCTTATTCTTGGGATGGCTTATACTCGAGTATATACAGTATAAATGATGGATTTCTGCATGCCTTTTTCTAAGCATATTGCCTGCTGATGGTCATGGAAAATTATATTCTTGAAAAATGACAAGAAATATTTCCTTTTTACTACGAGCTTTTGGGAAGGTTCTGAAAGGAAAGGGGAGCCTGGCACGGAGAACATTACGGCCTGCCCTACGGGAAAGGAGCCATTCAAGCGACAAACATGGGATAGAGGGAGATTAGAGGCTGTGTGGGTTTTTCTAGAATATAAACACAATTAAATATGAAATCTACTGAAGGCACAAACATTTTGGGGATTTTGAACTGATCATTCTCTCTTAGTGTGACCTACCGCATAGGGTTGTCATGAGGAAAGAATGGGGGTGGTGGAGGAGGAAATACATGTATGCCATATTCTGGATGAAAGGCAAGAGATAAATGTACAAAACAAAAAAAAATCCACATTAGACCAAAGGGCTTAATTACAACTAAATTCACAAATAATTAATTACACAAGTGATGTATTCCCTACATTTTCAAGGCAGAAGCAATTCTCACTGTGTCCAATGGAATTTACTCCCTGGAAAATGAATTTACTATTGCAGTATGAGATGAAATCATGCATTTGGCTTAAACAGGAATAAAACGGTTACTACAGAAAACCTTCCGACTGTCAATCTGGACACACCCAAAGCCTATAATCCTAAAGCTGCTATTAGAATTTGGTTCTAGAAAGTCTTCTCTTGTGGATTAATCTTCACAAAAGCTCCCAAATAGAAGGGAAAGAAGATTAAACTTGCTGGAATAACAAGCACTGGATGTACGTATTGCCTACATGGGATTTTTGTATTTTATTTAGAAATCGGTTCTACCCAGAACATTTCAGACACTCCGCCATGTTTTTTTTCTGCTGCTAGGCCAACAAACTTGTTTTCAAGGTCATCAGGTAGTCTGGCATGCTTGTGCATTCAGTGGCTTCAAGTTAATGTGGATATGTGGTATGGCTTTTGGTACTTGCATAGCAGAAATTGGTGTGAGGCTATGAGAAGAGAAAATTTCTGCCTAAAGGAATGAGAAGGACAGGAAGGCTAGTTTGGGTGAACGATAATGGAGGGGTACAGTAGGACCCCTGTATCCACTGATTCAGTTATCCACGGTTGGCAGTGGAAAAAAATTAAATAATTCAGCAGCCGTAAAGCAAGCTACTGTTGCAAAACAGCAGCTATAAAGCAAGCTACTGTTGCAAAACAGCAGCTATAAAGCAAGCTACTGTCACAAAACAGCAGTTTTGGAGGGTTTTTTGGCATTCTCTCTTATCCAGAGTTTCCATTATCCACAGGAAGGCCTGGAACCAATCCCTAGCAGTTACCGGGGTCCTCCTATATAACAAATTCCTGTGCAGAGGCAAGGGTCTTTGTTCTTCCAGGCGGGTTGGACTACATGTCCCACGCTCCATTGCCCTTAATAATGCTAGCTGGAGCTGATGGGAACTGAAGTGCCACAGCCCAAGAGGACGAGATGTTCTCCAGTCCCCGTGTTTAACAGTCTGGCATAACTCAACAGGGTCCCTACAAAAAGATTATACTTCCATTCAGATAAGCCAGGACAGAATCCTATTAAAGACTACCCAGATCAAGGCATTCATCTTGATTGAAGGAGCTGGGCCAGGGTTCCTTTGTACAGTGGTACCTTGTATAAAGGAATTAATTTATTCCAAATGAAATTCTGTTAAGCAAATTTTCCTTTATACAAATTTCCCATAGGAATGCATTGAAAACAGAGTACTGTAATCCTAATCACGACCACTTCTATGTTGTATGGATTCACCCCATAGGTGATTCTGTTAAGCAAATTTCCCCTATCTCTGGAATTTTTTATGTTGCACAGATTTTGTGTTCTACAAACCATTTGTTATACGAGGGTCCATTGTACTTGCTATGGGAGGAACCAGGTCTTCAGAAGATTGCATAGGCTGACCTTTTGTGCAACCCCAAACAAGCTGGTTTCTCTTGGAGATGCATTATTTTTTCATGTATTAAGACTAAAATGATTAGACTAAACATTGAGGGTCATCTTATACATGGGAGTAAGCCGAGGAGAGAACCATGCAGTTGTGAAACTGTAATTTTGGGCTAGAAAAGTGTGGGTTCGACTTATGCATGGGGGCATCTTATTGTCTGAAAAAATTGAAAGGAAAGGGGAAGGGGAATGAATATACCACTATGTTTGTTCCGAGGAATTATTCACGAACCTTTGTTCTGTTACTGTGCTCCAGTGTTACAGCACTCCACCCAACTGAATACCTTTTCAGGCTGGTCTGGTCCTCACTAAAACGTGCAATCCTAGATCCATAAAGGAAGAGCCAAGAATGGAGCAATGCTCATTTTTCTATGTCTTTCACAGCTCAAGCAGCTCTTGAGATTTTCCCACAGCTGAAAAGTGCCACCTGTGTAAACATTCAGAAAGAGGAGTGGTGCCATCGCATGTTGCTGATAAAAAACTGCATGTGACTAGTCTGGCATGCTGCGGTGAGTAGGGGCGATGCCTCTATTGCTTGTGTGCAATTTTAGGTTCATTTTTATGAGAACAATGCAGGGTTTCTGAAACTGTGGAAAAAATGAAACCATGTGAATGAAACCAGGAACAGCATCCAGTTGTGCAACTCTGCCTGAGGAATGGGAACATTCTTGTCAACAACAGATTGCCATGGATTAAAGATTTTCCACCTCCCCGTTTTTCAGCTGCATGTGACTTCATCTCATTGCAAGCGTGTTGCACACAACCAAAATCGAGTTTTTAATCTACTGCAACGTGCCACCGACTTTGGAACTCCCTCCCACTGGAAGCCATGACTGCCCTATCTCTGCTGTCTTTCCGGAAGCAGGCAAATACTTTCCTCTTCAGGCAAGCTTTCCCTGAATGAGGGACTACCTACTACGTGGCTTTTAGATGGATGACTATACATGATTGCATTGACTGATTTCATAAGAACACCCATTATTTCCATGTTAGTTTCCACCCCTCATAATGGAGTTTTTTTTCTTTTTGCATGCTCTATCACGGATTTCGTGCAAATAGATCAATAGATGATGCTATTAATATGTCCTTACATTATATATTGCAACATCTTGAATCTCCAAAATCTTATGCAAGGGTTCTTTTTGTTGATTTTAGTTCTGAATTTAACACTATTATTCCAGGTATCCTTATGACTAAATTAAAACAGCTGGCTGTACCTGATCACATTTGTAAATGGATTGTAAGCTTCCTAACAGACAGAAAGCAGCAGGTGAAGTTAGGTAAAATTATATCAGATATTAGCAAGGTTGGGTAGGAGCCCCTCAGGGCTGTGTGCTTTCTCCATTTCTGTTTTCCTTATATACTAATGATTGTACCTCTGTTAAAATAGTGAAGTTTGCAGATGACACTATGGTGATTGGCCTCATTCAAGACAATGATGAATCTGCGTATAGGCAAGAGATTGAACAAGTCGTTTTATGGTGCACTCAAAATAATCTAGAATTAAATACATGCAAAACTGTTGAAATGGTGGTGGATTTTAGGAGGACTCGTTCTATACAGCCACCTCTTATGATATCAAATAACTTAGTGTCAATAGTGGAGTCCTTTACATTTTTAGGTACTATTATATCTCAAGATTTAAAATGGTCATCTAATATTGAAAGTATTATTAAGAAAGCACAACAAAGAATGTTTTTTCTGCGTCAACTTAGGAAGTTCAGACTGCCAAAAGAACTGTTAATTCAATTCTATAGAGGTGTTATTGAATCTATTATCTGTTCCTCTATAACTGTCTGGTTTAGTTCTGCGACTAAGCATGACAGATATAGACTTCAAAGGATAATTGGAACTGCAGAAAAAATTATTGCTACTAATTTGCCATCTATTGTGGAATTGTATACCACACGAGCTAAAAAGAGGGCAATGAAAATATATACAGATTCCACACATCCTGGACATAATCTGTTTCAATTGTTACCCTCAGGATGACGTTTCAGGGCATTGCATACTAGGACAACTAGATACAAAGATAGTTTCTTTCCAAGTGCTATCAAACTGTTGAATAATTAATTTTTACTTTTCTTCTTCCTTTTTAAATAATAGGTTATATTGTAGTGTTCTACTGTGTTTTTATTCTTGACTATATGATTCTTATATTTCCTTTTATATAGAGAGAGCATATTTTACCAAAACAAATTCTGGGTGTGTCCAACCACACTTGGCTAATAAAAAGTATTCTATTCTATTCTATTCTATTCTATTCTATTCTATTCTATTCTATTCTATTCTATTCTATTCTATTCTATTCTTTGTAGCTTTAATGTTACCTTTTAATGTTCTAAGATGCCTCTCCTAATTCCCTGTTCTTAACCCTAATATAAGGGGGCGTGGTGGCTTAGTGGACTAAGGCTCCGAAAACTGTTGACTGCAAAGTCAGCAGCTCGGCGGTTCAAATCCCGGGTGCCACGCAGTGGAGCAAGCTTCCGCTGTTCACCCCAGCTCCTGCCAACGTAGCAGTTTGAAAGCATGGAAATGCAAGTAGATAAATAGGTACCGCTGTAAAAAGCGGGAAGGTAAAACAGTGTTTCCTTGCAGCCATGCCGGCCACATGGCCACGGACTTGCACAACACTGGCTCTTTCGGCTTGAATATGGAGATGAGCACTGCCCCTAGAGTCGGACACGACTAGCATGCATGTGTGAGGGGAATCTTTACCTTTACCTTTTTAACTTCAATATGTCTTAAATGTTCTGGGGTGTATATTGTCCCTCCTTATTGAAGGCCACCTTGGGTCCTTTTGCAAGGAGAAAGGTGGGGTAAAATATTCAAAATGAATGAATGAATGAATGAATGAATGAATGAATGAATAATGGCCTCATTCCCCCAGAGGAAGCTATACAAAAGGAGTTAGACATATCTTGGATTCTAAAGGCCAGACCAATGCCTCCACTGGTCAAGTTTCCTGTTTGTATCATGCCCTACTGGTTGCTTGGGAAATGCCTGTGAGTAACATGCAACTGCACCTTTCATGCTATGTTCTGGATTTTATAAACTTGGAAGGGTTGGAGAAGCCAGCGGTGAGTTGGAAACTAGGGGGTTCATCATATGATGAGTGGATGCCATGGTTTGCTGCGCCTTCTTGTTGCAACTCTACAAACTGAAGTCAGAGTGTAACCTCCGGTCCATGAAAAAGGCATCTTAAAAAGGGTGAGAGCTGCAGCATGACTGCAGTACTTCCTTTGGCTGGAATGCATGACGGCTGCTTGAAAATGAAACATATCTGTCATACTTGACTCCGGAAAGTCCCAATCAAAAGACTCAAATGTTGGCTGATTTTCCTAACAGTCATTATGAAATGGTCTAGTAGGTGCATCATTTCTTTTAAATGCTTTATTTCAGTCTGTACATGAAATGTATATCTTGCTGTCCAAAATATTGTCTGTTTGCACGGGTGGAAGGGAAATGTGTCAATTGCAGTGGTAGAGTATATATATATATATAACCGAGTGTGTTGTTAGTCTGTGGAACTCCTTGCCACAGGAGGTGGTGATGGCA
>JAHTLZ010003542.1:12713234-12724551 GCA_023846285.1 Phrynocephalus versicolor | reverse complement strand
TCACAGGTTACAAACCATGATGGAGATGTGTAATCTCCAGGTTTAAAACCGGGGTACTTTAAGGGCCAGATGCAGGGAGTTGTATCAGGAGACAGATACTGTATCTAGTCTCGTGTGCTCCCAGACTCATTTGGTGGAGCCACTGTGAGATACAGGAAGCTGGACTAGATAGGCCTTTGGCCTGATACAGGATGGCTCTTCTTATTCTCTTATGTTCTCACTGCAAGCCAGTGGTTTGACATTTTGAAGGCGGGTGGGATAGAAACACAGTCAAGTCTAGAAGCACAGATTCCATTTTTCTGAAAAATAAAGCTAAGCAATCACAACTTTGCCAAAACTAGCTAGCTTGAATAATCCATTCTTTGGCATCTCCCTAGGGGTCTGGCGGCCCAGTGGGCTACAGTGCTGAAACTGTCGGCTGCCGAGTCAGCAGCTCAGTAGTTCGAATCCCAGGTGCCACGCAGTGGAGCGAGCTCCCGTTGATAACCCTGGCTCCTGCCAACCTCGCAGTTCCAAAGCATGGAAATGCAAGTAGATAAATAGGTACTGCCATAAAAAGCGGGAAGGTAAAACAGTGTTCCATGCGCAGCCATGCTGGCTACATGGTCATGGACTTGCACAACACTGGCTTTTTGGCTTGGAAACGGAGATAAGCACCGTCCCTAGAGTCGAACACAACTAGCACGCATGAGCAGTAGGAACCTTTACCCTTTACCTTATATCGGATATAGTATATAGTGTAGACTAGGGTTTTAAAATGGCTTCTCTTTAGCTAACCTGAAATGCTTTTTACAAATGTCTGTGTCAGTATAATATTTAAACTGCAGTCTGAAAACTATGTTAGCTCCCATGAATGGAATGTGACCTAGATAACTCACTGTCCTCACTGTTCCAGCTCTGTTTCAAACTTCCTCAACTGTTTCATGTATTCCCATGCATACCTTAAAATACCCTTTTGTCTAAGTTAGCTCAGACCATGTTGCAAATCATGTCCAGATAATAGCACAATGAAAGTCTATGCTAGAGGAACGACTTGCGCGTGTAATGTTCCCCACTCCTGAATGGGCAAAGCTTGAACTCGTGATCAATGGTGATGTATTGGGGGGTGGGGGAACGAATGGTATTTAACATGTATTGATTTGAATTGATTTTTGCTACAGCCTTTGTGAACTTATTCCGCTGTTGCCAGCAAAGCTTTGCTTATTAAATCCTTTCTCTATTTCATCAAAATTCTGGTATTGATTAAATCTCTGACTCACTCCAAGCGGCTAAGAACCCAAGGTATCACAGAAGGAATGCAAGCCTAGCAAAAGGCTACATATATCCTATCACCCCAACTCTGGGCGTTTCAACCCTTTGCACCAGCCAGGTTGCATTCTATCCCAAACCTTCTGATTGGTAACTTCGGCAAGGGTAACTAACCCAATAGGCCTGGTGGCACAAACGTCAGGGCTACCAGACACAAAGGGGTGGTTCTGATAACATTTTTGTGGTCTTCAAGGTTCCAGATTAAGGCTTTTCAGTGCTATGGCCAAATCCCTCTGTTTGGGAGAAGCTTCCCACTCCTCCAATCAAGCTAATTCCAGTTACCAAATCCCAAGGTTCAGATGAGCCTCCTCCCTCTAGGTCTGCAGAGGCTCTCAGTCATCCAGGCGAGGTTATTATCTGGGAGTTGAGTCATTGGCATCTGGTTTAGGGTCTGGAACAGGAAGAAGCTGCTGGGAGGAAAAGCGGAAGGTCTCCTTGCTAATCCCACCCACGTGGATTTATTTATTTTATCTTTTTTGGATTTCTGTACCGCCCATCCGGCAGCGAGGTCACTCTGGGCGGTTTACGGCAATTATATAAATTTATATAAATTCAAATAATTCGTACAATAAAAAACATAAAATACAGCAACACAACAAAACAGAAATAAAACTAAAATTAACATTAAAGGGGCATAAAACAATGTATTGTTATGAACGCCTTCAAACATCGGGTGTTGCCTCTAATAATCCTGGCCGTTCCTGGCTGTTGTTCTTGCTGCTGCTGCTGCTGTTACTAATTTGACCTGTTCCCCGCACCCGCGCTTCCTCCGGCGCAAGGCCGCCCTGCCTCGCCTCGCCTCGCCAGCGCAGGGTAAAGGGTGGCAGCGCCGCCCCTTCGCCCGCCTCGCCGGGACCTCGTCGGAGGAGGAGGAGGAGGGACGGGAGGCCCAGCTCGATCCGCCGTTTGGTCGTCTACTCGTCGGGCGGTGAGCTTCCTCCCCCCCCCACTTTCCCGCCGCCCTTGGTCCTTTTCTATCGGCGGCCTCCAGGGAGCAGATCCTCCGGGAGGGGCAAGGGGAGGGACCAGGAGGGAGGCAGAAGCAGGGCGCCCGTGGTGGTAGGTGGTCGTGGTGGATTGTGGTGGCGCCTGGCTGGCTTTTCGTCACTGCGGGGTCCGTCCCGGTTGAGGAACCGCCGGCGCACGCTGTGATCTCCTCTCCAGGATTTCAGGGCACGCGGGAATGGGGAGCTTCCAAGATGGGGAAGGAGAAGGCGGCCAAAGCAGACAGGATTCTTCTCATCCGTCTTGAGACTCGTGCCTACCGTTTGCACCTTTGCCGCCAGCGTCCCCACGGCTTGATTTCCTAGGAGGAGGAGGTTGCTGGAAGAAGGCTTGATAGTACAGTGGGACCCCAGTATTCGCTGGGGATTGCTTTCAAGCCTTCCTGTGGATAATGAAAACTGTGGATAAGAGAGAACGCCAAAATGTCCCCAAAACTGCTGTTTTATGACAGCAACTTGCTATACGGTTGCTATTTGTGACAATAGCTTGCTTTGCGGCAGCTGTTTTACCACAGTAGCTTGCTTTACAGCTGCTACTGTTTACCAGATTAATAATAATAATAATAATAATAATAATAATAATAATAATAATAATAATAATAATAATAATAATAATAATAATAATAATAATAATAATAATGGTACTCCCAAGCCACTGAGCTACCCAGCATGATAATAGTGTTTGTTAGTCAGGGGAACTACTGGCCACCTCCAGGATCTATGGGTACATCCCTCTTGATAGCAGTCTGTAGGGAGATATAAACGAGAGAGGAGTGTCACACAACAAGCCACAAAACTTCCCCAGGAATAAATCCTCAGAACAGCCAGGAGCAGCAACTTTCATAGAATCGTAGAATCATAGAGTTGGAAGAGACCTCAAGGGCCATCTAGTCCAACCCCCCTGCTGTGCAGGAACCCTCATCACAGGATGCCTGACAGATAGCCATCCAGCCTTTACTTAAAAACCTCCAAAGAAGGAGACTCCAAAACCCTTCATGGCAGCATATTCCATTGCCAAACAGCTCTGTCATGAAATTCTTCCTAAGGTTTAAATGGAATCTCTTTTCCTGTAGTTTGAGACCATTGTCCTGCGTCCTAGTCTCTGAAGCCATGGAAAATAAACCAGTCCCTTCTTCAATGTGACATCCTTTCAAAATATTTAAACATGGCTATCATATCCCCTCTCAGCCTTCTTTTTGTAAGGCTAAACATTCCCAGCTCCCTAAGCTGCTCCTTGTAAGACATTTCTTCCAGACTCCTTTTTAAATTGAGGGGCACAGAACTGGACACAGTACTCCAGATGGGTTCTGACCAGAGTAGAATAGAGTGGTACTATCTTTGCTGTGTGATAATTTGATGGTGATGATGGTGGTGATACTATGGCTTCCCTTGATCTAAACACTATGCTTCTGCTGATGCAACCAAGAATTGCGTTGGCTTTCCTAGCCGCCTCATCACACTACTGACTCATGTTCAATTTGTGGTCCGCTAAGACTCCCAGATCCCTATCACAGGTATTGTTTTCCAGCCAGGTGTCTCCTATCCTATATCTGTGCAATTCATTCTTTTTACCTAAATGCACCACCCTACATTTCCCTCTGTTGAACGCCATTCCATTAGCTTTGGCCCAGCACTCTAATATGTCAAGATCCTTTTGGATTTTCATCCTTTCCTCTAGGGAATTAGTAACCCCATGCAATTTGGTATCATCTGCCAATTTGATCAGCCTACTCACTATTCCTTCCTCCAAGTCATTAATAAATATATTAAATAGCACCAGACCCAGAACAGAACCCTGGGGCACCCCACTGGTCACATCTCTCCAATCTGAAGAGAAGCCATTAATGATCACCCTTTAATGATCAACTTTGAGTAGGCTAATACAACAGCATTCCCCCATCTCATTGGATTTAGTGAAAGAACCTGCCGAAGGAGCTCAGGATTTGGCTGAAAATTGATGGTGTGCACAATAACCCCAGATGGCAATTGGTCTGTAGGAGAAACCAACCAAATTTATGACTTGCGGATGACTAGAAGGGCCTGATGCTGCGAGCTACAAAATACAGTATCGGTAGGAGCCACATTCTGGTTCCTTGCCTAGGCCAGAAAATCCTGTACAACAACATCCTGGGAGAGCAGCTTCTGAGGCGGCCAAAGGGACCGTTTTCATTGGCCAAGCAGGACCAAAGGGACACAGTGTACACACCAACTGATGGAATGGCCACACAAATGACCTTGTGGCTCTTGTTCCGGATCCTACATCTGTGCTGACAAAGATACTGCTGGCAGAATGTGCTGCCACTGAATATTTTGTAGCTTCTTGAATCCTTCCCACTGGGTCTCATGTTCTTAATTAAGAAACACTGGAGCCAATGCAGACCGGACCACAGATGCCATCTCCCTGTGGGGTATATATGATGCTGCTGGTGTGATCATTTGGAGGTTTGGATTGAAACTTCATCAATAAACTGACGATAGGCAGTTCTGTCTCTTCTTCCCATCTTCTGATCCCAGCGGAAGATCATGAACCGGTGTCAGTTCTGGTTTGGACGTGGGGGAACAGACTGACACACGGTTCACATCAGATGGGTGTCCTCTTGTTTAGACCTTCTACCCATCAGGGATGAGGCATCCCGTTTCCTCTGGATGGCATTGCTCTCCCCTGAAGAATCATGTATGCACTGAAGATACTTCAGATTGTGTGTCGATATTGTGTATTGATGGTGGCCAGAACTAAATTCTAAATTAATTTTAGCTGTTTTGTGCACCATGACCTCTCCTAGAAAAAGTAGACAGGGATTCAGTCACCTGACTTGTCTTTCCTTCCAGCCTAGATTACAGTGACACCTTTTTTGTGTGGAGCATCTTTTGAAGCCTCCCAGCAGAGGCTTTAAAAAAGACCTCTTTCCTAAGCTGGTTCCCTGGGAATGACTTTCTCAAGGCACTCTTGACCCCTTGAAGTCTTGTTTGCCATTCTTGCTGGGAACACGGTAGGGTGAATGAAGATGGCTTTCTGCATTACCCTGGATGCATTCACAAAGAGGCTTTGTCTTTCTCTGAACAGTGATCAGCTTTTTGGAGGCTTGACAATACTACCAGGTTAGCTGCAGTACATACATTTTTATCTGCCCCAGAGTGTGACCCAACAGTTGAGGGTGCCCCTGAGTCTGCCAGTCAGAGGTGGGTGAAATTGGACTCTCCAAAGATTGCGAGATTGCATGATCTATAAGCCACCGCCACCGTAGCCCGTGGGTCAGAAGGCCAGGGGCCACCAAAATAACCTCTGGGGCTGCACTTGGTTCAGTCTGAGCATTTAGCGTAGCATCAGTCCTAGAATGTGCCAAATTATTTTTTAGGCAGAACAAATATGATAACAGGCCGAAGTCATACCTAATGGATCCCCAGAGGATCATTCCGCCACTGCTCAACCCGTTGTTCTCATTCTTCTTAGATGTGGAAAAAATATAAATAAGTGACACAGTGGTTAAATGCCTGTACTGCAGGTAAAACTGTGCTCATGACCTGGGGTACGAGCCCCGGTAGCCGGCTCATGGTTGACTCAGCCTTCCAGCCTTCCGAGGTCGGTAAAATGAGTACCCAGCTTGCTGGGATGTGGGTGGGGGGCAATGTGTAGCCTGCATACTGCAATTAAACTGTGAACCACCCAGAGACTACATGAAGTGGTATGGGGGGGTGTATATAAGCAGAACACTTTGCTTTTGCTTTAAATGAATGCCTTTTTTTTGCAGTATTATCAGCTAGGTCAAGTCAAGATCACGAGAACTTACAAGAGAGAAGACTGCTGGACATTTTATGGATTATTCACCGTGTGCCTTATCTTTTATGAAGCGGCAGTAAACGGCTTCTTGATCAATTTATCCTGGCTTTTACAATTGACATCAAACTAAGAGGTACAGTAAGTTCTTGGTGTGTTGGGGAACATCTACATTCCCCCACCTCGGTCTGCCAACCCTCGGGGCCTTGGGGACAGAATGAACTGAGAGTCAGAATGACTCTTATGGGTGGAGGGGAGAGCGACTGCATATGGTGGGAGTTTCTCAAAGAGTCCCTTTTCCTAAAGCCCTGTCCTTCTGCTTGTCGTGGTAGGGAAGAAGATGTCCTTGGTTCCTTATGACGACAAAGCTCTTTGGGGGATGCAGAAGTTTCATCAGCCGTCTTCGACACACCATTTTGCCAACCACACTATTCAGATCAAGCAGGACTGGAAGCAGCTAGGTGTAGCTGCGGTGGTATGGGACGCAGTGCGTATCGTTTAGGTTTCCTCATGGGTGTCAAATTGAAATTGGACCGACGGTCAGGTTGAGAGAGCAGCGGTAGGGATCCCTTCCCATAACTCATTGAGGAGGTCTAAGGAAACTGGAGAGGACATTTCAGTCAGGGAAGCCATTCATGTGAGCACTGAAACCCCCTCTCTCAACAGAGGTGGTAGCCTCAGGCATAGTCTATCTGCTACTTATCAGGGTGTGCTTTCAACAGTACCCAGACAAATCAAAAAGCCTTCACCACCAAGGCCATATCTAATGATCCATTCTTTATAGGTTTCAGCACCTTAGGCCATTGTTCACCTTAAGGCAGGCATGTTCAAACTTTGGCCCTCCAGATGTTTTGGAACACAACTCCCACAGTCCTTTGTCACTGGCAATCTAAGCTGAGAATTCTGGGAGTTGTGGTCCAAAACATCTGGAGGGCCAATGTTTGGACATGCCTCCCTTAAGGCTATGGATACTATTGTCTACCTAACGAGCCTATTAAGGCCATTGTCCATCTTATGAGCCTATTTCAGAGCAGGGTGACAAGAGGTTAAAGCGGACTATAAGATGGAGGACTCTCACTAGCTGTATTCAGACTGCTGAAGCTGTTTGGATGAGTAGCGAAAAGTTTCTCTCTCTCAAGAAAAAGAAGTCCACTTGCCATGACTCAACTTCCAGATTTCAGATGAGGGAACTACGTGACCTCTGGTGGCACCCTTCGTCTTAGCTAAAGCCAACTTGGCTTGCTTCTCAGCTGAAAGAAGCAGCTGCCAACCTTGCATGTAACCTTCTGGAATGACACCTGTAGGTTGACATACATCCTGTAGACTGTGATGGTTGGGCAAATTTTAAACAGAAGGAAGACAAACCTTTGAGCAGCCTTTTGATACTAGCGAGGCCAGATTTCACCCTTGACTGTAGAATTGTTCTCATTTGGGATAGTCTGTTCTGTGAACTGTCGGCAGGCTTGAGCCACAGACTAAATATTGGCTGTTGAATCTCCATTTTGGCTGGGGACCTTCTGATTTCTGTTATTGGGACAAAAGTCTTTTGACAGAATGGAAGTTTCAACAGGCTTTAAAAAAAACACTTCCCTATAAGTTAGAGCAGTATTTTGGTTTCTCTCCATCTCATTGCCCGTAACATTTTTGCAAGCTTCTCTTGGGACCTACGTGAGACATATCATGGTCTGATGTCATTTAAGCCAAGATTCAGTGATGTACTTCTGTCTATGGTTGTTAGCTGAGTGGCCTTTTAGGCCAGTAGGGTGGGATACAAATACAATCATCAGTCAGTTAGTCTCCAGTATTGTATGGCCATATCTAGTACCAGCAGATTTGAAACTGTCTTCTCTCCCCTCTCATGTTGCAGCACTGGGTTCCCCCCTCCTGCTTCGGAAGGTTCCCAATCCTCCTGAGATTATGGCCAAGGTGTATTATGGGTTATAGCAGCAGGCATCCCCAATTCTGGTGGAAGCAGCAGGATCAGGGTGAAGATGACCATTAAATCCTAGCCTGAAATCAGTTTTATTTTTCATTAATTATTCCCCACCCTCCTCCAGGCTGTGGTGCTGTGCACATTCTTGGAGACCGGAGGCATCAATCTACAAGGGCGCTCGGTGATTGAGTTGGGTGCTGGCACAGGCTTGCTCGGAATCGTAGCTGCACTGCTTGGTAAGTTTCATTTGATGGAAAATGAGATTAAAGTAGCCAGTGACATTCATTTCAGCATTTGATATTGTAACAGCCGGGGTGTGGGTGGCAACCAGGAAATCTGCAAAGGAGGCCGGGACCAGGGTGTTTCCAGCGGCCAAGAGCGTAGTCAGTCCAGTCTGAGTTCAAGATTCACAGAGAGGGGCGTCTGCCAGTCGAAGTAGAAGATTCAAAGAAATGCAGTCCGACAGGGAGGGGGATGCCAAATAGGAAGACTTACAGAGTAGCAAAGTTCCGGGAAGGATCAAGGTAACAGGGCGGAAGCTTCAGGAGTTAAGAGGTCTAGTGTTGCTGAGGCAAGGAACAGGGAGTGCCAGGTGCTAGCTTTATGCTAGTTGGGAGTCCACCAGCTGCACTCCCTGATTGCCTCAGTCTGAATGGGCCCCTGATTCTGCCAAAAGGCAGAGGCAAACGGCCCCGATCCTGACATTGATTATGAGTCGCATTGCTTACTCTACAGGGCATTTTTAAAATTTTATTATTATTGTTGTTGTTGTTGTTCTTCTTCTTCTTGTTGTTGTTGTAGGGGAGGATGGTGGGTGAGAAGACTGTAGTAGCTGTACTTGATTTCTGATCATTCCCAGATCTTTTTCTGCAATGATTATCTAGTCTTTTTCAGGGTTTCATTAAAGAGGGTCTTAAAAAGCAAGTGTACTACATGACTGATTTCAAGTTTTAATTAATCTTCAGCAGTTTTATACAGAGCTTAGAAGTCATTGGGGGTGTGGCAGGATGGCTGGGGATTTGGGGACTTGTCATATAAAATTTGCTTTTCCTGGGTCTGGATTCATTCATTCATTCATTCATTCATTCATTCATTCACTGCCCATATAGCCAATTGCTATTCTGGATGCCAATGTTCCCTCTAATTTTCAGCCCTGCTGGGCAGAGTGCTCTTCCTCGCGAGCAAGACTCCACCTGCATGTGCACATGCAAATCCCTTTGTGTGGATTCCGGATATAGAGGGTGGATTTGGAATGAATACAATCACTGTGGGTGCTCAGGGCGGGCGGGCGGGGGGTGGGGAAGAGTCATGCGCATGGGCACACCTGAGAAGGAACCTTGGTAACGGCTATAATTTTCGTTGGAACGGCGGCATGATTGTCGTGGGTGTGTTCCATGCACAACTGGAGCCTTTTTACATGACCCCTAAGATCCGCTGGTCCCTTAAATTCGGACCAGAGATCTTGGGGGTTCGTTGCTCTTCCTTCCTCCCCACGACTCCGCACTTCCTTGCTTCTGTCTGCGTGAGGGGAGGGAGGAAAAAAAACCTTTAAAAGGGACAAAAGAAGAAAGCCTTACCTCCGGTGCTGGTGGAAGCTTGCTCCGAGCCCTGGTTACTTCCTGGTTCCTCTTAAAGGGGCGGGAGGCAAAAAAACAACAACAACAAGAAGCGAGGAGAGCCCGGCAGATCCGCATAAAGGACTTGTCACCTTCTGAGAGCAGGTACTTAAAAGGTGCGCTGGGTCGCGCTTAGGTGGGCGGGGTCGCACTTAATTTTCTGTTAGCTCCGGAGCTGGTGGGGAAACATTTTTAAGGTCCGGAGCTTGCAGCCCTTTGCTGCGGAGTTTAGGGGTCCTGTGTAAACGCCCTTTCTTGCATTGTTTCGTAATCAGATTCTCTCCAAATTTAAATGGGATAGGCTAATGTCATGAATGTCGCAGGAAAATATGAAGAAAAAAGGGAGATGCCTACTAGGAGCTTAGCTTTTCTTTGGTATTAGAATACAGCGCTCTCGGCAGTTGAATGGAATGATTATAATTAGTATTTTTAAAATAATGTTTATTCCAAACTTTTCACTGAAAATGGTTTTGTAAATTTGGAGGATAAGCTTTCTGTTACCCAAAAAAAAAAAAAGAGTGCTAGATACTGATAGATTGTTTTTAGACATATAGTTATTTTTTCATTTTCTTTTTGAAAAACTTGGTTGGCCCATTAGGTGCTCATGTTACGATAACGGACAGAAAAGCAGCCTTACCTCTCCTTGAGTCGAACGTGCGAGCTAACCTGCCGTCCGATCTCCAGCCGAGAGCAGTGGTCCAGGAACTGACTTGGGGACGAGATTTGGGGACCTTCTCTCCAGGAGGCTACGACTTCGTTTTGGGAGCAGACATTGTTTATCTGGAAGAAACGTTTCCAGATCTTCTTCAAACTCTGGACCACCTTTGCTCTGACTGGACTGTGATCCTGTTATCATGTCGCCTCCGCTATGAACGGGACCGGAAGTTCTTCAGGATGATGGAAGGGCTTTTTTCAGTCCAAGAATTGCTCTATGACCCTGATAATGATGTGCATATATTCAAAGCACAGAAGAAAAGACAGGAGAGAGATCTGTGACTTGTTATTGTTAACTTTTGTCAACGTACTGGATGTTCTCCCAGACAGAAGTTATTGCTGTTTCCAGAAACTCCCAGCCAGTATAGTCATGGATAAAGCTGGGGGATTCTGGAAGTCCAAAAAGTAATCCCCTCCCCCAATTCCTGCCTCCCATCCCTGTACAGTTGGACCCCCCCCCCAAAAAAAAGCCCGCCCATTTAAGCCAGGTATGTCCAAATTTCAGCCCTCCACATGTTTTGGACCACAACTCCCACAGTCCTTTGTCATCGGCAATCTAAGCTTAGAATTCTGCGAGTTGTGGTCCAAAACATCAGGAGGGTCAAAGTTTGGACATGCATAGCTTAAGCGCTCTTCCCAAGCACCTTTGTTGATTTGTGTCACTCCCGTGGCAATAATTCAGACCAACAAAATAATAACAGGCCCAGTTATTATTTCCCCAGTGAAAATGTAGTGAAACCTGCAGTTTGGAAAAACCAGGACCTGTTGGCTGTGAGTATGTGGAAAATCAAAAGTAGCTTCAGAATAGGAACATTTAAGTTCTACATTATCACTAGTAAAGAATATCTCTTGAATTATAAATCTGGGAAACATCTTAAAATGGGGGGAGCACCTCTTGATTTAGTAACTGTAATGAAACAACACACACACACACACACACACACACACACACACACACACACACACA
>JAHTLZ010003542.1:12648672-12713224 GCA_023846285.1 Phrynocephalus versicolor | reverse complement strand
ACACACACACACACACACACACACACACACACACACACACACACACACACAAACAAAGTGATTGCATAGGAGTTGGATTGGCCACTACAGACCCATGACACCTGCAGTAATGTACAGATTATTCTGAGTAGGACTTGGCAACCTGAGGTCAAGGCCCTACTTAGCCATGGGAAATCATTAGGGGCTGTCAGTGCTAAAACCACACCCCAGAGAGCGTGAAAATTGTATTAGGGCTGCTATACATTAGGTGAAATTTGAAAATATAGCCAAAAACTGATAGATGGTGTGAGAGGAAATTGGAATGGAAAAGAACAAATATGGATCATTACTCTGTAACTGTGGCCATTAAGAAACAGGAGTTGAGTGGTAGAATGGATATACCAATATATCCCTCGTCAGAGAGTTTGGCTGCCAAAGGAGGTGGGGAAGGGCTGGCCGAGTTCCTGCTTGGGTTGGAGCGCAGCTGCAAAAGAAGGACCCTGGGGTGGGAGGTGGAGCATCAAGTGCTTATTATACCTCTATCTATCTAATGGGTATCCCATATGTATCTATGGCACGTTCATTTTACCACTCAGCTACATACACTTTCTCTGTATGTAGGTGCAGTATATGGAATATATATATTCTATGTAAAATTGAATCAAGTGTATAAGATTAAAAGTGAGAGCAAACAACAGAATTTTCAGATAAAACCTTTTTTTAAAAATAAAATGTCCTTCACTTATTTCTCCTATAAATCAGTGCCAATATATTGCCAATGAAGATTCCCACAGTCTTTTCTATCTGTTTTTTTTTAAAGTTAAATATTGGGAATGTTATAAGATCCCCCTATTTGTGATAAATGTTATTATTTATTTCAACAATATCCATCGTTATCCCTGTAGAAAGGTAAAGGTAAAGGTTCCCCCCCCGCGCGCATGTGTGCTAAGTCATCTCTGATTCTAGGAGAGGTACTCATCTCTGTATTCAAGCCGAAGAGCCAGTGTTGTGCAAGTCTATGGCCATATAGCCGGCATGGCTGCAAGGAAACACTGTTTTACCTTCCTGCTTTTTGCAGCAGTACCTATTTATTTACTTTCCTTTACATGCTTTGGAACTGCTAGGTTGGCAGGAGCTGGGGTGAACAGCGGGAGCTCCCACCACTGCGTGGCACTCGGGATTCGAACGCTGAGCGGACGACCTTGCAGCCGACCGTTTTCAGTAATCTAGCCCGCTGAGTGACCACACTCCTCATCTTTCCCTAAAAACAACTCTGGAAGGTATACGTCCATGCAGTGGAGTGAGCCCTGTGGAAAGGGATAGCTTAAAGCCCAGGAAGCTTCATGATATATGAGGGATTTTAACCTTGACATGCCCATCCTGCACATGAACTTGCCCACTAATGAATGAGTTCATCAGAGAGGCCTCCTTTCTGAGGAAGTGACATGTTAGGCAAGGCGCAAGCCAAGGGTTTTTGTTACGACACTGCCTACGTTACAGAACTCTGTTCTTAGATGCAGTTTCTAGAGCGTCTTTTGAAGGGAACGGCAAACAACGTCTGAGTACTGTGCACCTAGATCAGTGGGGGCAAACCTCCTGCACTCCAGATGTTTTGGACTGCAACTCGCAGACTTCTGAACCTAGACTGCCAATGGCAAAGGACTTGTGGGACTTGTGGTCCAAAACATCTGGAGCGCCGAAGGTTTGCCACCACTGACCTAGATAATCCTGGAAGGGGTCACCGTAAATTAGAACTGACTTGAGGGAAAACATCAACAACAATAACAACAACCTTTATCACTGCAACACTAGAAGAACATTCTGCTCTCTTGTGCCTCTAACTGCATTGGATGTCCTTTTAATGGTCTTACTTGGTTTTATTTTCAAAACCCGTTTTCTGCTATTGTTGTTGTGACATTGACATTTTTATTTTCTTGTTGCTCAACATAATCTGACTCCAGAATGCGAAGATAGCAGGATGTGAATTTCTTAGGAAACACACCCCACCACATGTGAATATACAGTACTGCATATAAGAACTGGAGTACCTTTGAGTTGGTCCCGAAATGTAGTAATGCCACAGCAGTCACAACGATAAAGATGGGGAAAGTTCAAGAAGAAAATTAGTTACTCAATAACGAAGGTAGCTAGCTATGTTAGCCCATGAGGAGAAAAATATGCATAGCAATATCCATAACTGGACAGTCTCTTGAGTAGGACCAGGTGTAATGTCCTTTCTTTTAACCCCCCCCCACCCTTTTTTAAACTGCTTAATCTAATGAAGAATTTTATAACCTAGTTTACACATGTGTGGGTGGTAATTTTTTTAGATGTCTCCAATGTTACCATTCTGAACTTGGTGCTTATGTATGAGCTCACACCTGTCAAAGCCAGGAGGGGTCTTAAGCCGCTGTCATTTCTGTGGATAGTAAAGTAATGGTGTGGTGGCTCAGTGGGCTAGAGTGCTGAAACTGTCAGCTGCAAAGTCGGCAGCTCAGTGGTTTGAATCCCGGGTGCCACGCAGCGGAGTGAGCTCCCATTGTTAATCCCAGCTCCTGCTAACCCAGCAGTTTGAAAGCATGTAAATGCAAGTAGATAAACAGGTACTGGTGTAAAACGGAGGAAGGTAAATGGTGTTCCGGGTGCAGAAATGCGTTCAGCCATGCTGGCCACATGGCCACAGTCGTGCACAACACTGGCTCTTTCGGCTTGAATATGGAGATCAGCACCGCCCCTAGAGTTGGACACGACTGGCACGCATGAGCGTGGGGAACCTTTACCTTTTAAGTAATGAGAATAGAAAATATGCTTTGATACTGGAGAGGGAGACGGTGTGCATGGTATGTGTCTGGAGGAGCATCAAACGTGGAAGTGTTGATGCAGTTTGAAAGTAGCCTGTTGGCGTAAAAAGATGTGAACTCTTTGGTGCAATCCTGCTGGACAGTGGTTAGCATCCAGTTTTCGTTAGTGAAAGGTGACGCAAGGCACGAGGAAATGTTGCTGGAGAAGAGAAGTGTGGGCTTTGCCGTTGGGTGAGTCAAAATTGTTGATTGGATTCCTTGCTGGAGCATTTCAGAAAAATTGTGCTGCATATGGGTTTCTGAGCAGGTGGTTTGAAATACTGGGAAGCAGCGGATGAAGGCTTCAGACTGTCTGAAGAATACCTGGTGGGTGATGGCAGATAAGGATGCCTCCAGTAGGGGTGGTAGGCTCTTGCATGGGTGTGTGAACAGAAGCCCATGTGTTTGGACATATTTTCTTGTAGAAGCTGCCCATAACGTCATCTA
This sequence comes from Phrynocephalus versicolor, assembly GCA_023846285.1. Taxonomy (NCBI): domain Eukaryota; kingdom Metazoa; phylum Chordata; class Lepidosauria; order Squamata; family Agamidae; genus Phrynocephalus; species Phrynocephalus versicolor. The sequence goes on along the minus strand of JAHTLZ010003542.1, from coordinate 12,709,958 downwards.
CCTTGATGTTGAAGAGGCCCCCTCGCCATCAAACAGAAAGTCCTCGATGTGTGCTCTGGAAGAATCTGAAACACCAACAGATTGGAGCCGACCAGTCTGAGTGCACTGTGGCCTGAGTCCACTGAGGCCACTGCCCTCCATGGTGTGACATGCAATGTGTGTGTATTTCTTGGGTCACTGGGAGCAGAGCATCTTGCTGGAAAGACAGCACAAGCACACTCTTGTCCTCTGGCAGGTTATTAACTAAGGGTTGGATCTTGTACCATAGAAACCTATGTTTCAGCCTCATCCCTGCTTAGCTGATTATCTTAATTCCTAGGGAGGGGGTTGAAGAGATTAATGGAATAGACTAGACTAGATCATTCTCTATTTTATGTCCTCTATTGGTTGAGGCTGTTTTATGATGTCCTTTAGATCTTGTCTGGGGAGCCTCAACTATTATCAAGTGGGGTTTGGGATGTTTAAAAAGGGATGCACATTCCTTATGGATTTTTTTACAGATTTGTAAGTTCTACAAGAAAGCGAGGCAGGTTTCTAGCGTTGAGAGGTTGGAGCTGGGGGGAGGGGTGTCTGGAGTGAGACCAGACTGAAGGCTGCTCTCCTAAGATATTCTGCCAACACTGAATTAGAGCAGTTGTGGTTGGGAGGAGGCTTAAAACAGGCGGTGCCGTTTTACGATCGTCAGGGTTAGGGCAGCAGCAGAGATTTCTCTGCATCATTGACCTAGTAGATGTAGGATCAGGGCCAGCTTGGTCCCAGGAGACACCCCGTGTTTGCAGGATCAAGCCCTACTGAGGGATGGCCTACTCAAAGAGTTGCCTTCCCTCTGGGAGGTTGCCTCAGTAATATACATCTTTGGCTGTGTATGTGCTCTAGTGCCCTTTAGCTTCAGTTCCAATGCTCCTGTCCCTGCTTTACCTCTTGCACCCTGGACTTTGTGTGTCAGTCTCCTGCTCTAGAGGTGTGCTTCTGCACTGGTGATCTGCTTCTAGTCCTGGTGTGCCAGCTTCAGGTCCTGTACTTCTGTCTGGGTATCGGTTTGGACTGTTTATCCTGTTCTGTTGGCTGGGCCGTAGTGCCTCTGTTTAGTTACTAAAGGCCACTATGTACCACCAAGACTCTGACAAATAGGTGGTTTTGATGCTGATTGGGAGTACAGTAGTTGGCAATAGCAATGGCTTCTTGGTGACTTTGACACTGAGTGTGTCAGGTGGGAATGTTGTGGTTTTGCAAGTCTCGGGGACTTCAGATCCATGGCTGAGTTTGAGTCTCACTGTGCTGGTCCCTTTTGAGGCCGTGGTACTTCCTGAACATTTCATTTCCATCAAGCGTGGCTTTGCTGTTGCTGCAGAGGCTGTGCAGGCACTGATGCCGGTCTAGGCTAGAAAACCCATTGTGTACTGTTAAAGTGAAAAGCAAACATTGGAAAAGTCAACATTGGGGTCGAAGATGTGCTGGAGGATGAGTGCTGATGACCTGGAGGGAAGGCACTAAAGGGAGCAGAGGCCGGAAACAAAGGTGGTACCAGCGGTACAAAGTTGGAGATCAGTACTGAGGATGATGTGGGGGTGGAATCACTGAACTTGAATTCAAAGGTATGTCAGCAGCGGTGCTAGAGGGGTGGCTCAGTACCGACATAGGTAGAGTGGCTGGCAGTGAGGTCGGAGGTGCCTGTGCCAGCGGGACAGAACGATTAGGAGTGGTAGTCGGTCCTGTGTAATGTTCCGATGTCGGGACTAGAGCCAGCATGGCTTCTCGAGTTCATGTCGTAGCACCGGATTCAGAAGTCTCGAACATCCGTCAAGGGTGCTTAGAATAATGCTTTCCATTGCAGTCTTGCTTTTTCGCCTTGTGGGCAGATGGCACCGGATTCAGCTGAATAGAATGCAGTGCAAATCGGCTGCTGCATTAAAGGCAGAGTTGAGGTAGAGATGAAGTTCGATGGTGGAGGCATCAAAACTTGCACCCGCACCGATCCCGGTACAGATACAGACTCCCCTCGATCGGAGGTGCGCGGACGAAGAGATCTTTGAGGAGAGAGAGATCCGACGGAGCCTCCAAATCAGAAGACTCCAATGAAGTCCAAGAGGAGCTGTTAGCGTCCAATTGGAGGAATGGAGCAAATGAGGGCTGTTTGAAGATGGTAGAAGGAACAGTCGAACTCTGTGAAAGGTCCGGGGGAGACCCAGCACAGAAAGCTTCCGAAGTAGGTTGCTTGGGCTTTTTTTTTTTTTAACCAAGGATGATTCTGGTTTGGAGGTGTCTTAGGTTTTGACACTTTTACTTTAAAGATTTTTTTAACCATCAAGTGATTCTTGGGAGAAGAGGAGGTTTGTGAGCCTCAAACCTTTTCCATTTTGGAGGGACACAGAGATCTTTCAAGAAAGTGTTAACCCTGTGTCTCCTGTTCCTTACTGCCTGAGCGCTGGAAGTTTTTACAAAAGGCAAAGGAATCCGGACAATGGTTTTCTACCAGGCAGTAAAGCCACTTCAGGTGTCCATCGGTAAGGGGAATTTCCCCGACACTCCATGCACTTTTTGAAAGGTGCCAGAAAGGCCATGAAAGAGAAGTGGAAGATACTGGATTTTTTAAAAACCGAGACTAATGGAATGGAACCTTCTCACTCGGTGGTTAGAGTGAACTGAAGGTTTGGGTGGGAAGGCTCCGATACATGCACAGTGGGAAGGGGAGGAGATTAATAAGCTTTCTCGTCTAGCTAGGAAAGTCCCAGAGCCTCGCACATGTGTGCTCGGTACCTATCTGTGTGGATTCACAAAGGTCACGAAAAAGAACTGAGGATGTCTGATCCCAAGCCATCCTTTCTCCTGGAAAGCATGAGAGCAATGGAATTAGCCTGGAGAACCTTCTTGATAGGTTTCTTCCATGGTGACCTACAGCTGTAGGAACTGAGGTTTCCTTAGCAATGGTGTCGACAGCCTGAAAGGACTGTTAAGTTATGAGGTGGACAGCCTGAGGTGTTCTTTCAGGGCTGGCAAAAAGGGAACAGAGGCCTGCCCACATGGTGTGGGGGGCCATGTGTACTGGAGAGGGTGTGCTCCAATGCTTCTTTTAGGCTCTAGAACAATGGTTCCCAACCTTGTGATCCCAGGTGTTCTTGGGATTAAAACTCCCAGAAGCTTTCACCGTTATCTGTGGTGGGAGTTTTCTGTAGACCAAGAATATCAGGAGACCCAAGGTTGGGAACCACTGCTCTAGAAGGTTCTGAGGACATTCTCAGGCAGGTGTGGAGCACCCCCCTACATATGGCCCTATAGAGACCATGAAGAAATCACAAATAATTTCAAGGCTATATTTTATTACCTGCAGAGTTGCGCAAATTTTAAACATTCCAATGGGTTGGAACTCAGAAATGCATGTTCTGAATCGTGTTGTGATGGTGGAACTCAAATATTCATTAACACAGAGCCATGGTGGCTTTCGGATTTGGGAAGCTGTGCTCTTTGTATCCTCTAAACAAGTACCAAGATGAAGCGGGGCTAAGAGACCAGTTCAAAAGAAAGGAGTATGCGGAAGAGAGGGGACACTAAAGTGAGGCAGGCGCTCATGGAATTTATCATTGGTGGAAGTGGGTGCTTTGGCTACTTGTTGTATTGCTAGAAATTGACTTTGACTTTTGCATGTTGCTTTTAGTGTTGCATTTTATTCTTAAAAGGCTATGTAACACTTATTAGGTCAAGTCCCTGCATCTAAATCAATACAACTACCCATGAAAAAAAAGATACCACAAAATGTTTTTAAAAGCATGTATTTATATCTGCACATAAATGTGTAAAAAGGGCATCAGGACAGTTTATACCACAAATTTTACAGTAAGAAAAAGCACTTTTATGACAATAATTCACAAATTCACAAGGACCACTTTCATATACAAAGCCATTACTACCATTCTGAAACACAAAGCAGTTAGTATGTACACAAAGGTAATAAAATGTGGTGTAACTCAATACATTAAAAAAACATAAAGCACAAAAGGATAAATTACAAAATCAATCCAGGGATGGTTCAAGGGAAGAGGGAATTCTCCAACATAATCTACTGCTAGTCTGTTTCATAGTCTAATTTTACCATAATACATTTTTAAAATTCAATACCCTGTTCTGTGCTGATTGCTTTGGGTAAAGACTCAGAAATGGGGGAGAATGAATTTATTAAATAAAAATAGCCATTCCACTCCAGAAATTCCCCATCTTCCTCAAAGAAATGCTGTAAATTCTTAATGTGAAAACTGATATTCAAACCCAATGAAAGGCAACTTTATCAATGGCGCTTCCCTCCTTCAGTGCTCTGTTTTCTCTTCCTTATCCTATTACTGCTCTAGCCAGAATATTCCTTCATAATCTGGCTTTAGTTCGTAACATTTGGTTTCTTGTTATCTAGATCAAGCCTAACTTGTAAAAATGAATTTCAATGTGTGTTCTCAATTGTTCACCACAGCCTTCCTGATTTTAGCCAAATGGTTTTGCTTGACTGTTGCATTCTATCTCAGGTTGACCGGTCATATCAAACATACCTGGCTAAGGTACAGAACCTTAGCTAGACATGGAACTTGGCTCGCATACTGTATTCTCGCAAGCACAGGAATTGCTTGTCAACACAGGTTGAAACAAAACTCTTAAACATTCCTTGCCTTGGATTTGGTTAGATGGCCAACACAACCACCGGGAAATGGCATTAAAGTGAAGAGAAAGAACCACGAAATAAACAGTGTGTTTCTGGAAATTGAGACAGACATAGTGTCTGTTGGTGGGCCCCAGGTCCGCTATGGGAGAAAGAGGCCACTTGTAAATGGCAGCCTGGTCATTGTGGGTACAGTTGTGAGTGGATCACATTCAGCCTACCCTGCAAATGTATGGTGATGATGGACCTCTATGTTTTTCTTCTTCTGTTTTTGGAGCCATGAATCCAGAAATAAGTTACCTCCATCTCCACTCAAGTGTCTTCTCTTTTGCTGCGGTCAGCGAGAGATCACAGCCAAACACTCGACAAATTAACTTTCCATGCCAGAAATGCATGTCTCTTGATACAAAAACAGAATGTTGAAATGCTATGTTGTATATAAACCCTGAGAAAGTGAGTGAAGGTACAGCAATATGTCATGAGATTCCTTGATGGTATCAACAAGGTATAATGAGTCATAATAATGATTCTGAAAGAACCCTAAGAATTCCTGACTGCGGAAACTTTTTTTTGAAAGGCAAAGAAGTTTTATTTTGGCCAGTGGGGACCTGCACATGCAGTACAAAAAGTACACTGTCTAAAAGTTATGTTCACCCTCAGCTCTGGTTTGTGTCCATTTAATAAAATCAGTTTCAAGGTGAAATATTAAGAGGATACATTACAGTCCACTTCCTAAAGCTTTCGGATCTTGGAAGCAAGTTACATAACGGATTAATTCATTTTCCATTTGAGCATGGAAGATGAAAGCAAACTGCTAAGATTTCAGCACCATTTATTTATGTATTTATTTAACAGTTCCAAAATTTGGAAAATTAACAAAATTGTCCATGGGCATCAATGGTACAACTACAGGCTTGTACTATATGCAAATAAATGCATTTACATTAAAAGATTCAGTGTTATAGTCACTAATTAACTTGCCTCAATTAACTACCACATGGAGATATTCAGAGTTGTGCTTTCAGCAGAAATAAATTATGCAATGTAACACCATCCTTAGGGTTTATTTATTTATTTATTTATTTATTTATTTATTTATTTATTTATTTATTTATTTATTTATTGAACTTATATGTCGCCCACTACACGAAGGTCTCTGGGCATACTTCTTTTCTTGGGATTTAATCCCTGAAATGGAGTTACTATCACTGAAGTATAACTGATTCATCCTTTTCTCTTAGGATTGTTCTGATAATTTCACATTCGCCTCTACTGTATGTCTAACTCTTGAAATTTAAACCATTGAAATCTACATCTTTGGTACTATCCTGTGCAGATCCCCTTGAAATAAGATGTTCTTTTTAGGGCTATCCTGAGTCACCTAGTTAGTTAAAAGAAATAAGAAGTACGTGAACAACAGGTCCCAAATAAGCATGCTGAAGCTCCTCAGATTAATCTGCTTGTGGGCTACACCACCACCACGGGTAGGGTACAGAATATTTGACACTTTGTGCCAAAAAAACAAAACAAAACAAAATGTAAAATGCCTGAGTGTGATGACTATAAAAGCTTTCTTCCTAGCATGCTAATTTTTTATGTTGCCAGAGTTTTACAAAATACTTGTGGGAGCAACCCAACATTCATTTAGCTGCCCACCTGCCATGTTAGCTGGTTCAGTTCAGCAGTAAACACCACAGAAGGCTGCTGACCAGGTGATTCCACTCTTACTCACAGTAATTTCTGCTCAGGCAGAGAGCTCTCTAGCTTCAGGTCAAAGCTGTGGTTTCCGAAATGGCTTTTCAAACCACTAAATCTTTCTCTGGGCACAAGTCTGCTCTCCCATTTGAACAACGCTGCTGCCAACGGTGGAAGTCTGGAGTAGACTGCTGCAGAATCACCCCAACCAAATAAAATCGGCCCCTCAAAATGGACAAAAGCCAATAAGAAGACAAAAACGGAAGGGCTCAGCCATTCCCTTCCTGCTTCCCAGTTGTTTTTGCCTAAGGAGTATAGCTGCCAAAGAGACCAAGTACAAAGCGAAGAATCTGGGGACAAGGGGACCTTTAGACAATTTAACATCATTTTATAATACATCACCTAAATATATATATATATAAATTGCAATGAAATAATAGAACTGAAAACAACCATAACAATAATAAGCGCCAGAATGGTGTAGCTCAAACTAGCAAGGAAAGAGTAGGGAGGGGAGTAAAAAAATGTTTGCATGCACATGTATGTGCACTCTTGCAGGCTCACACACACCAAACACACACACACACACACACACACACACACACACAAACCCCTTTCTTTTGACCTCAATATACTATAATACTCAGCATTCCTGACTTAGAAGCTCTCAGAGCTATAGATTATATACTGTGTTTATATATTTTATATATGTACATATTTTATACATAAGCATCTCCCAGGACTATCTGTAAAAAGAGCACTTGGGCAGCATTTTAACTGTCTGCATGGTACCTTTCCTTTTGTAACATACAGAAACTTAATAGAAACCAATTTTAGGTATGATGATGATGACAAAGGAGCTATCCCTTCCGCTTTTTCAGTTAATCCTCTTGTTTAGCAACATTTCTGCTTTGCAGCAAAGAAGCCAAAGGGGAAACAGCTAACCAAGAACTTTCTCTTAACTGGGTATCAACAATATACAAAACGATACTTTGTTTTTTCCATATTGTCTGCTGCTCCTTTTGGCTATTAGAATTTAAAGCACATACTGGCAAACTAGCCAGCTCTCTGTACCTGGGTTAATGAAAACATAATTTCTATTACATAAAAGAATGTTGGATCTTTAAATACCTCAGGCTTGGGTAAGTAAAAATGGACTAAAATGTTATCTTATTGCTGGTGAACGACTCCAGAATAAAAACCCTGAATTTACCTATAGAACAGCCCACCACAGATAGTTTAAAACTGCAAGCAATATGTATTGTGAAGCAGACCACTCAAACCCTCTGAAGGCCATGTCTCGGGTTGGGACAAGCCCATTATAACCCATTTTTCTGATGGCCCCTCTGCTGAAATACAACTGTCCCAGATAATCCTGGAGGATGCCAAAAATGATTGTGGTTGCCTTTCTGAGAGTGTCTATAGAAAACAAATTTTAGGATTATTGCCTCATTTTTATACAATTTACAGATTAATCTGACACAGAAACAGTCAGTATTTTTTTTTAAAAAAACACACCCAAACCAAGAACATGGCATTACAATGGTTTTCAAGAAAAATGGCAATACAAAAAGGACATCTGTAAAATCAACATTCATGATTCTACCATAATTCTTCTGGATGGATGCAGGTCAAAATTGTGGATCTGAGTTCTATATAATCTGTGTTCCCAAATCTTTGCAAGAACCTAGGATTTTAACTGGGTTTCCAGAATGGCAGGAGCTTCTTGTTAATTTTTACATTTCTATTTTGCCTCCTTGAAGCTGCCCCAAGTGTCTCACAATCTAAAAACGCCAAGAGGAAGAACACATCTGCTAAACAAGCATGTCTTCAAAAAATTAGAGCCAGCCTGTGTGGCCTTGGGCAAGCTGTACAGCCCTAGGGTGGTCCCAGAAGAAGGGAAGCCTTAACCCCTGCTTAGTGCTTCCTACCGAGAAAACCCTGAAAAAAAGGGTTGCCCTAAGCCAGAACCGGCTTGATTGCTCTATGATTATTCTAATAACCTGGGTATTATCAGCTAACCTGATAAAATCTTTCCAACATATCATTTTAAAACCATCTCTTCAAAGATCTATTTGCTAATGATGTAGCAAGAGCAGACTTGTACAGTATTCTCCTGCAGGTTTTTACACCTAAGCTGTTTGAATACATGGCAAATGAGTAACTTTTGGGATTAGGGATTCAGAACAAAAGTCCATTCTCTAAGTCAGTGGTTCTCAACCTGTGGGCACAGCGATTGGTGGAGGCTTCTGGGAGTTGCAGTCCAGGAACATCTGGGGACCCACAGGTTGAGAACCACTGCTCTAAGCGATCCCATGTTGTATCTGGAGGAGCCTACAATCCCTCTTTACTATTAGAGGATTTGCCGTCATCCTCTTACACCAAGCATGTCCAAACTTCGGCCCTCCAGATGTTTTGGGCCACAACTCCCGGAATTCGAAGCCTGTATTGCCAATGGCAAAGGACTGTGGGAGTTGTGGCCCAAAACATCTGGAGGGGCGAAGTTTGGACATGCCTGCCTTACACCTAAGATTCTTGCAACATATTTTAGGGAACAAGATAGCAGCTTTCTTTTTGATACTATAAAGGTCGGATCTGAATTTTTGTAGGTAATCACCGTTAGTTCTAAACAAATCAATGTCTAAGGTAAACAGAGTCCTTCTTGCACGAGTTGGTGGCATATGTGGGTTGTAGGTCTGGCTATCAACGTTTGGTAAGTCAGTTCATTGCAGAAATGTCACAAGGCTGAATAACAAAACAGATGAATGTTCAAGAGATTACTTTTCTCCACTGCCATCCCCTGCATTGAAAAGTGCGAACTGACCTTGATTCTTTTTGAAGGATATCACAATAAGGGGTGGTTCTAAAAGAAAGAGAATTTAAACAGGCAGGATTTCCATGGTATAGATAGGGTGGTTGTGCACTTTTCTTTTCTTTTCTCAACCCAAATATAGATTGTGGTGGTTATGCTACTGCCTTGGGGAAATTTGCCTTAGGACAAAGCACAACAAAAGGTCGCACTTCATTGAATTATTCTGTATAGGAGTTTCAGTTTTCTACTTTACTGTGCACTTTACTGTTCCTACCCTACTGGCTACTAGCAGTTCAGGACCCATCAGTACATCAAAAGATGATTTATGTATGTATATTCAGATGAAGAAATACATGATAATTCTTCCAAAATTCCAGAAAATCAGGGGAATCTCATCTTTCTTGTGTAGAAAAGGCTTGAAGAGCCAGGCAAGAGGTTGCAGGGCACCAACCTGCCCTCTCCCTAACTCTTTATGGTCATCTCGTTCCCCCTACTAGATTGAGGCCTATACACCTGAAGTAGTACATATCGTTTGGCATCACCCCACTCAATACCTGCAAATGGTAGAGTTTTGATACTAGATATCCAGAACCATGCAACAACTGACAGCCACAGTTCCCTCAGTGCATCATACCTTGGTTATGCCCATGGCCCAGCAGATACATCAGGGCAGAGGCTGGGGTGACCACTTCTAAGGCATTCCATTCAAACAAGCACAGCGCTAACTGTTGACGTCATTGGGACATGGCCCCATCCCAGGTAATGTTGCAAGTGAACGCAAGTATTTCTTGACGAGAATGGGAGATGACCAAGTCAGTTCTTTTTCTTCAGACTCAGGATGCGCTAGTGATGGGAATAATGGCAGGCAGGAGGGAATGGGGGAGAAGTGGAGGCCGGTGTTTCAACATTCACAGTTTAATGCAAAGCACAGATGAATTAATTCTGCAGTTGCTGTCAGGCAGTTTTGCGTGTAGAAAAAAAAAAGAAATGTTTAGAAAATAAAAAGTCCACTTCGTCTTTCTGGCTGTCACCAGTCTTTCTCTGCATTAACAAACAAAAAAAATGCAGCTCTAAAATTAATCCGATTTGTGGCAGTAAAGGTCCTTAAGTGCTTTTAGCTCTTCAATCAATGTCTTGTTTTGGTTTTCAAGTACTGCCACTCTGTTTTCTAGACATTTGACATATTCCTTTTTCTTCCTGCGGCATTCACGCGCTGCCTCCCTGTAGGCAAAGCAAGATACCTCAAATCAGGTTAATGTGCAAATATGAATCACTGGTAGTAAACTTCAGTAGGGTAGGAACAATTATCCAAATGGCACAATAACGGGGTTAAAGGTGGGTACAAAAGCCAGAATTATTCTTCCAGACAGGGAATAGATTCAATAAAAGACAAAAAAGCCCCTTCTTAGGAGGAATGGAAAAAAGAGCAGCAGAAGGCTTGGAGAGTACGACAACACAAGCTAATAGAAAATCAAAGCTCTTGTCAAATGAGACTCGTTAGAACCTCACATGCTGCTCTGTTAAATATCATTGTCTAATATACATTTTCCTTAACAATGCAAGCCTGACTACAGCATATTGATGGGAGACAGTAAAAATCCAGTTCAATAACTAGCCAAAAGCTACATATTTTCAGCAAAAAATGCACATACTGTACTGTATAAGCCAGTATTGGCGAACCTATGGCACGGGTGCCAAAAGTGGCACCCGGAGCCCTTTCTGTGGGTACCCGACCTCACCCCTTCACAGCCACCTGTATTCAGGTTAGATTGCTGTATGGGCACTTGGCGAAAAAATAGTGGGCTTTGAATCACAGTCTGGGCACCCAGTCTCTAAAAGGTTCGCCATCACTGTTATAATCCATCAAATTCTCTGCATGAAGACACAAACTAATTTAATGCAGCTGTGGTGACAGGACCCAGGGAGCAGAGCTCCTGTCTACTTTTCAGAACTTGAGTGATATCATTTTCCTTGGCAGGAAATCCTGGCCCGTTCCTCCTAAACTAGCCACAGGGCATGTCTGTGGGTATCCACACCCACGTGCAGGGACAAACATGCAAGATTTTCTGCTGGTCTTGCTTTGTCCAGGACTTGCCCCGCATGAGGGAGAAGAAGGAATAATCGGAGCCAGCAGCTGCTTTACCCTCAGCACCCCCTCCCACCACTCCTAGCTTTAGCTTTCAGGAAGAAGAAAGACGGAAGAGCTCCCGCCTTTGTGTTCCCTGCTTGCCTCTCTCACTATCTCCTCTGCCCACAGAGGGAGAAAAGATGCCACTTCTTCACCGTGTGACCACTTCTCCCTTCTATATATATAAGCAGAACTTTGCTTTCTTTTCAGGTCTTCCTCAGGCCACCCAATTCAAGCATTTGGCCATCAGTATACTACAGTGAGTAAGGCAAGGCTCTTACTTGGCTTGGCTGGGGTTCTTCCGCATAGCCAAGACAGGGAAAGGACAGAAAAGGGAGAAAATAGCCCAGTTCTGTAGCTCATGTTCTACCACATAAACATCAAGACTGCTGTGGGTTTCCGGGTAGGATTTGCTAGTCTGTCTTCAATGAGATGGTTGACTCTGGACAACAAACAAACCTGTTCTTCATTAGACGGACTTCTCTCTTTCTCGCTGCTTCCTCTGCTGGCTGGGTAGGAAGTGCTGGGGAGGATGCCATGACGACGCCAGGTGCAATGGTGCTTGTGGGCGCAGTGCGAATTTGATAGGTCTGGACATCTCCTGAGGCAGCTAAGAGGGAAAGAGACGTGCAGGTGGGAGGTTCAGATCTGAGTTTTTGGAAATCGACACTATTAAGACAGTCAAAGCAAGTGTTACCCCTTTTCATAGAATAATAGAGTTGGAAGAGACCTCAAGGGCCATCCAGTCCAACCCCCTGCCATGCAGGAACCCCCCATCAAACTCCTGACAGATGGCCATCGAGCCTCGGCTTAAAAACCTCCAAAGAAGGAGACTCCACCACCCTCCTTTGTGGCAGCATCTTCCACTGCCGAACAGCAATAACCGTCCTGAAGTTCTTCCTCATGTTCAAATGGAATCTCTTTTCCTGTAGTTTTCCCATCCAGACAGAATGCCTCTTCCTAATGGCCCCTCCTTACTGCCTTCATACCATAGTGCAAAAAATATAATGCTTAGGCTCAGGTAACTGAGCAGTTTACATGCTGACATAATATGCTGTTGAAACGTTGCTTTTCACACCACCTTGGCTTTCCTCACCTTTTCCTCCTTCTCACAACTCTTCTACTTTTCCCATTCTTGCCTTTCTGATTCCACCTCAAGTCATTCCCTCCCCTCTTAGCTCCCTCTTCCATATCTCCTGCTCAGGCTCTTGAACTCTGAAGGAAAGGATTCCCTTCTCTGCAAGCTGCTTCCTTGTTTTTTTCTCCACCTGGTTTCTTCTGCCTTATCATATTTCGGTCCTTTCTCTTCTCCTCCTCAGCACCCACTCCCATGCCTCCTCCTTCTCGTTCTAACACTCCTGCCACAGGATACACTATACCAGGCCTGCCCAACAGGTAGACCACGGGCTACTGGTAGCCCGCGAAGGGTTCAAAAGTAGCCCGCCGGCCATCAATAAAAAAAAGTGAGGGGGTAAGTTCTCCACCCCTCCCTCCCCCATCCCAAGGACCACCACTGCCTCATTTTTTTTTACTTATGAGCATATGCTTGGAACGGATAAAATTGGTAAGTAGAGGTTTTAGTGTAGTAGCCCTCAGGAACTTTGGGCCGGAAAAAGTAGACCTCGGCCTGTTCAAAGTTGAACAGCCCTGCACTATACTGTACTGCTGTCAAGGTTCTCCTTTTGTAGTTTAACCTGGTTTGCCATCATTAGCATCCGGGACCATCACTTTTTCCCCATGTGCATATATTTTTTTCTTACTTGAACTGGCATGTTAAATTATCTTTCCAGAGCCCGTAAGAGTAGAACCAGAAACCAAATGTTGAAGGAAAGACAAATGATTTCTTCTTGCTCAGGCAACGCACTATTATCTAAAACAGTGGCTCCCACCTATGAATCCTCAGATGCATGGCCAATGGTGGAGGATTCTGGGAACTGTAGTCCAAACACAGCTGGTCTAGATAGTAAAAGCCACCAATACAGACTGTATTACTTGGAAATGAAATGAAAACTGTTGTCTACCCTAGATCAACTACTTTTGTGTATCAGCCATTATTGCTGGAAGAGCACAAACCATATCGTGTCATCATCAACTAATTTTTGCTCCTTCTGTTCTGCTTCAAGAATTTGAAACGGGCACTGTGATTATCAATGGAAGAGCTAAGTTCATGACTTAAGTACATAAGCTATGAGCCTTCTGCACACCACTTATTAGCTTACCTTGTACAACCACTTGGTTGCTGGGTACAAGAATCTGTTGTCCATCAGTGGTCTGTGCATACTGTAAAATGGTGGTGCCGGGCTGGGTTGCAGCTGCATTGGTCATGGTCAGAGTCTGCAGGCCCTGGACTCCATCTGTGCCATTGTTTGCTAACTGGATTGCACCTCCTTGGGTGATCGCAACTGAAAGCAAAGAGGCACTTGTCAGCAGTCAGAATATTTAACTGCCTCACTGCCATACATTCAGCTGTTCTCAGACCCCTTATCAAATAAGTAGTTCAAAAGTAAATCTGTTTTAAATACCTTGGTTTCATGCCCTGTTTTGTTTGTGACGATACTGTGGTTGCAAACAATGTTATCCACTGAAAAGGTTATTAGAGCACAGATGGTCTTCGTGCAATAATCCCGGCAGCTGGTACAGAAATGTATTTAGGTTTATTTTTAGGCTGCTCTAACATAGGGTTAGGAAGTCCATCACCCCTTGACCAGAGCTACCTTTGAGTTTCTTAGCCAAGCGTTTTGGCTGACAATGAAAGCCAATGCACTTTCTTTTAAATACCAACTTTTAGATGGTTTTCTTCCCTTCTGAATGGATGAGCTCTCCTTCTCTGATAGGCAAATCAAGTAAGTAGAATGTCCAGGTTTTTTTTCAAGAGATGCTAATTTACATTTGTTTTTTATCATCAACTATTATCTTTTATAATCATTAGGCATTGCTGTGTGACTGTTTAAGTGTTTAAATATAAATCTATAGGTTCACATAGACTTTGTGTTTATAACTACTTATAACCTTGTAGCTTTAATGTAATGTTGTCTATTAATGCTGTAAGATGTCCAATTCCTTCTTCTCAAATACTTAAACATGTCTTAATTGTACTGGATGGACTGTATATTATCCCTCAATACTGTAAGCCGCCTTGGATCCTTTTCCAAGGAGAAGGGTGGGGTAAAAATACTCTAAAATAAAATTAAATAAAATATATACTGGAGGATAGATAGATAGATAGATAGATAGATAGATAGATAGATAGATAGATCATGAGCAACATTTGATAACTCTCTAAGTGTTAAAGGGTTGACACCTTGAAAAGGTACTTGGTGATGTCTTTGGCCATGTTACTAATGACCCACAAGTGTCAGCTGATGCTTCCCAGGTATCACCAGTCAAGGTCATAGAGGAATTTTAAATTACCAGCCAGAAATGCCTTCCTTTCTCTTCCGCTGGGCTCTGAGAGCCAGCCAGACGGCAGTGACTGGAATAAAAGGCGTAATGAACTTGTTTGCAGCAAGAATTTGGACACTGTTCTGGCTATGCTGGTTATTCAAAATGGACTGCACGTGTTTTCTTCTTTCTTTTGCCACTTTGGCCTTTTTTCAAGTGTGTGGCCAGAGACATGTCTCTGTGATTTTTCTGCCTTGCACTGACCTTTTTGTTTTGAACGTGCTGTCATTTTTAAAAGACCTAATAAAATTTACTTTGCATTAGATATAACCCCCCCCCCGTTTGTCACCTGCCTGCTTGGTTCACATGCTAGAGCACCCCCTCCCCCAATTAAGGGAGTGGAAAGGAAGCCATTTGATTTAGTGTCCCATTTAAACCTGAAATATTTGTACTGAATGTTATGCCAGAAATTAAGGATGTTAAGATAAAGCATTCGTTATGGCTTTTTCCAGGAGCCGACTTGTTGCAATCCAAGTAGCACACAGATCTGTTTTGCTGTAAAGATCGTTATTACTTTATCGACCTATTTCTTTGTTCTGTGCTTTCAGCTCTTCACTTTAAAATTTAGAAATAGCAACTCTGGGGCTTTGGATGTTTTGGGACGCTTTGGGGGAAACAAGCAATTAAAAATTCTAAGTGCTTAGTAGTTTTTTTGTTTTTTAAGTTGGATCTGTATCCAATCTGCTACTCTCAGCTGGAGAAGAACCAGTGGGATCTATAAAAGCATGCTTTGCCATTCAGCAGCTGAGTCAGCAGCTCTCCTCTGGTTGAGCGCAGCAGGCTGAAATCTTGAAAACCACTGCTGTTGGTAAAGTCATCCTGCCAGCCATGATTTTTGATAAATAAAAGCTTCCTTCTCCTATCCGATGGGTTTCCAGGGATTGCTGGAGACTTACCCCCCACCCCCCAAGGGCTAGGAGACGGGAGGAGGAAATGTTTAACTCCCACAGAAGTTGCTTAATTGCTTCAGCTGATATCATTGGTTCTTTTCTTGCCATCTATCAAGTTCTGTTAATGGCTGTTTTGAATGTGTGTTATAAGCTTTTTAAAATTGGATTTTAATTGTACTAACTGTATTTTAATTGGATTTTATTTATCTTTTTAGTATTGTATTTTTATTACTATTTTGTAAACCGCTCTGGGCAGTGGAGTTTGCACAAAGGGGGCATAATATAAATAAATAAATATCATCAGCCGAATGCCACGGGAAAAGGCCTGGTGTTCTCCCTCTCCAACTGCCCAGGGAATGAATGCCACAAGCCACGTACTATATTGCCCACTGCTGGTCTGGTAAATTGGAGTTGGCACAGTGACGGTGGTGATGGCAGGGGCTGCGGCTTCCTCTTCAGATTTTTCTTCTTCAATCCTTGGCACACCAGGCGCATCGGAGGACAGGTCATTCAAGATTTTTCTAAAATGGGAAAGATACGAATGGGTGCTTTACTCACATCCCGTAGCTAACGTGTTTCTAAGCCTGCACAATGTGCACCAAACCCTGCAATAACAAGTAGGGAAGAGACCTTTGGAGATGAGATGGGGTAGCATTTTGAACCCAGAATCTTGCAGACTAACGACCTTCCTACTTTGGTTGCCAGCCATCTGTGGCAAGTGGGATACTCTGGATGTTATGAACACCGATCAATAACTTTGTGGTGTCAGTCTACCTATATGCAGCCATGTTTCCAAATGCAGTGAGCACCAAGCAAAACTGAAAAGGGGGACATAAAAGCAGCTGCCCTGGCCTGCTTTATATCCCTATGGCAACCGCTATCCAGGTGCCTGCAAATCGGGAGATTCCATCTGGCCATGATAGCTAAGAGCCACTGACGGCAACCCCCTTCCATTAATTGTTCAGATCGGATTTTAGTGCCATTTTAATCACTGATCATCTGCACATCTTGTACTAGAAAATTCCCCAAACGTTACCACCTGCTTATGCTCCCAGATACAGTCTTTGAGGACTCCTCTTGGTCTTTGATAACGGAAGGCTCCATCCAGGACCTGAATGAACCTGGGCGCTCTTGCAAAGGAAGTCGGTGCTTTTTCTGTAGCTAGCTTCCCTTGCAACCTTGGCATGTACACAGCTAGACCTGAGAGCAGAAGCTGCAGGTGGTCACTGCCCTGTGAGGGCCTTTTCTCCTGTCTGCTTCTATGTCTGTCTAGGCAATCATATTCTATGGGAGTTTCGGGCCTGCTGGCTTCCCTGCCTTTGCCTCTGAGTATCTGCAGCTTGTGTACTATCCAGGCAGCTCCCAGAATTGTTCCTGTGAGAATGCTGAATACCTCTACCTGCCCATCATCCTTCCCTGCTCTTCCCTTTCCTGACACAAAGATCAGATGGGCTGCTGGACTGCCTATCAAGGCTTTGACCCTTGTCTGAAATACACATGCATACCCACATCTTTTTTTGCTCTCAAGCAAGCTACCTGGATGCTGGATACTGGACACCGCCATATTTCCTTCTCTAAATGTTATTTATTTATGGAGTGCCTATTGGGAGTCTGCATGGGGTGCCATTTCAACCCCCTGCACAGGGAGCCCTCTGGGTCTCTCTGTTTGTACGTGTTGACTGCCTGTGAGTTCTTGTTGCTATGCAGAGTGCCGTGGTGTCCCTCTGCTTGCCAGGCTGCGCTCTGGATGCGCAGAGAGAGAGAGAAAGACCTATGGGCGGAGTGGTTCTGTCCCCACTATTGTAGGCGCTCAGACACCACCCAGACCAAATTAATAGCAACAGACTACACTGAAGAAGTAAATAAAACTAACGAGACCAAACTGCATGATTAGGCAGGAAGATAAATGATAAGACGAAGAAGATATTATGGGCAACTAGATACCTGCCTCCAGATGCCACTCCCATGTCTGGTCCTTTGAGGTACCCTCCTTTTAAGCCTGGAGGTAAGATGTATCCCCATCAGGGCTTAGGGCTTATAACCTGCAATGGACTTCTCCTCCAGAAATCTGCCCCATCCCCTTTTAAAGGCATCTAGGTGAGATGCTATCACCGCATCCTGCGGCAAGTAGTTCCACAGACTATATTCTGACATACCAGGCGACCCTCTGGCCCCAACTCACTACCTGAGAGGATGAGACCTTTGGCAAGAAAAGGACCTTTTCAACTGGTGAAATCTGATCCATGGACCAGAAGTTCCTCTTCATTTTCTAAAGCGCTGACTCCCAATCTTGGGTGGCCCAGGTGTTCTTGAACTGCAACTGGCCAGCATAATTGTGAAGATATCTGGGAACTGCAGTCTAAGAACACCTGGGTTGTGCAAAGCTGGGAACCACTGTTCTAAAATAATGCATGATCTCTTTATTATCAATAAGCTTGTTACAGATGTCTCCACCACTTACATGCGATGACTGTAAACCCCACATTACAGTTCGTGTAGCAATGAAACTGGTAAGAAAAGATTGAAAGGCCTGCATACTTAAGTTATGCTTGGCAAGTCACCAGATGCTGACTATAAGAATGCATCCCTCATGGTTGCTGGCAACTCCTTTCCATGTTAACCTGCTCCATGCATGCACCAAAGACTAAAGTGCTACCTGTAGGAAGGTCGCCTGGAGAGAATTTCTCTGCGCTTCTGGGAATCTGTGACACTGTCCACAGATTCCTGTGAATCTTCACTTTCTGCAATAGTGGAGATCTAGATATAAGAGCACAATAATGTTACCACTCAAAACATATTTACCAAGCAAGAAATTTTAAATCACAAGCAGGATATTTAAAATTAGAGTAATGTTACCACTGTAAACATATTTAACAGGCAACAGCTAAAAAAAAACCCTCTGCAGTCTAAGAAATTATCATTTTTGGACAGTCTGAACGATTTTCAAATGAAATCTCAGGTAATATGGATTTCTATGAACCCTGATCTCTGGGAAAACAAGGAGATGTCAAAAATAAGAGAAGCATTTTTGTCCAAGGGGAGATACAGACTCCTCAGCTGGTTGACTGATAGACATGAAAACATGACATCTACATATTTGCCTCGCTTTTCTCCTTAAAGACCCAAGGTGTCTTGCATAACTAAAAAGTAAATATTTAAAAGCTAAAAACAATATGTATAGAAATATTAAAAAGAAATGAACCAGAATTATAGGATGATAGTGAAATCAATAATAAAAAAATATTTTTAAAAGCAACAGATCACTACAATTTATCCTGGCAAATTGATATTTTGGTATATCTTGATTTGGTTAAAAACCGTAAATAAAGATTCATTCATTCATACAATTTAGTAAGTAGCCAAAGTTTCCTCCAGCCCAGCAAAGCAAAAATCCCATGTGTTATGCATATTGGCACCTTGATAGCTACTTTCACCTTTGGGCTTTAACGAACTTAGAGGTCAGAAAGATATACAGTGGACCCTGATATAACAAACAGTTTGTATAACATAAAATCTGTACAACATAAAAAAATTCTGAGATAGGGGAAATTTGCTTAACATAATTGCCTATGGGGAGAATCCGTACAACATAAAAATGGGATCACTCCATTTTCAATGCATTCCTATGGGAATTTGTATAAAGGAAAATTTGCTTAACATAATTTCATTTGGAATGAATTAATTCCTTTAGACAAGGTACCACTGTACCTCAATTCATGCTTTATATGATATTCAGTGGAACCAAGAGGAATTGTGAAACAGTCAACTTAGCATTTATTTCAACATTCCTATTGCATTCTTCTCATTAGTCTTTTTCTTTGAAGTACCAACTACTTTTACATTCCGTCTCTTATCTTCACTGCAGCTAGAAATTCCATTCTAACCATGTCATTTGTACTCTCCTTCAGCTGTCATACTGAAGAAATCTAAAAGTTACCTTTTAATGACTGGAAGTACAAGCAGAAGAAACGACAGAACTCATAAACCACCAAGGGAGAACTCTTATTCTTTATCAAAACAATTGCATTCTGCAAATGTGGCAGCTGAAGCAAATAGCATGCTGGGAAGTGCCCTGCTAGAGATTTATGCTAGCAGAAATGTAACTGCATAAACTACAGCACCAAACTGGTGCTAATTAATGACTTGCCACTTGTTTGGAGGGAGTTCTGTGCAGGTATGGAAAGAATCCCATATGTGCAATTCAGAAATGATGAAGAAAAGCTTTTATTCTTTCACCACCAGTGGCATCTTCCTGACCTAATGAATTTAAACAGATGAATGGGTACCCACCCCAATTAAAATATATTTTCTCTTTCGTGCATCATCTGTTTCACATAAGGATACGTCTGTATGACAAGTCTTGAAATCCTGTACATAAGTATCTCTTTTCACCAAGAAAACGTGAAAAGACAGCTCTGGAATACAAATGTAAGAGTGCCTGTTTTCCACTTCCTACCTTCCCTAGTAAAAGTTTCAGATACATTTTTTTATTTATATTTATATACTGCCCAACTTTCCATGCCACAAGCTTGGCTATGCTTTCTATGTTCTTTACGGATCTCCTCTTAATTGGTATAGCTCATAGGGATGGAGAAGATCAAACAAATAAATAAGCAAATCAATAAATGTCCTCCTCGTGTTGTTTTGAAATCACTGTTTCAGCTTATATACCACAAACAATTGGTTATCCAAGAAATGGCAGAGAAGAGTTGTTGTAGGACAAATCTAAAAGTTTTCTTTCAACAACTTAAATGGGCATGCCATAGGCATAGGCGGACCTAGGCTGCCATACTTCATGAGATAACACGGTTTTGAAATTCCTTGACACGCACCTGAACAGTTTGGACTTGGGGAGACTGAATGACTGACGGCTGTGCAGCCTGAATAACGCCATGGACTTGAACTGTCTGCCCATTGGGGAGCTGTACTAAGGTCACCGTAGGAGCAGAGGAGGTTGCATGAGCTGCTGGCATAGATACCTAAGAAAGAGAGACAACAGGATCCATTACTGTAAAGAAGCATGGTAGGATTAGAAGAACGCTAGCCCCCATTGGCAAGTGCCCTATTCAGGACTTCCGCACGGAAAACAGATGTGTTCCATGCAGCTGACACTTGGTCAGACAATTGTAGCAGCTCCCCCAATTGGAGCTTCTCATGTTGGTAAATACCGAACAAGATACTGGCTGTTGTGCAGCGAAATTATTATATCCAAATATAACTGGATAGAACATTTAACCTCCCCTTCAATATTTTATAAATCACAAATGTTATTCAGCCAATAAATAGATCCTGAAAGAAACCACCATGGAAGCACACAGTTGCAAAAAAATGACATGGAGCTTCCTTTGATGCCGCTAACAAAACCACATTTTCCCCTGTGCTGCCTGGGATCTCACAAGTAGAGTTCTTAGATACTTAAAAGGATTATTCCCATTAAATTATTATTAAGTATGACTTAAATGTCTGGACTAGAGATAGACGAGGAACATAAATATAATTCCTGTTCTATCCTTTACTGTGGGGAGGATCCGTAAATACCTGTTTTTGGATCTGGCCTGTAATCTAAGAGAAGAGAGTTATACAGCCATCATTTTAGTTTGACATCTTTTGTGCACGGAAAATTGCAAAACAAAAGTCTTCGACACCCTCCATCCTTCCACAGAGCCAGTCAACAGTGAGTAGTCTAACATACTATAGCAAAGAGGATTGGATGTGAATGTGAAAATCTCATATTTAAGTCTTTACTCATCCATCTGTGAAATTCATCAAATAGTGTTGGGCACATTACCATCTCTCATTCTAAATCTGCTTAACAGAGAAAGAAGGAGTAAGCCCTGCAAAGTGCTATTAAAATAATTACTACTAGAGATGTGCAGGTCTGTGTTTTTAGACTGCCAAACCCAGAATTAATCAGACAGCAGCTAATTACTACCATTAGTGGCTGTGAACATAGGCTTCTTCTCTTTTAGGGAAGGTGTATAAAGGAATCCATATCTTGACTTGATAAGCTCAGAAAATGTTTAAGTCTTTCCCCCTACAAACACACTTCTTTCTTTTATGGCACACTGTAGTTAAAATGGAAAGAAAGTGGAAAGTGTTCTGTGTATATACCACACCCATAGTGCTTCCAGTACTCTCTGGGCAGTTTACAATTTAATTATGCAGACTACACATTCCCCCCCCCCCAACCAGCAAGCTGGGTACTCATTTTTACCAACCTCTGAAGGACCCCATCTGGCTACCTGGGATTGAACCCCAGGTTGTGAACACGGTTTTAGCTGCAGTATAGGCATTTAACCACTGTGCCACGAGGCTCCACAAAGCTCCGAATTAACCATACATCATTTTCAAATTTCATCCGAACAGCTTACTTTGAAATAAACTAGGATTTTCAATCGTAGTTTGATGCTGGTTTAAGATTCTAGTGCTGGTAAATTCCATATCTTCCTTCAGATGAAATATGAACTATGTGAAATGGGAAATTTAACCACTGTACGCTAAGGATGGCATCAAGCTTTCTGTACCCGCCCCAGTACTTGCTGGAAGCTTTTCTTCTGAACACAAAGCTAGGCACAGTTCAGCCTAGCTAAGCTTAAAAGTGTTCCATTTGATGGCTTTCTCTCAGGTAAGCTACACTACAGTGCCTGTAATGTTTGTCTTTCAGGTAGGACTTCCAAAATGGAGAACTATGAAATACATGTTTGGTGAAATCCAAACGTTCCACCCCTATGGTAGTTCTCAAGTAGGATGCAGGTACTGTATAAGAAACCAAGATTTAATTGTGATTCCAGAGTTCTGAAAGCTGCTTGGACAACTCAGAAATAAATTCATTTTCTAGCACTAATGGACAACACTGCAGCAGCATTCCACTTTTTCAGATTCCGTGAGAAATTACTCTTCTAGCATTCATCAGCTGTAATTTTGGGTTTGTTGTTTCAAGCACTGCATGGAAATTTGGTAGTGATAAGCGTGACTTGGCTGTAAAATAAATGTGGGAGGGAAAAGTACGCAGTGGCTGTGGCTGAACTTGAAGTGCCAGCATAGTAGTGTACAAGCAGATGGGGAAGCATTGCCCTTTACTCTCTGCCAAGTCTTCTTTCAGGTTATGTTTGGTATCAGGACAGTACTATGGCAAGTGCTGTAGATGCGCAGTCTGCCTGCCAACTCAGTATCTGCAGCTGAACTGCCTTCGGGCCCAACTACTCCTGACTGCCCGCAAAAATAATCATCCCTGGGTAAACTTGTTGCACTGATGCAAAGGGGGGGGGGCGACAAGGACAAACTGCAAATATGTTGATGTCATTCACAATTTCTATCTGCCAACCGGAGGGTCTAATTAACCAGGGAATCCTGCAAAACCCACATGGAGAGATCCTTCCCATTTTAAAACCAAAGTTAGGGGAATAATACACAGAAATGTTGGGAAGTCTTTGGGTGGGTGGAGCTGCTGCTAAACTCACTGTCTGAACTCTTCTCTGCAAGTTTATAATTCATTTTGCAAATGAGAGAGAGAGAGAGAGAGAGAGAGAGAGAGATGATTCCAAGAAGAAAACAGAGAGGTTCAAATGATCAGTGAAACATAATTTTTTTGAACTGAAAGGAACGGAAACTTGAAAAATGACTTGGGGAGGAAAAAAGGTTCTAAGTCACGAGTTGAGTCCAAGTTAATCACAATAAAAAAGCCACACAAATCAGGTCTGAGTCAAGTCACTGGTATGAGTTAAGTGCAACTCAATAGTGAATCACATGACTTGAGCCTCTATCCCGGATTAGATTCAAGGTCTTGGTTTTAGTTTATAAAACCCTCCATGGCTTGGGCCTGGACTACCTGTCAGAGCGTATCGTCCAGCGATCAACCTCGACCCGACCTGTTCGGCAGTCGCGAGCGCACTCGCTTCGGGTCGCCACCCCACGAGAGGCCTGGAAGACGCTCACACGTAACCGGGCCTTCTCGGTGGCTGCCCCCTCTCTTTGGAACACCCTCCCAAGCGAAGTGCACTCTGCAGAGTCCCTGCTGGCCTTTCGCAAAGCCTTAAAAACGCTTCTCTTTTGCGAGGCCTTTGGCGAGCATTAATTTTCTTCTTCTTTTCTTCCCCCCCCCTCCCGCCATCTATATTCCCCTTTTAAGTACCTCGCCTCTGTCTCAGTTGGCGATGCTAGGGCACTAAACTGTTTTAAATTGTTTATTTGTTTTAATTTTGTTTAATAGTTAGCTTATTGTTGGATTGTTGTTTATTGCTGCGCTTAGTCGCTACATTGTAAGCCGCCCAGAGTTCCTACGGGAAGATGGGTGGGGTATAAATACAATAAATAAATAAATAAATAAATAAATAAATAAATAAATAAATAAATATCCCTGGTGATACCGTACTTTTCCGTCTATAAGATGCTCCAAAGTGTAAGACGGTCCCCACTTTTCTGACCTAAAATTATAGAAAAAGGAGAAAGAGGAGCCCCTCCAGGATGGATTTCCCCCCCTCTTGCTCTGTTCCCTTGCTCAGCGCCGCTTTTGCGCGGATCCCTCAACACGTGTTAAGGAGTGTGAGCATCTTGAGGCAGCTATTTTTAGGCTTGTGTGAGTTTCGCGTAGGCTGCTGCCCCTTGTTTGACTTTCATAGGAGACAGATTTTAAAATGAAGCAGAGAAAGAGGAGTCCGTCCTGGAAAGAGCCTCTTCGTCTTCTTGCCTTGGGACCTGGTGGGCATAGGCAGGGGATGGGGTATTGTCTTTCTCAGCTTTGTTTTCAGATCTCTTGTGCGAACCTAAAAGCCACTGCCCTGAGATGCTAACACGCGTCATGAGGGATTCGCATGGAAGGGGCACTGAGTGAGGGAAAGAGGCAGCCACGGGGAAGGAAAATCCCATTGAAATCAACCAGGCTTTCAGGCAAGTACAGGCACCATTAAGTGTGTGTGTGTGTGTGTGTGTGTGTGAGAGAGAGAGAGAGAGAGAGAAAAAGAGGGGATTGTGAAAAGTGCTTCCACAGCCCTGGATGTTGCAATAATATTTAGCTTGCAGATGCGGAAAGGAGCCAACACTGAACCTGAGAAAGAGGAGACCACGCCGCCTGCCTACGATGTATCAGCTGACCCTCAATTTTTAGCCTAACCATTTCAGAAAAAAATTATTTATTTATTTATTTATTTATTTATTTATTTATTTATTTATTATACTTATTATACTTATTAACCGCCCAATTTTCCCATAGGGAACTCTGGGCGGTGTACAGACGTCACCCAACAGTGACTACCCAACGACATGACAAACCCCAACAATAGTAAACAGTCAAGACCTAACAGAATACAATAGTATACGAATACCGTGTAAACATACTAAAAGAAAAATAACAGAATAAATAACAGGATCCGGCAAGAAAACTGATGCCTGCAGTTAAAAAAAACAAACAAAAAAAACCATTACAATGTGCTCAGAGGGCCCCGAAGCATTGCCTGAAGAGCCAGGTCTTTAAGGCCCTTCTAAAGGCTGGCAGCGTCTCCGCCTGCCTGATCTCAACTGGCAGCTTGTTCCAAGAGGCCGGGCCGACCACCAAAAAGGCCCGATTCCTGGTGGAAGCCCTACGGGCTTCTCTCGGTGTTGGCACTCTAAGAGAAAGGGAAGACGAAGCTCTGCTTGGCTGGGATGAGATTGGTCTCTGGGAGATCCACTCCGCTGGATAGATAGGACAGCATCTTGTAAATGGAAAAATCGGGTACATATTTGGAAATAAGAACATTGAGAATGTGGAGATGTAGACAATTGCACCCACAGCACTTCCAGCTGAACAGAGTAGTACCTGGGCTAATGTTGCAATTTGCGGCTGCGCCTGTACTGTCATCTGTTGGTTTTCTGCTTCTGTAACAGCTGCATCTCCACTCTGTTGATTCTCTGCACCAGATTCCATTGTCATTTAGTTTCCTACAATGATAACGATTTACATTGTTATTACAATCTGTTTATTTCTTTCATTATATTCCTCTAAATCCTATATCACTCTGGTTGGTTACCTTTGACTACCTTTGGGTAGTGGACAGCATATAAATTGTATAAATAAAATAAATAAATAAAATTAAAGATCAAAGTAACGTTAAAAATTACATACATTGGACGGTGAACCGTATCTACAAAAAATGGCAAGAAAAAAACTCTAGCATGAATTTCATATGCCAAAGCCAAAAACAGAACAGAACAAAACAAAACAAAACTTGTTGGCAGGTCAAGTCAACACCTGCCCCATCTGAGTCAATGAAATGCTTAATACTTGGATACCTGGTAGTCTGTGATTAAACTAGTATAAATAATACTTGACTACATGCAACAGCATTTCAACATCATACATGTCATATTAGGACAAAATGATAAACTATAGTTGTCCCCCACCATTTCATGGTTCATATACTGCGGTCCTGGTATATTGCGGGGCCACAGTATATGAAGGCAAGGGTCCCTGGGGCAAGCTGTGAAAAACACACAATGTGTGCACTGTGATCATGGTAATCTGGTTTCCTACTACTGGATTTGAATATGACTAGAATCTGCCTATGTGAATAATAAAATATGTGATCACGTGGTTTAAAATAAAAGTAGCTTCCATGAATAAGTTTCCTTGCATATCTGTCAACCTGAAATAGTTTTTAATAGAAAACAAGTTATTTTATGAAACTTAAATTTGATTTTTAAGTCTGTATTGGCACATGGACTGTAAAAGCTAATGCTATTTTTTCGCAAGTAGTTAAAATAAGGCCTTTGGCTGCTGTCCAACAAGACTATCTTTAGTCAACTAAGTGGTAAAGGGGACTGACAATCTTTGTTTCTCTCATTTGTTCATAACGTTTTTTCCAGGTTTTGTTTAACAAAAAATTCAGCCTCATAATTACAAAGAAACACGAGGAGGCAACTAGATCCGCTCTTGCCTGTGTAAATCCCACACCCTCCATGTCTGTATTATGACAATTTGTCCCTAAGAAGCACTTGGAACACTCAGAAAAAGCTATTAACATTTTATTTAAAAACCCTTTAATCAAGGCTCCATTCAACACCTCTAGATCCTTTTATCACCTCTAGATCATTTTGTCACCAAACAGAATGGAAAAGATTGAGGAAAAGGCACATTCCTACACCCCAAAACCAATTACTTCACTTTTCTTTTTCTCTTTGATAAAACCAGGAAGTGAAGGAACAACCATGGTTTTCACTTGCTCTTCAAATCAAAATTATAAAACATTATTTGAGGCTATTCTCCAATTATAGTTTGGAGAGCAATTGCAAACCATAGCTCACCAATGTGGATGCAACGGGGAAAAATGAAATCAAACCGCACACTTAGGAGGAGGGACTGTATTTTACATATTAAAATCCAAGTACTTGGTATTACAAAAGCTTCCAGCTAACACTTGGTTATCTAGGCCCAAGTTCTGTATGTGCCAGACTCCTACACTCCAAGATTCAGAAATGAAACCTTTTTTTGCTGACAATGTTACTGTCAGAAAGGAAACTGTGGTCTGTCTACTATGCCCTTTTTGGTTCTGGCTCCTTATCCTGAATGCATTCCCATCAGAAATACATAACATCCACTCAACACACTCTTCAGATAGACAGTGAGTCAATGACAACTTGTTTATAAGAACCAGTGACCTGTAAAGGTGATTCTTTGAGTAGACCTTCATGAAGCCACACAGATGAGTTTCCCAGGCACCCCTGCGCCAGAGGTTGGACTTCCCTAGCAATAGGAAAGTTCGTTAGTCTCCACCCCCTCACCCCGTGCATGGGCGTGGGTGTACCCGCCTAAACGCCTCAGTTCCTCTTGACCGCCAGGATGACAGGTAAGTACCAGTCAAGGCGTGATGGTCCGAGGGGAGGCGGGTGGGTGCTGTGTGGCTTCACAAAGGTGCAGTCGAAGAATCACTTTCACAGGTAAGTAACTGGTTCTTCTCCATCGTGGCCTTCGTGAAGCCACACAGATGGGTGATTGAAAGCAGTACTCACTGGCAGGAGGGTAGTCACACCGTCACAAAGGAAAGCACTGCCCACCCAAAGGAGGTGGACGACCTCATGCGGGCATCCATCCTGTAGTGGGTCATGAAGGTTTCCGGTCTGGACCAAGTGGTGGCATTGCAGATGTCATCAAGTGGAACACCTCTGAGGAATGCCGCTGAGGAGGACATCGCTCTGGTGGAATGAGCCCTAACAGTGGCAGGCAAGGGCCGTTTTGCAAGGTCATAGGGCAGTTTAATTGTGGAAACTATCCAACGGGAGAAGTGTTGAGAGGACACAGGGCGACCTTCAGCCAAAGGGTCGTAGCATATGAAGAGCCTCTGAGATCTACGGACATTCTCAGTCCTAGAGATGTAGAAGGCTAAGGCCCTTCGCAGATCCAGCAAGTGTAGGTCCTTTTCTACCCTAGTAGAAGGGTTGGGAAAGAATGCAGGGAGGATGATGGGCTGAAATATGTGGAAAGACGAAACCACCTTAGGAAGGAAGGTGATGTCTGGGTAGGCTACTACCTCCTCTTGGTGAAATTGGAGGTACGGTGAGTCGCACCTGAGAGCAGAGCTCACTCGCTCTGCGAGCAGAAGCGATGGCAACCAAAAAGACAGTTTTGAAGGTGACTAGACTTAGGTCCACAGCAGCCATGGGTTCAAAGGGCGGTCTTTGAAGAGCCCTAAGGACAAGGGAGAGAGACCATTGAGGAGGGATCGGTCTTTGATCTGGGAAGGTGTTTTTCAGGCCACGTAAGAAAAGCTTGAGTCAAGGATGGCGAAAGAAGGAAGAGGCAGCAGACATCGGAGGTTGGTGTGAGATGATGGCTGACAAATTGACCCACAAGGACAATAAGGGAAGGCCAGACCGTTTGAGATGAAGAAGATATTGGAGTATCCAGGTAAGTGGTGGATTGATGGGGTCGAAACCTTTGTCGGCCGCATAGAGAAGGAACCCCTTCCACTTGTAGTTGTATAGTCTAGTAGTGGAAGGCTTGCGGCATGCCGACATAATAGTCTCTATGAATTCGCTATCCTCCACACCGTCAACTGGAGACGAGGGAGGTCTGGATGAAGGACCTGGCCAGCATTCTGGGAGAGCAGGTCCGGGAATTGGGGAAGCCGAAGATGATGGCTGGATAGATTGAGTAGAGAGGTGAACCAAGGCTGCCTGGGCCACCACGGTGCAACTAGGATGAGGTTGGGCCTCTCCTGGACTATCTTGATCACCACCTTGTGGAGTAAAGGAATGGGGGGAAAGGCGTACAACAGATGATCCATCCACAGTAGGAGGAGAGCATCCCCCAGAGAGCCCAGTCCCTTGCCTGCTCTCGAACAGTAGAGAGGGCATTTCTTGTTCTGGGTCGATGTGAGGTGAGCCCCATCTGTTGCAGAGACGGCAAAAGGTCGATGGATGCAGCTCCCACTCGTGGGAGCTGTTCTGTATCTGGCTGAAGTCGTTGGCGTCGATGTTCTCTTCTCCTGGCAGGTGCATGGCCACCGGATGGATGTTGTGTGCCAGGCACCATTCCCAGAAGGCGAGGGACAGCTCGAGAAGGTGTGTCGAACGAGTTCCGCCCTGTTTGTTGATGTACATGGCGGTTATGTTGTCAGTCACCACCAGTACTACATTGCTGGAGAGGTGTCAGATAAACACCCAGAACGCCTTGAAGATGGCCAAGAGTTCCAGCTCGTTGATGTGGAGATGTTGTTCCTGTGGGGACCAGACGTCGTGAATACGGTAAGTGAGGCACACCATCCCCCAGCCTGTGTTGCTGGTGTCCGTGGTGACCTGGATGGTTGGAAGAGGAGCCCTGAATGGGCAACCGGCAAGTAGGTTGGGCCTGCTGAACCACCAGTTGAGCTGTTGGGGAAGGTCGGGGGGGGATGGTGAGTATTTTGGAAGGAGGGTCCCTCAGCGGGTCAAAGTGACGTAGGAACCATGTCTGAAGGCGTCTGAGTCTGAGCCTCGTGTGTACAAGGACAGAAGTTGTGGAAGCCATGTAACCCGGAAGTCTTTGGACTTGAAGAGCTGGCACCTGAGCTCCTGGGTGGAAAAGATGGAGGAGTTTGAAGATTTCCGCAATTCTGTCCCTTGGAGGGAAGGCCATGGCTCAGGTGGAGTCCAATATTGCTCCTATGAAAGATACTACTGGGGAAAGATCCAGGTGGGACTTGTCCAGGTTGACCTAAAGGCCCAGAGAGACCAGAGTTGTGAGGACGGTGTGAATGTCCTGACAGGCTCTTTCCTCGGACTCCGCAACAACTAACCAGTCATCGGGATAGGGGAAGACCATGATGCCCTGGGTGCGAAGGTGTCCCGCAACGGGGGCCATGCGTTTGGTAAAGATCCGGAGGGCGGTTGATAAACCAAATGGCAGGGCGGAATATAGGTAGATGTCTTCCCCTATGGCAGTGATGGCAAAGCTTTTAAAGACCGAGTGCCCAAACTGCAATTCAAAACCCACTAATTTTTATTTTTTGCAAAGTGCCAATAGAGTAATTTAACCTGTATACAGGTGGCTATGAAGGGGCAATGTCGGGTGCCCACAGAAAGGGCTCTGAGTGCCACCCATGCCATAGGTTCGCCATCACTGCCCTATGGCGAACCGTAGAAGGTGACGATGTGCGGGATGTATAGAGATGTGGAAGTATGCATCCCGCAGATCCACAACTCTGAACCAGTCCCTCTGCGGAGCAGAGGAATGATATTCTCCAACATGACCATTCTGAACTTTTTGGATATTAGAAATTTGTTGAGAAGTCGCAGGTCCAGTATGGGCCACAGGCCGCTGTCCTTTTTTAGTACCGTGAAGTACCTGGAGTAATGGCCTATGTGGGCCAGATGACGCGGTATCCTTTGGATGGCACGTTTTTGCAGAAGGGAATTGACCTCCTCGAGTAAACAAGAAGAGGGGGGAGTGTGAATAATGTTTCCCAATGGGGGAAATGAACTTAACTCTAACAGGTAACCGTTGTTTATAACTGAAAGGACCCAGTTGTCAGAAGTGACGGTTTCTCACGCCTGAAGGAAGGAATGCAGGCGGATGTTTTGAGAGTCAATATTCATCCCGTTGTCTTCTGTGTCTAGACTTCGTGGTATAGGCAGCTGCGGACTTGGACTTCTTAGTCCTTGAAGAGTAGGCCTGGAAACTGGAGGGGCAAGCGGATCTGTCACACTGTCCCTGTCTAGATGAGGATTGGAGGGATGAAGGCCAGTAGCGGCGTCTCTGCTGGAAGCGAAATGGCTGCTTAGGCTGCTGCGGGATAACATTTAGCTCAGGCCTGCCCAAAGTCCGGCCTGGGGCCCAAATCCGGCCCGTCAGGCCATTCTGAGTGGCCCGCGGCTGGCTGACTCGCCCCTCCCTCCCCGTCCTTCGCCCCATTTTTTAAAAAAGAAAGTGGGTGGGGCTTGCAGTGGGTTGGCAGGGTTGGGGAGCAACCGGCCCCTGACACATTCTCAGCCACCAAATCTGGCCCTCCTTACAAAAAGTTTGGGCACCCCTGATTTAGCTTCTTTGCAGTATCCTGCTTCTTGTGTCTATCCTCCATGAGGTCGTCAGTGGAGGCATTGAAAAGACCTGTGCCCTCGAAGGGGGCTCAATCTGCGCCTTGTGGTCATCCGACAAGCCGGTCATGCGCAACCAGGCATGGCGCCATAAGGTGATGGAGGTGTTCAGGACCTTGGAGGAGCAGTCGAATGAATGCTTAGATGTCCTCATCTGCTGGGCCACGAGCGCCATCGCCTCTTCATAGAGGGCCGAAGCCTCCCCTCTCTTTGACTCAGGTATCAGTTCGAGGAAAGGATGCAAATGGGCCAAGAGTTCCCTCTGACAGGCGCCCATGGCACCTGGGTAATTAGAGATCTTGTGCAAGAGGGAGGCATAGGTGTAGAGGTTCCTACCCATAGCATCCAACTTCTGCCCCTCTTTGGATGGTGGAATGGGCATTTGTTTGGTGTGAGATTGCACCTGGGATGCAGCGATTACAACCGAATTAGGTGAAGGATATTTGCTCAGGTAAGTCACTTTGTCATCATGCACCCTGTAGAGCAGTGGTTCTCAACCTGTGGGTCCCCAGATGTTCCTGGACTGCAACTTCCAGAAACCCCTTCCAGCACAGCGAGTGATGGAGGCTTCTGGGAGTTGCAGTCCAGGGACATCTGGGAACCCACAGGTTGAGAACCACTGCTGTAGAGGGACTCAATCTTCCTCAAAACCGAAGTGGAGGAGAGATTCTGGAAAGATTCCTCCGCCATCGACAAAAACGAGGATATCACTGTCAGATGGACCGGAGCTGTTTCCTCCGAAGAAATCCTTCCGAAGATATGACAAGTGTGCTTTGGTTTCGACAGATGGATAGGCAGTCTGATTGTTTTCGCCACCCGGACTAGGAAGTTAGCATAGTTTCGCATAGCTTCTGACGAGGAAGGATGAGACTTTTCCTCCACCTCCGAGTCCGGGGAAGCCATGGTGTGAATGGAATCCGAAGCCTCGGATTCGACGTCGGAAGGAGCCGATTCATCTGATGAATCTGACGAGGAGTCAGCGGTCCGCTTCTCCAATTCGATTGAATTCGACGACTGAGTGGACCATTGTTTCCCGTCGAACCGGAGTGAGAACTAAGAGCGACGGGGTGGATGAATTGTGGTGTCCAGTCTGGCGCCGCTTCTTCGGTGGCTTAGTGGGTAGAGCCAGAGACGAATCCGACTTGGATGGGCCCAGAGCTTCGGCAACCGCCGTGGCCACAGAAAATGCTGGATTCAAAGCAGTCGGATCTGAAGACTGTGACTTTGAAGACCTTGCAGGGATCAACAGATCGAGGTTGGTACCGCTTTAACGGATGATGGTAACTGAACCCGTTTGCGGTGCTTCTTAGGCTTCTCCTTCTTCTCCCCATGGAACATTTCAGAGTCCTGGGCTAAAGCATCTGGATCCGATGGAAGCTTCATATAACGGTCATCAAACTGGACCACTGGTAGCGAGGAGGATGCTGCCCAAGAAGGAATCGAGGTGGTAGGAGACCTCGTGGGCATTGAAGCTGCTAGGGACCGACAGGTCCCTATATCTGAAGCCGGTGTGGAAATTGCCTTAGCAAGGCTGATATTCGGCAGCAAGGTGTTGTCGTCTGAGGACAGATCCAAAGAGTCAGATGGACATAATTGGTGGAACTCGGGACGGTCAGACATAGGGACTGCCGAACCCGAGAATTCGGTTTCAACCACCAAGACATCCGGGGATTGCAATGGTTTGGAGGCCTCCAGTTTGGACGGTTTAACTGATGGTTTGGGTTTCGAAACCTCTTCGAGAACCGGGATCTTCTTGGCTTTATCCGATTGTGCCAAGGACTTATGGATGGTATCGGAAGAGGATTTCTTTGATTCCACTGTCTCAGGACGGAGAACCTTTTCCAGTAGATAAGAATTAAGACAGTTGTGACGGTTTTAAGGGCTGGGCACTAAAACCCCTACAGATGGAACAAGCCTCAGGCTGATGGTTTTCCCCGAGGCAGTACAGGCACTTGGAATGCCCGTTGGAGTGCGGGATTTTGTTGCCGCAAACCGCACACTTCTTGAATGGAGGTAAGAAGGACATAGACGAAGAATAAGCTCGCTAATCACAGAAAATCACAGAAACTAACAAAAATGAACCTCTAGCCGTGGCGGTTAAGAGGAACTGAGGTGTTTAGGCAGGAACACCCACACACATGCGCAGGGTGAGGGGGTGGAGACTAACGAATTTTCCTATTGCTAGGGAAGTCCGACCTCTGGCGCAGGGGCACCTAGGAAACCCATATGTGTGGCTTCATGAAGGCAATGATGGAGAAACATGCTTTTTGCGTTATAGGTGATTGGGAACTACTGTTTTAAAATGTCAACTCCTGTTTTTACGTTGTACTTATACTTCTGCTGTCAACTATTTTCAGAATTTTGGCAGGAAAGTAGGCTACATATTTGTGAATTTAATTAAAATGGTTTACTGTATTAAGAGATTAACTATAAGATGACACCATCCATATATTCTTTTACAGATCCCTGTGAACATCAGATAACCTACAGATCATAATTAGAAAGAAGGTGCTGGTAAAGAAAATTTTATGTGGATTATTCATATTTAAGCTTTTTCCTGAATTATGAGCGTAACCCAGCACCACTGGATTGTGAAGAAAGCATTATTCATCAAATACTTCATTAATCTTACCTGTGTAATTCAAGAATTGAATTTCGAAACCACACATTCTTGGATAAGGCAAGTTCTAAAAAATATTAACGAGAAGAGGACACCCTGAAATATGTTGAATAAGCTTATTGCCGAAAACTTGCATTAAGGAGTGGAACATTTTACTTTTTAGTTCACTGAGAGTATTCATTATTTCTCATGTGTAACAATTAATGCAAGTTACCAAATGTTTTAGTCAATGTAGAGGAGATATTTATCTTTATTGATATTTTGTCTTGTTCATATCAGATTATTTTATACTTCTGGGATGGACATATGAGAGATGTGTAATTTATTCTCTACCAAATGCTGCTACTTGAACTCACAGGTGACTATGATGTGACCAAAAGAAACTACTATGAAACTGATAAATTTATGCCTTTTCTCTCTTCTTTAAACAAAATAGAAGAAAAGAACCAGGTCCTAAACCAGGTCCTGAATCAAAACAAAGTGGAAATTAAAAAGTAAACAATCTGTTCAATTTTTCTCAATCTTACAGTACTGCCCTATTTTATCCCTTTCTCAAGTGGTCATAAAAGGAAGGGAAAGCATATAATAAAGACAAAAAGGGGCACTGTCTGGAATATGAGAAATAAAGTTATTTAAAAAACAAAATTGCAAAGGGCATCAGGAGACTGAAGAAAGTAGTAGAGTGCAGTAGGAAAGTATTTTCTTTCAAAAAATTTGAGTGGTCTTTTCGAGTCCTTTACAGTGCAATCCCATGAAGTTTTACTGTATCTGCAGATTAAATTTTACTGCCCTCAGTAAGACTTACAGGAACACATGCCTAAGACTGCAACCCCACTCTGTGCTGATGTAATACTATAAGCTCAGTTCTCTCTCTCTCTCTCTCTCTCTCTCTCCCTTACTTTCTGCATTTCAAGTGGATTTGTGACTGGTTAATCAGTGTTGAAGTCTTTATATTTAACAAAATAGTAAGCGTTAAAACAAATGTATAAATCATAAAGAAATATCATAATGAAATCCGGGATACCAACTTTTCAAAATTCTACCACTTTAGAATCTAATTGTTGCCTTAAAATTTTACATTTGACCACAAAATACTGCCTTGTTATAACAATGTCCAACTGAGTGAACTTTTAAACCAATGTTCCCTGGATACAAGTTACCTTCATCCTCAGAACGAACTCCACTGAAGCCAAAGAGGCAGGGTGGCCTTCCTCATTTCCTTCCCTTCTACTCTTGCCTGCACCACTTCCCACACTCTTTCATAGGGGCTTCTGATCTTCTGGAAGTCCCAGAATAAACACAAATACCGTCTGTTTCCCTCTTCTGCCCCCCAAGTGGTTGTGAATGCAAGTCTGCCATTATGTTTAACTACATACGGTTATTCCTTTCTAAAACTCTAGTAATAACTGTATAGAGGAATGTCAGCGAGGTGTTTCTCCTGCTACAATATGCAAAAACCTTAATAGCAAACCTTGTGGCTGAGTACCTCCTGAAGGTACTGGAGCTAGGCACAGCCACGAGCCCCACTCTTTAACTCGTTCAGTCATAATCCTCCCGCTCCCCCTGCCTTTCCTCCTAGTATCTCAAGTCCTACCATCTCCTGGAGCAGTGTTGGCAAACCTATGGCACGGGTGCCAGAGGTGGTGCTCAAAGGAGCCCTTTCTGTGGGCACCCGACATCGCCCCCTTCACAGCCACCTGCGTTCAGGTTAAACTGCTGTACTGGCACTTTAAGAATAATTAGTGGGTTTTTGAATCACAGTTTGGGCATTTGGTCTCTAAAAGGTTCGCCATTACTGTCCTAGAGCCTGGATCCCAAGGATGCATGTGAGGTACTGTCTCCTTGGCTGCTTTTTTCCCTCCAACTCGACAGCGATGCCACTGACAATCTCTTGAATCTGCATGTGGCTCCCAAGGCTATTTTTGGGGAGCCCAAATCATGCTGTCTAAATGTGGTGGCAAACCACTAAAACCAGCATTTCCTTCTGGTTTTAGAGATTTTAAACAGTTTATTTTGATAGTTTGCTGCCAAAATTCAGCATCAAATTTATTTATTTATATGCCGCCCACTAGCCAATAGTCTTTGGGAAGCTTACAATTAAAATGAAACATTAAAATGATTAAAACATTAAAACACCAATAAACAATTAAAAGCAAAAACATTTAATTAAAATACACTAAAACTGCCACCAGGACCCACAATCTATGTTATATTAGTTAAAAAACTTCTAGAACAGAAATGTTATCAATATCGGCATCAGGCAGGTCTCACTCAGGAGGGCGTTCCATAGCTGGGGAGCATCTGCCAAAAATTAGCAAAACTCCTTTAAAACAAGCATGTCCTCCTTTTAAAATGGCCTTTCCATCTATATTTACCGTGAACAGGGTGCAATTGCTTCCAAAATTTGGTAGCACAGTTATGGTAGGCTCTGGGGTCATGAAGTTACTTGCTCTGCCCTAGTCTCAGAATCACTTCCCTGCAACTTCCCCACTCGTACTGCTTCAGCTGCATCAAACAACAAATGTCCCCCACCCCACGGCCCCGCAATTAAGTCACATTTTATGGATTCATAGAGCTTACGACAAAAACCCTAGGCCCAACAATGCGCTGAAGCTGATAGACAGGCTGCTACCAGTATCAACATGGAAAGTCTCTATTGCTGTTGACTGAAATCACACTCCTGCTATTGATATTTATTTAAAATAATTTTAACTCACCTTTCTCCTTAAAAAGGACACAAGGTGGATCACATCATTGAAAGGCAATACTTAAGCTAAAACTGTGACTATACAAAGCGCTGCACGAATCCCACCCCCACGAATCCTTGTCTGAGGGGGTGGCTGCCAGAGGAAGCCCGTGCTCCTGCTAAGACCGGATGGTCATGAGAAAAGGAGCGAAAGAGCAGCCTGTCCGAGCTGGTGAGTGGGGGAGCTGACCAGGGTGGGTGGGGTCAGGGAATGCTCAGCACTAGACATGGGCCTTTCGTTTCAGAAGGGGTCAGGTTCCGAAATGAGATACGGCAGAACAGCTGCTGTTCGGTACCGGGATCCACCTTCCAGAAGGAAATCAACCAGTCTCACCTTGTTTTCGGTAGAGTAGGGCTAAGCTCCAAAGAGGAAGCAGCCTTGGATGCTTCCTCTTTCATTCTCCCTGGTGCTGGCCAGTCAGATAAGGAGGCAGGATGATGCATGTCCCTCCTGATTGGCCAGCACCAGGGAGAGTGAAAGAGGACGCATCAGAGGCTTCTTGAAATGTCTTTGCATTCATCAATTACCATTCAACAACTGTTTGCGGTTCACTTCTCTTTTGTCTATAGCGGCTAGGCCACAGAAGTATGTGTTCTCTTCTGTCTCTGGAAGACTAAGTGTTTTGCTCTCCACAAAAGGTCAGCGTCATGCCTGCTCATAGTTTTGTCTTACATATTGAATTATAAAAAAACAAACAAAAAAAAACACCCTCTGGTTTATGAATGTAGGATATTGTGCTTCTGTACCCATGATTCAAAAGGCCAAATAAGGGCCCAGTATTTCTACAAAAGATCATGTTCGTATGGCCAGCAGGAATAGGATGTCAAGCTGTACATAGCAAAAGGCAGCCTAAATGCTGACAGCACCAATGGCAGAAGTCAAGATGCTCTACAAGATACCCTCTTCAGCTCACTATCATTCACACTTGTTGAAAATTAGCCCTGACACTTGGCTTTGTGTATGGACGAGAAGTGGTTAACTGATGAAGAAAAGTCAGCTTCTGGGATTTTCCCATGTGATGTCACTTTGTGAATGGTAGTAAACCAGGCCAACTTACTCATGAGTAAGCTGGGGACCACTGGCTTTGAGATCAAGATTTCCTCTATGGTGCGCACACAGATTTGCCCCCATCTGTACAGGGTTTTTTTTCTCCCTAGTGCACCTGTTTCTGTTTGGGTAATGATGGAACCTACATGGGGGGATGAGTTGTGTGGGTACATGGAACAGAACCCCACACCACAGGGATGAAAATTAGAGGGAACTTTGATATCATCTCGTTCTTAATTTTTTAAAAAAACAAATGAACACCAGTACCTTCAGAGCTTTAATGAGTGAACTGCTGATTATTATTTTATTTTTATTTTTAAAACATTTTCATAGAAAGTTTGATCAGTTAACTGCTTTCTCTAACAGTCACAGAATACTTATGAGTGGCAGGTAAAAAACTCAGTCCCTTTACAATGGTACCTCAGTTTATGATTACTTTGGTTTGTGAATGTTTCCCAAAACAAGCAAAAATTTTAATGAAAATTTTCTTCAGGTTTGTGAGCATTGTCTTTCAAAATGAGCACCAGAGGTGCTCGTTTTGCAATCACGCGCTGGCTCACCTCTTCATCCTCCCCCTCCTGAGTGGAGGTGGCCTCTGGGGTTTGGTGCGGGCCCAGCGATGTCTGGAATTACCCTCTGGGGTGTCCAGTGGGTACATGCTGGGCCTGGCGCTGACCAGATGTGACTTCTGATTGACCGCAGCCTCCGCGGCATGCGCCAAGAAGAGCCAGGCCCAGGTCAAACTCCAGAGGCCACTGTAGCTTCTGGCCAAAGCAAAATTCTCCATAGGAAACTGGGTCCCCATTATGAATCACTTAAGTTTCCATTATGTCCTATGGAGAATTTTGCTTTGATATATGAGTACTTTTGGTTTATGAGCAAATTTTCATATGCAAATTTTGTCTTATCAATCTATTTGATCTTCTTTAAATGGGTTGGAGCTCCAGGACACTTGGTTCTGCACAAGGTAAAAAAAGTGTTACTTTAAAAACATCTTAAATCAAAAACCCTTTGCCCAGACATCCCCAGATTTGGCATAGAGCAAGGGCAGGAGTCCTCCTATATCTGTGCTAAATTTGGTACTCACCTAATGTCCAGTTTCATAGTTATACCTTTGAGTTGTGTTACACAATGCTGAATGCTGCTTCTGAACAATATCTATTACTGTCCTCTTATGTAATAATAATGTGAACCAAATTTCTCTCCTCATCTGTGATTTGAAACCAAAATTCGGAGCTGGCTGTGGGCAACAGAGAAGACAAAAAATAGCAGAACTGCACCTCTTTAAAGACTAACATGGGCAGACAAAATAGCTACATGTTTAAATCATGGTTGCCACTAGAAGACTCTTCATTGTTTATGTTAACAAAGAACGGGAAAGAGCTGAGAATTCCTGTCAAGTATAAAACTTCCCATGAAATTCTACCGGTCTTTAACATGAACAGCATGAGACACAAAGTAGCACATTTAAAATACCTCATCACTTTTAAAACTTTGGTATATTCCTAGGAAAGCAACCAGTGAAAGTGTTGATTTACTGTAGAGTAGCTGCTTTTATATTCATGCACCATACCATGGGTAGTTATGTATGTGTAAAATTTTCACACCTGACCATTGTGTTTTATATACACTAAGTTTATCCAAAAAAGCTGCTCTTACACCACTGAATTTCTTAAGGCAGAACGGGGGTGGGAGGTGGATCTGCATTAGAGTCTTGCTGGAGCTAAGCCTTGAAAATTAGGGAAGACGTTTCATTCAAGTGTAAAGCTGACTTCATGTGCTGTTTTCATATTCCCCACCAGAGAGAATAATAGTCATTCATTTATTTGGGGAGATAGGTTTGACAGAGGAGATGGCCTGACGTGTTCTCGCTCTCTTTTAATTTTCCCCTTCAATTTACAAATCTCTCAAACAGCTATTCCTATAGCTCCTTGATACCTTGGTCTACAGTTCCCACAAGTCTATAACCAGAATGACCAGTGAGACAGGCCTCCTTTGGAATTTTGGAAGCTGAAGTCTAAAATGATAACTATTCAGATCTCCAACTGTGCCTCACACCACTGCCCCATTGGAATTATTCAAAAGAGCACTTTATTCTGCAAAGCCTAAATCCCTGCCATACATGGTTCCATACGTGCTATAGAAGAGATGGGAAACCTGTGTCCAAAAGATGTTGAAGTCCATTTCCAACCAGTACTGCTAGCATAAGCAATGATCAGAAATAATGATACAGTAGGACACCTGTATCCATGGGGCATCGGCTCCGGGACACCCCGCGGATACCAAAATCACTCTTATCCGAGGGTGATGGTGGTGACAGTGGTGGTAGGGTGCTGGGGGCAAAATCATTTGTCCCAGACATCCCAGCAACCCCAATGGGCAGCACAGTGGACTGGGTGGCATGAAGGTGCGCTACTGCACTGCCTGGTAACAGGGGCAACCCCGGCCGTTCAAGCTTCCCGGGAGGCAGACCCGGTGATGCATCAGTGTGCCTTGGTGGAGGTGCGGAAATTCATGTTGGCGGCGGCAGCAGAAACAGCAGCCGTGGTGCCGGGTGGCAAAACTCATCTGCTCTCCCTCGACCCCCCTCCGCCTTCTTGCTTGCCTGCCTGCTTTGCCAGCTAGCAGCCCTACCTCTTGCCTCTCCTGATGACCCCTCCCAGCAGTCTCATGTAGATGTTAAATGACATTGGCAAGATGATCGACCCCCGTGGAACCCCACATTTGAGAGACCAATGGGTGGACTTTGTCTTGGCAATTTCTATTCTCTGGGGATGGTTCTTCAAGAAGCATTGGGACCACATCAAGGTGAGGCCACTGATTCCCAACTTGGAGCGCCTTTCCAGGAGGATACTGTGGTCAATGGTATCAAAGGCCGCTGAGAGATCAAGGACTTAACAAGGACATCTTGCCCCCATCAGTCTCCCTCAGAAGGTCATCTTGCATGGCGACCAATGTTGTCTCCGTGCCATGACATGGCCTGAACCTAGACTGCAATCAGCTGAGGGCATGGGTTTCATCCAGGAGGGCCCGAAGCTAACTGGCCATCACCTTCTCCATGACCTTGATCACAAAAGGAACATAGGCAATGAGCCTCTAGTTGTTGATGTTGTCCGCTGCCAGGTTGTGTTTATTTAATGGGCTTTATGAGTGTATCTTAGGGAAGGGGGGACCCTGGCCTCTTGGAAAGGCCCATTGTTTATTGCCATAGCCCAGTTTATTGTCACCAGCCTTTCTGCTTTTATAACCCAGGCTGGACAAGGGTCTAAGAGGGATGTGGTGGCCCTATAGTGATCAAGTGCCTGTCCACCTCAAAAGACAGAATAGCACATGATCAGACACACAATTGAGATGGAGCTCAGCACTTTACCAAAGGTCCAACACTTCTGATTAGGGAAGGCTGCCCTCCCCAAAAAAGCAGGACAACAGAGGAAGGTAATAATTTTGCATCAAATCCAGGACAAAATATTTCAGCAATGACTTTGACCAGATTTGATGCAAAGCATACTGCTCTTCTCTACTACAAAAGGTTGAAGTGAGAAGTCATCAGTGGAACTGAATGCTGGTGAAAGCTATGGTTAGGGAACACTGCAAAATAATGTATTGGGTTTTTCCCACTGGTTAGACATAAATGTTTTTATTGGAATCATCTTTTCCACAAATAGTTATAACAATGCAATTTACCTCCTTAAAAAAATCTACAAAGGGTTTGCTGTGCGCCATTTGCAGGTTTAAATACTATAAAATGACAAACACAGCCATCTCTTCTAAATCTATAAAATTATTGACATAATTTTAAGTTGCTTACAGTTTTTCAAAGTCCCATACTTATCTGGACACATACACACAACAACAGAAACAAGTTGTGGACAAAAATGAAATGGCCAAGGTTTTAACTGTATAGACTACAGCAATTTATTCTTAGGAAAGAAAAAAGAAACACCCATGTTTGTAAAGTTGTTAGTACTTATACAGTATTTTTTTCCCTTTACAGAACAAACCATCTTTTGATTCTAAGTATCTTCCAGATACATTATTTCCCTGTGTAGACATTAACTATAAACCCAAGATTTTTCGGTTATTTAATATTAACAATGGTTTGTATTTACTTAAAATTTCTTTCAAAATCATTTTTCATCTACCTGACAGAGACTACAGGCTTACTGCCAGTAGATTCGTCTGCAAAAAGTTAAATATTGCATTCCCAGGAGGGTTCTAAACCATTAACATTTATTCTACATTTTCTCTGCTGTGTGGTTTCATTTTATATTTGACACCACTAACTGACACTGCATCCAAACTGTAACCTACTCCTTGAGTGATTTCAAGTGTAATCATATGAATGCTCACTGATATATCTTACTGAGTTCAAACCATTTTGCTCCCTGAAGCAAGTGTGTAAGATTATAGAGCATCAGTGACATTAAGTATTACACTTAAAATCCAGGGAAAGGCACCCAAGAAAATATACAGATCAAAGAGGAGCACTAGTGCTGACAGCTTCCCTGGTTTGAGTCATGGTAATCCGCTAAGGACCTCGTCTGACCTCTGGACTTGCAATGATCACCACAGCAATTTATATAGACCTGTGAAGATTTATGTTCTTGCTTTGCATACTAAGAAACTTCTGACTGGAAACAAGCTGAACAAGTATGTCAGAAGAGATGTCATCTTTTAGGGGCAGTACAACTTTCAGTTAACCCAGAGTCCTCTAGATATGTGAAGTTGCAACTTCCACTTCACGGGTCAGCACTGAACGGGCAGGGTGACTGGAGATGATGGGATGCCCAAGCTGAGGAGCATGTTCCTTGGCAAAAGGGGCAAGTGTGTCCCTTGAGGCTGTTTCCACTCAAGGATTACTGCTGGAGCTGTTCTTTGAGTGAACGTCAACCTACCCTACAATGTCAACCTACCCACTTAGTTGATTTTAGTGGTTTCACTTGGCTTAGTACCTCTGGATACATCAACCAGAACCTATTTTATCCTTGTTTCTGGTGTTTTCAATTGCTAGAGACTTTTTAGCTTTTTTCTAACTGACAGGAGGCTTCCACTGCTACTAGGTATTTGGTAGCATACATTACTTGGGGGTGGGGCGGGCAAATAGTACATATGAAACAGTTCAGAACTGTCAAGAGTTCATAAAAAGCAGTATTTGTCTTTAAACATCAAAATAACAGCAGCAAATAATCAGGTTTTTAAAAGTAATCATTTTTTTTAAATTTAAGTCAGGATTTTTAACCTTGCACTGTACAAAAAACTTTTAAATTAAAACTAATCCCATGTAATTATTAAAACTGTAATTATGCGGGCCTTTTTCAATTGTGTTACAGATCAAAGATCTCATTATGGAATAGAGATTTTGAAGTTTAAGCTATAAAATCGTACATGCATTTATTCTTTAAAATTATGTAAGGTCAAACAACCCTTAGACTGAGGCCTCGATCTTATGGGGTTTCACAGGGTTCTGCAAAGTTATTCAAGTTAATATTTCTACTTCCCCTGTGCTTAATCCAGTAGACACTATTGGGGGGGGGATCTGCAATTCTCAAACTGGGTTTGTATCTCCAAACTACCAGATGTGATTAACCCTATTTTCCAGCCTTGACTGAAATTAATCCTGGACAATTGTTCTCTTCTGATAAGCTATAATTTTGAGTTCCTGGGAAGCTCTATTAAAATATCCAGATTACTTTCTATACTTCTAAGTAAAACGTATTCCATGAAAAAAGATCCTGGCCATTATCCCTCTTAGTTCAGATGAAGTCAAGGCCTCATTTGACACATTTTCACATACTGGAAATGCAAATTAATGGAGGATCACTGCAAATGGTGTTAATATGGGCAAGGAGTTTTTGCCACATGGTTAAAAGTCATCTTTCTGAGTACAGTGGAACCTTGACTAACATGCAGCTTGACTTACATCGTATTTGACTTGCAGCAAGAAGGGGCCTGTTTGACTTGCATCGCGGGCTCTGACTTACAGCTCGGAGCCCCGGCGCAAGGCCCCGGAATCAGGCGGCAGTGATGACCCAGCATCGCGGCTGCTGCCTCCAAACCGCTCCTGCCTTCTTCCTATCCTCTGGCAGCGGCGGCTTTGGTGAGGCCAGCTCCGAGCACCTGGAGCTGGTCCTCGGCCTCGCCGAAGCTGCCACTGCCGCTGGAGGAGAAGACGGGCCAGGAACTCGAGGCTGGCCTCGCTGGTTAGACAGTCGGCTCAGTCTTGTAAAAAATCTGGCTGCAGAATTCTGGTCCACAATGGAAGCATTTTAGTTGGGGAACTATACAGTTATGGGACTCTAACGGTAAGCATAGGGTTGTTCAGAACTTGGAACGTCAGGTTAAAAATCAGTAAAACTTAAATGTTAGACTTTGTTGCTATGAACATTAAAAAGTGGAGGCATATAACTTGTGGACTATAATTCCACTACCTCCTCCTCTCTTTGAAGAGACATTTCATTTACATCCCCGGAAGGAATCTCCCATCCCAGCCAAATTTGTGTTAAATTGCTGTTTTCGGGGGTCTTTTTCATCGTCTGGAGGGGATTAATCCACTTTCTCATTACTTTCTATGAGAAAAGTTTGTTTGACTTAAGGCATGTTTGACTTATGTCTAGACCTCCGGAACGGATTAATGACATAAGTCAAGGTTCCACTGTAGTCATTTAAATCAGATCAATCCTGACTGAAGATAAATGCAACCTCGCTATGTTTAGAGTTGACTAAAGGATGTCACTTACTCTTTGCACAATTTATAGGATCTGGATGCCTTCTTTTAAAATACTGATGCCCAAACAAATAAGAATGACATTGCAGCCAGCCTTCTAGCATGTGGTAGACAATGAACTGCAGTTACTGGCCAAATGCA
The DNA here is from genome assembly GCA_023846285.1 of Phrynocephalus versicolor. NCBI lineage: Eukaryota > Metazoa > Chordata > Lepidosauria > Squamata > Agamidae > Phrynocephalus > Phrynocephalus versicolor. The sequence continues at coordinate 12,665,531 of JAHTLZ010003542.1, read as the reverse complement.
ATTTCCATGTTTTTTAGAAATTAGAAGAATGCGTGTGTAACTAACTGTACCACCTGCTCCTGCACAGCAGTTATCATGACTATATAGCTCACAACTCTGTGTGTAGAACAAAGTGGTTGAGACAACTTGTAAAAGACAAACACTTAGGCTGAAATCCTGTTGCTTCACATAGTAGGTTGCAACTAGAGTCGGCTCAATGAATCAATGAAACCTATGGACCACCTGACTTACCAAAGGCACTTTAATTCAATGGGTGTACCCACTGCAATTTATTATGCTAAGCAACAGGATTTCAGCTTTTATATCTAAACATGTATGAAAATAAAACTTATTATTGTGTTCCTTTGCAACATTATATTGCATTCAGTGTATTTCTCATCAAATGGGTTCAGAATTCAAGTTGAAGAGCAGGAGCTCCACATCTATTTTTCGCTGTTTATTAATCTCCTTGTTATAGGAAAAGAAAAGGAAGGTAAAATTACACTGCATTACTTAAGTGATGTAAACCCTAAAGCAAAGTCACATTGCAAATGTGTACTAGATATTAAAAGTGGAAAGAACCTGAATGTTCAGTGTTGATCTCTGTATGCCTCCCTAGACAGAACTTACTATAGTCCATAAAAATAGCCAGAAAGTTAAAATGGAATTCCTTATCATATCACACTGCACTCACAGCAAGAGGAATAACTGACAAAACCACATGAAAATGCATTCTACCAAAATAGATTTTTAGGGAAGTCATATTATTCATGAAAATGGAATCTATTTCTCAAATCACAGCTGGATGGAAAACTCAACAGAAAACAAGATGTCCAACTTAAATTCTTCTGGGGGAGGCTGCAGAGATATGTGCAAACCTGAGTACTACCTATCCTGCTGGTCTTAAAGCATGAAAATAGAAACTAAATAAATGAATAGACAATTATGTTTAGTACTATATACTGTACAGTACTTGAAATTAAGGCTAAAGGAATAGGCTACCTGCAACTGGAAATACAAAGATGATTGTGAAATATACGGAGACCAGCAATGTCTGACTTTTCTTTCTCTTCAAGAACTCGGAATTCTATTGTAACTTATGGTTTTGCACACAAACATTATCATTTTTAGCTAAATCTATATAACCCAGTATATACAAGATTCCGTACTTCCCAATGTTTGTGCTTCATTTTGCAGGCTTAGATGTGCAGTAAGATGAGCCTGATTAAAGTGCAGGCATTAAGTTTACTCATAATGAACAGATCAAAGGGGAGGCTATGCCTAGGTAGGGACTCTTGGGGTTCCTTACAATCCTAGGGGTTTCTCAATGAGGTGAGCAATATCAGAGAAGCTTCTCTTAAAGCAACTTATCTGCAGGAGCAATCTCTCTTTCCTGCAAATCTATAGAAGTGAGAGGCAGACCATACCTTCTTTCTCAACACCAAAGAAGGGGTGGGGTTTAAAATGCTGTTTAGCAAAGGGTAATTCACACTGCATTTGTGGAGTAACTGCCTTTCTTCTTCCAACACCCTGGCCCATCATAGAAGTTACTTTGTTCTAAGGGCTATTTTCTGTGTGTGATTTCATAATGGCTCAAGTTTGCTTTGTTTTGCTTCCCATTTTTCTAGTAACACTTTTGGATAAGAGCCCCTTTCACAGATGTTTGCTCACAGGAGGGGCGTGCATGTAAGAGCCCAGGCAAGTCTAAGAACCACCTGTTTTAAGGTACACCAACTTCACCCAGGACAAGAGGCCTAATATGTCTCAAGAGAATTCCCTGTAGGGCATTCACTCATAAATATGTCCCATAATCTTCTTTTACATGCAGGTATGCAGAAAGAACAGCATGGAAAATATTTTTAGAAAGCACAATTGCTGGATTATAACACCAATCTTCTACAAAATATTAGTAGCACCACTAGCCTTCAGCATGGGGGTAAAGAGGACAAAAACCGTTTGTTTATTTATTATTGCATTTATTGACTGCACCGACTTTCCCACAGAAATTCTGGGTGCTAGGAGATTAAATGAGACTCCTAGGCTCCATGTTAGGATTAAAGCAAAAATGTTAGGATTAAAGTTTGTACATTATATCAAGCAGTTCCATATCTTGGCTCCCCATATGTTCTTGGAGTACAACTCCCAAAAATCCTGGCCAGCACAGCTAGTGATGAAGGCTTCTGAGTTTTAGTTAAAAAAAATCTGGGGATCCAACTTGAGAACCTCTGCACTTGACTAAAAAACAGGATGCTAAATAAGTACGCAAGTCAGGTAGTTCATTAAATTTATTCTGCATAATCTAAGTGCTAATTTAACAAGTTTTAAGGCAAGTGCAAGCTGTTTCGTTTAGCTCCACTGTTGTCATACTTTGCAGAATATTTTACTAAAAATGCCTTATCCTCCCAATGTATTTTAAAATCTAGTGATGTCACTGTTTCCACAGCTCAAAAACTTTCCTACAGTGAAAGTGGCCTGAAGTGAACTCGTAGTCTGTTCCCTAAATATCTTGTTCTGATGTACCAGCTCTCATAGAGGTAGCTATGTTGTTTGGGCCATTTCAGTTTTTTAAAAGGAAGCACACTGGCACCATAAATACTATTACTAGCAAATTTGTTTCATTGTGGGCCTTTATTGCAATCTACTTCCACAGAGGACTATATTTAAACTGCAGGTTTACAAACAGTTACATTATCACAAAGGTGACCAATGAAATGGGATACAGTACTAATATAGATAACAATCCTCTCAAGGGACAAGAACACAGGTACATTAACTACCCAAGTGTTGACACTGTTTGAACTGAATATATTTCCTCCTTAAGAGGTTACTTTTGTAACAAATTGGCAAATACAGTATGTGAAGTTTGATAAGTAGATTGTGACCAAGTAGTCAAAGAAAACCTGATTTCAGATCTAAAAGCTGCAAGAAGGTACCCTCCAAGCACAAATAGGATGAACAAGGATCAGATAAACAAATGATCTCAAGATTGGGCTCAGTACTAACCAGATCCCTCTGTTCAAGGCTGCAGTGACTGCAGATACCTTGGAGTAGTTATAAGGAAAGCTTCCGTGGCTTCAATATTAAATGGCTGAAAACCAGTAGTCACGACTAGGCCCATTACATCAATACTGAAACAGGTGGTAACTGACCAAATTCCCATTGATTTAATGGTCCTATGTAGCTGCAACTTAGTACACTGGATTTCAGCCAATGCCTATGAAATATTTTTAAACTTTTACACTTTTCACCTAATAACTTTCCTCCAGCAGCTAAGGAGGAGAAGACTATTTTGAAGGGAAAGTCGTGTGCTTTTGTAAAATCTAAGAAGAGTTCTTAGAATCCCACTACTGTACTTACATATGCTAGTATAATTGCAACAGCAAAATGCCATTAATTATGGAGTCAATACTTGCATTCCTTGCTGTACACCAGTGCTGTGATTTGCCACATGATAAAGAATACAGGTACAGTACAGTCAGTATATGAAAAAATAGCATATTGGATAGTCTGAAAAAGCACAATGGATATGCTAGAAAATGCTATTTCTGTGCTGAAAGCAATGCAGTAACAAAAACAAACATTGGGTACACTGCACTAGCAACAGGGAGCAAGTTAGGACTGGCCATTTGGGAATAGTAAGGCTTGATGGGGGGGACCTTTGGCCCTCCAGATGTTTTACACAGAAATCTGAATCCCAAACCTATATTGCCAATGATGAAGGACTATGGGAGTTTTATGCCCAAGCATCTGGAGGGCCAAAGGTTCCCCTCCTTTGAATCAAACCTGACTACTCACATAAAACCAGCTCCTGCCAATATTGGGAAGTGGCTTAATAAGCAAGCCAGTTCAGAATACAGTACTGTACTAGCAAATTAATCACTTCCTCTGCTCACAAATTGAGTGAAAAAATGGGGAGGGGGCTTTATAGACTATTTCTGATGCACTGCATAAGTTTTTCTTTTAAAAAAACTTTGCCTCCTCTTAAAAGGGATGTTTGAAAAACTGCCTGCAGCTGAAGCCACTGCCATGGATTTAACTGCAGGTCCTTTCTCAACTCTTCCTTTAAGGTGAGATAAAGAAAGTACAGTATTATTTTAAAAAATGTTTATAACTAATGTAGCATGACAGTGATAATCTACCGATAGTCAATATTTTTTCACTTCCCCCTGACCTCTGCCAAGCAGAAGTCTTTCATCTGCCAATACAGTATCCTTAAGTGGCTGATTATTAAGCCACTTCATGAGGCTTACTCTTACCTACACCAGAAAAGCACAAGCCCTTTAACAGGAGCAGAAAGGTGCATGTAGGAACACTAGGGGAAAGATGTTGTCTGACTGCCATCTTTACGAGTCCGCAGGCCAGTCCCTGTATTGTATCTTGCCGAACAGGAGACTGAAATGTCCATGTAGTCAGCCCAACTGTATCTGAAAAATTGTGGCTCAGACACAAACTGTTTTCAGAAAATACAAAACAGCACTTTAGAATATGTGGAACTACTGAGCAAGTCTTTGATATTGCCAACCACATATGTGATGAAACTCCTCTTTTTGAGTATGGTCAAGAATGTTATAAACAAACTGCCCTGTGTGATGAAGCTCCTTTACATTGGCCAACATTTCTTCCACTGTTTCAGGCTACAAAATCCAGTGTTCCTGGAAGCAGGGAAGGGGGCTTAGTACCCTTAACACAGACACTTTATCTACACCACTCTTCACTTGGGACTGGGAACTCCACTAACATTAGTTTCAAATATTTTTTTCTTTTAAAGGCAAATACTGCCTGGACCAGACTGGGCCATGAAGAGGCAGCTGGCCTGGAGAGCGATAGATTGTGCACCAATGAACTTCCTACTCAACTTGGGATAATTATTTGTCTTCATCCACAACTGAAACTAGGCATCAGCAAATCTAACTTCATTTGCTTGTATTCACTCCCTTTTGTTCATCTGCTGACTGCCATGATAATTTATGTTGTTATACAAACACTGTACACATCAATGAAATTGTTCATAATCACCAAACCACCTCATGTTATACAACTATAAATCCTAAGCGTTGTAGTGAGGCAGTGCTGAGCAGCAGACAGGGAAACTAGAGCAGCAAGCATTACAAGGTCTCCATGAAAGGTAGCATTTTGACTTTCACAGTACCCAGGCTTACAAGCCATCTAATACACACAGTTGTGAGGAAAACAAAGTGTTCCAAGAATACAGTTTTGATCCAAAATACTTTATTTTTTTTTAAAGAACAACCTTTGAAGGCCCTTTAACCTCAAACCATTTTTGCAGCAGGACTTTAAAGCTTTGTTGTTGCTGTTTTAATGCAGCCTCTGAGCCAGGAAGCTCTTTGGATATAGACCCAGAGGGCAGTCCCCAGTGGAAGACTCAATGCCAGGGGCAGGGAACTCCCTCCCTGGCAAAGGGCGGGAAAGCGCCAGGATGGGAAGGGGGGGCACCGCACAGGGATGGCTCAGCTGTGGAAGGAAGAAGCCACCAGATCACTCTGTGCCAGGAGGATTTAAAAATAATAATTATTATAACCAAAAAGGCGGGAGAGGGATCCCGTGTGTTTCCCCGATATCCCTCCCATTTCCTCCTCAGCGCCAGAGGGACGCATCGCTTCCATGGCACTTGAGGAGGAGGCGGAAAGGGGTAGGCTCGGTTTGCAGGCCCTGGACTGGAGGGTGTGTGTTTCATTTGGGGGGGGGGGAGGAAGAGAGAAGGGGATTGAGTTTCCCTCCTTTCCAGAAGACGCCCCCCACCCGAATTACAGCCCCAGAGCGAGGAAAAAGGAGAACACGTCCGTGGCCGTTTATTTTTTGCAGGAGCGCGCGCGCCAGAGAGAGCGAGAGAGAGATAGAGCCAGCGCCTTCCTCCTGGCGGCTTTTAAGGCCAAAAAGGCACACCTCGCCTCCTTCTCCTCCTCCCCCCCCACCCTGCAACAAGAAACACACACCCCAGCGGCCGCCTGCCTTAAAAAGAAACAAAAAAAATAAAATAAAAAGAGCGGCGTTGTGTGTGTGGCGGGGGGGGGGGGAGAGGAGAGAGACTTGGTGAGGGAAGTCTGTCTTTCCAAAGGAGGACGACGTCGTGCTTTATCGGCTCTCCCCCACAAAACACACCCACACCCCCTTCAGACGCTTTTCAGAGGCCGGCAGCAGCCCAAGCTGATCCGAGGCGCCCCCCCCCACTCCCCGCGGCGACAGCAACAACACAGACCACTACCACTGCCGTTGTTGTTGTTGCCGCCGCCGCCGCCGCCTCGCCTCGCTTTTCCCGGCCCGGCCTTCTTCGCCGCCGCCGCCTCCATCCGCCATTATTCTTTGTTCGCGGCAGCGGCGGCCGCGGGGGTTCGGCAAGGAGGAGAACGCCGGCGGCCTGAGACGGGGGGGGGAGGAATGAAGGCAGGAAGGCGGGTGGCCGAAGAGGGAGAGGCTCCATTTTAAAAAATGAAAAATAATGGTTGCGGAGGGGGGGAGAAGAAGAGAAGCGGGACCCCCCCCCCCACACACACACTTGGCGCGATGGCGGCGGCGACAGGCCAGGCCTTGGCTCTCCCTCCTCCTCCTCCTCCCGGGTCGCCTTCTCCCCACCGCCGCCGCCCGCCGAGCCCACCCCGCCGCCGCCGCCGCCTCAGCCAGTGCTGGTGTCTGGCTGTGCCGCCAACGCCGCCCCTCCCTGTTTTTGCTTCTTCTCTCTTTCCTCTCTCGGGTCTTTTTCTCCTGCTTTCCTTTTTTTTCCTTTCTCGCTTCGCTTATTCTCCTCTTACCGGCTAAGAGGCGGCTCCGTCACTGCTTTCGTTGGCGCCCGGGCTCTCGCCGCCGTTTTATTCTCTCCCCCACGTAACACACCGCGTCAAACTACACCTCCGCCGCGTCACTCACAGCACAGCACAGCACACACGCACACACACAGTGCACTCTCAGGCTCTCGGCGACAAGGCAGGCAGGCAGGCAGGCAGCGGCGGGCGACTGAGAGAGAGAGAGAGAGAGAGAGAGAGAGAGAGAGAGAGAGAGAGAAAGGGAGGGAGGGGGAGAGAGAGAGGGAGAGAGGAACCAGACAGGGAGCAAGCGCCGCCGAGCATGCCGCGGCTCCCCTCCTCCTTCCATTGCACTCACCCCCTCCCTTCCCTTCCCTCCACGCGCGGAAAGAGCCGAGCGGCCTCCACGGAAAGGCCCGAAAAGGAAAACAGGCGGAGAAGCGACTGCTGCCCCCCCCACCTCACTAAACGCCACGAGACGGGCGTCCGTGAGGAAAGAGGCCACGCTCGAGGGAGGAGGGGGCGGCGGCGGCCTCGGCGGGATGGTGAAGAAGTGGGGGTGGGGGGGACGTGAGAGGAAGAGCTCACTCACCCCCCCCCAATTACAGCCCCAGAGCGAGGAAAAAGGAGCGCCGCCGCGGCCGTTTATTTTTGAAGGCGCGCGCGCGCACCCCGCCAGAGAAAGGGGAGGGGGAGGGGGAGGGAGCGCCTTTCTCCTCACGGCTTTTAAGGCCCAAAAGCACACCTTGCTTTCTTCTCCCCCCCCACCCCACAAAAAAAATAAAAATAAACACACCCTAGCCTCGTGCCTTAAAAAAAAAGAAATTAAAAATCGAAAAAGAACGGCGGGGGAGGGGGGAGAGGGAGACTTGGGAGGGGAAGTCTCTCCTGAAAGCTGTGGAGCCTGTGAAGCACGGATATAAATAAGCCGGGTTCGCTTTCCCACCCCCGTTAACAAAAAAAAAAACCCACCCCTTCCAAATCCGGGGCAGCGGGAACGTCCGGATAATGGCGAGCAGAGCTGCTGTTGGGAAAGGCGAGGTGCTGGGGCTCCTCCGGCCTGCCTGGCTATCCTCGCCGGCAGGCCGGCCGAGGTTGGGTTGGGTTGCGGGGACGTTGTTAGGACTGGGAGGGACAGAATTGAGCAAAACCAAAGCTCAGGACCCTGAGAAGGACCTCAGGCCTTCCTCTTCTGGCAAGCTTTCCCTGAATGAGGGACACAATAGTGGCCAAACTTCGGCCCTCCTGATGTTTTGGACCACAACTCCCAGAATTCCAAGCTCGTATTGCCAATGACAAAGGGCTGTGGGAGTTGGGGTCCAAAACTTCCGGAGGGCCGAGGTTTGGCCACCATTGTGTGACTTTTCTATGGATTACCATGCATGGTAGCATTGACTGATTTCATAAGAACACGAGTGTTTTCCATGTTGCTTTTCACTCTCGTAATGTATTTTTTCTTTGACGTGCTCTTTGTAACTCTGATGTTACCTTTTAATGTTCTAAGATGCCGCTTCAAACTCCCTGTACTTAACCGGAATAGGTCTTAAAATGCTCTGGGGAGTGTCCCTCATTATTGTAAGCCACCTGGGGTCTTTTTCCAAGGAGAAAGGTGGGGTAAAAATAAAAAATAAAATAAAGAAATATAAAGAAAGAGCACCTACTAGCTGGCCTCCTCATAAGGAAAAACAAAAGTGCAACAGTTCCTAGGATTGGCTGGCTATTGCTGACAGTTTATACCCCACTTTGTGGCTATAGCATCACCATTGACTGATTTGGAAAAGGTCTGCCTCTAGAGCAGGGGTTTTCAACCTTTGGGTCCCCAGATGTTCCTGGACAGCAACTCCCAGAAGTCTTCATCACTAGCTGAGCTGGCCAGGATTTCTGGGAGTTGCAGAACATCTGGGGACCCACAGGTTGAGAACCACTGCTCTAGAGCCATGTTTCTAACAACCTTAAAGGATGCCAGTGAGGGAACAAATCTAATCTCAGGCAGATTATTCCAAAGACATGGTGTGACCACAGATAAACCACAGCTTTGGGTTTTCTCCCAATAAAAAAGTTCACCTTTCCCCACAACTATTAAAAAAACAAAACCCCACCATCCCACTCTCCACCCCAGGGCACAGAGAGAACTCCTAGTTCCCCGAGCTCCTTGCCCTCTGAAGATGCTGGCCACAGAGTCTGGCAAAAATCAGGAAGAAAAACTTCCAGAACACTGCCAAACAGCCCCCTCAAAAGACTCACAACAGCTATCTGTTCCTGGCTGTGAAAGCCTTTGAGAATACCCTCTGCAAATGTTCCAAGTGTTCCTCCAAACTATAATTGTATGCCAGGGAGTCATCTGTGTAATGCAATAATGTAGGTAGGCCCTAAATGGGTCTGACATCTAATCCATCAGCTGTTGGAAGGTAGCTGCTGCCCCATGTAGTTCAAAAGACGTGTACAGTACAGTAGTTGAAATGGAGGTATTTTTTTAAAGGTTTCTTTTAAAAGTTCTCTTTATCAAGTTTTCTGAAAGTAAGGGCTGTGGCCTGGTATATATCCAGTGGAGGAACATTTCAAAGGCAAAAGGCCTGGTTCCTACTTGACATTTGCCTGTTTGTTTGTTTGTTTGTTTGTTTTAAACAGGGTGGCCACTCTCAGAAGCAAGATATGGGAGCTATGGGTAGAATGGATAGTAGTTTATCAGGAGAGAGCCAGGGATGGGAGAATATGGTACAGACAGCCATAGACAGTGAAAAGGTGAAAAAGAAATCATTTGGGAGTGCCCAGGGCCAAAAGATGATAGCCATGAAGAAATAGTGCTAGAAACAACTGAACCGATCCCTGCAGAAAGCATTCTTTAGCCCTTGTGGAAACCACCTGACATAACTGAACTGAAGCATTAGCCTGTTCCTCAATGTAGAAAACTGTCAGCTGCAAAGTCAGTAGCTCAGTGGTTCAAATCCCAGGTGCCACGCCAGTGGAGTGAGCTCCCGCTGTTAACCCCAGCTCCTGCCAGCCTAGCAGTTTGAAAGCATGTACATTAAAACATAAAATATCAATAAATAATAAAATCAATAATAAAAACATTACACTAAAATTGCCATCAGTTTTGTTCAAAGGGTGTAAGATTGCCCATGATCTCTTTATAATGTTAGGCAATTCTGGAAATAGCTGTTTTTCTTATGAGTTTATGTTGGTTTCCTATGTGAGGGAGGAGAAAACATTTTGTAAAAAGGGAAAAATAATTGTTTTTCTATTTAAGATATAGGAACTGTGATGGTTAATTCCCCCCCACCCATGTTTTCTAAAAAGGGATAACAGCTACTGAAACAAACATTCATCTTATGTAAAAATGTATTTTGTGTATTATGGGATGTCATTGACTCTGCACCTACACTCCTGTGGGTTTGGAGGATTTTTGTACCCTTAAAAATGCGAATTCCCAAGAGGTCTGCAAGCACCCCCAATGTCAATTCATGATTTCTTTAATCCACCATAATGAGAGTTATAGAAATGAGAGGATTTAAACTTATTGTTAAAGAGAAGTATTCATAATACAATCTGAACCATGTGGAGCTTCATATCTGAAAATAAGGCCAGGTTCACTTTCAGACTTTTCTGAGATAACATAATGAGCAGACGTGTTTAAATATTTGCATATGAAATTAAATAAAGCAATGCAAATGTACAAATAACACACAAGAACACTAACTTTTAAAAGGTGAACTTGTAGAAATCCATGGAGCTGGTGCAATTCATATTACTGTGTTTCCACAGGGATTAAGTAGAATCCACAAAGAATCCACAGGGAAACACTGTAATTCACAAAGGTATCTAAAGCTTCCAGGCAGGCTTAACACAACACAAAAAATCAGTGCTAGCCACTCTGAGATTTGTCTCTGCTTTGGTATCTGGGGAGGAATAGCAGTTTCCCATGACACTCTGATACCTGACAAAGCCATTTGATGCCTGCTAACACACTCCCAAACTCACATTCCCCTACTCACTTGGAAAGAATGTCCACAGTTCTTGCAAACAGGTGAACAGCTTCTAAACAAACAAACAAAACATTTTTATTCAAAGTGTAACTGTTCAGAAATACATAGACATGAAGAGCTTCTGTTTCCACATTAAACATTAAGCCCCCCTATTTATTTGTTTATTTATTTATTTACTTACTTATTTACTTACTTACAGCAATACCTTGGATAACGAATGCCTCTGTTAAACAAATAATTCAAATATCGAATTGAAATTTGTGGGAATAGGGATGTTTTGGATAATGAATTTTTCCTATGGGCTGCCTCAGGTAACGGATTTTCATAATGCTGTGTGAAAAAAGTCTACCCAAAGTTTGTGGAGGGGTGGGAGGAGTTGGAGCACTTTTTTCATCATGTTTTGGAGCCATTCTGGACATTTTTTTGCTGAGGGATTTGGACCTTTCGAACTTGGAAAGGTAGGGAGCTGAGGTTTCCTTGCTTTCTTTTGTCTTTTTGCATTGAGTTTCTGAAAGGATCCCCCCCCCCGGGTTACCAACCGCTTATCGCCGGAGCTGAGAGTTGAAATAATCACGCCAAAGTTTCGTGCAACGGAGAAACGCTTTATCTTTGCAAAGAGGCACTCAGTCGAATTGCTTCGATAAAACTGAGGCAATGAGCATACAAAAGTGTACAGGTTTTATAGACATAGTTTCCCTGAGCATCCTGCCCCAATCGCGATCAAAATCGGAAACATCTGGACCGAGAAAATGGACAAAACAGACCAAAGAAGGATCAAAGAAATACATTGTTTCCAGCCACTTTACAGTTTATCTAGAACGTCCATTGACAGAGGAAGGCATTAATCTTGTTGCGCGGCAGCGCCACCTGTCTGCGGTTCGCCTCTGCGCTGTCAGATAAGGCTGCAGCGGGAAACGGCGAAAGCGCTGTGTCGGCAGATCGGAGGAGCTGCTTCCCGTCTTCTCATGAATCCCAGCGGATGGGGGAACTTCGTGGTGGGCTTCTGGCATCGATAAGGGGCAGAAAAACAGGATGCAGATGCAGAGGGGAGGTATGTAATGCTTTGAGGCACGTATTCATGTGAGAGAGGGGTGAATTAAAGGACATGGCTCTCGGATCGGGAGTTTGATCCAGAGCGCTGCCATTTTATTTACAATGACAGCCTATATGCATATTGAAATATTGAAATATTCCTATCATTTCAATTGCTCTTTTGGCAGGAATTACCTGGCATTTGTTTTGGACCTAGCTTTTATTCATCTTTGCACTGCTTTTCATTGCATTTTTGTTGGGAACAGGCTGGGGGTAGTCTTGCTGCTTTCTTTTGTCCATGTTTGCAGTCTTTTCCATTGCTCTGCAGGCAAGAACGGTCTGGGTTTCTCTTGCTGCTTATGTTTGTCTGTTTTCATTTTTCCCCATTGTATTTTTGGTGGGAAAAAGCTGGGGGTAGTGTTGCTGCTTTCTTTTGTCGCATTGCAGGGTCAATGTTCGGGTGTGTGTTCCAGCACTGCATGCCTTTAAAGTGCTTGTGAGCAGGACGAGGATGGGCCTTCTTCCTTAAACAAGAGCTAGTTTTTATTCATCTTTGCACTGCTTTTCATTGCATTTTGTCTGGAACAGCTGGGGGTAGTCTTGCTGCTTTCTTTTGTCCATGTTTGCAATCATTTCCATTGCTCTGCAGGCAAGAACAGTCTGGGTTTCTCTTGCTGCTTATGTTTGTCTGTTTTCATCCCCCCCCCCATTGCATTTTTGCTGGGAAAAAGCTGGGGGTAGTGTTGCTGCTTTTGTTATTTTTTGCATTGCATTGCAGGGGCAATGTTCGGGTGTGTGTGTGTTCCAGCACTGCATGCCTTTAAAGTGCTTGTGAGCAGGGCAAGGATGGGCCTTCTTCCCTTAAACCAGAGAAGGAAGCGCTCCAGTGTCCATTTTCAAAAAGCCACCTAGGAAATGTTTCAGTAAGACAAGGAAGAAGGAAAAATATATTTTCCAGTTAATAAATAGTACAACATTCCAGGCTGGCTGAACTGCTGTACTAAACCAGATTTACTATTAGCAAGGTGAAATGCATTTCTTCCAACTCATTTTACTATCTGCTGTTTAAGAATATTTTTAAAGGCTGGGCCAACTTCTCTTGAATATGTATTGTATTGTCACCAGATGGCGGTATATACCAAGATATAACACTACACAGACACCACAGACAATTGTACATACTGCATATTTAAAAACACTTTCCTTATAAGTAGCTGTATTATTTATTTAATGCATTCATATTCTGCTGAATTGATGCAAAGCACACTCTAAGCAGTTTATGGCAGCTGATGCCAGCACTTATGTAAAAGTGACACAACAGAATAGATGCAAAATAAAATGATGACGGCACCGCAAATACATATAGAATACAGGTACTAACAATTTTATTTGTGTGTAGCCAGAGTCATTACAAAAGATATAAAATAATCAAATACATTCCTTCAAAGTTTGACTCAGTTTATTATATTGGCCAAAAGCCTTCACAATCAATAAAGTTACAAATATGATCAAATAAAACCACAATCATAGAATAAGTGTCCTATCCACAGGTGTGGATAAAAAGAAGGGGAGAAAAGGGGAAAACATGCATAGTTACCCCATCATATCAGGGAGTCCCCTGCGCACCTCTCAGGAAGTTAGTCTACATGTTTCTAGCAGTGTTAGCAAACAGCAGAATTTTATAGGTAATGTGTGGGTCACAGTCCAAGAGTATCTTGACTAAAACCATCTAAAATCAACATTCTCATGGACACAACTCAATCAGCAGATGAAACCAGATCATCATCACTACAAAACCACCTCCTTGAAACCATGGCTCTAAAAGCAAAGCTGGCTTTTACAGACCAGCGTAAGAAGAGGCTGCTTTTGAATCAGAACAGTCTTAAGCATCATCTTAAAGCATGAGAATCATCCTCTTAAAGCATCAGAGGGAGGGGACCTGCTCAGAGCCCATTCCCTAAAGAGGGAGTCACGACCGAGAAGGCACGAGTTCTGGTGATAGTCACTCTCAATCAACATGGCAACCCAGAGAAGCAAGAACCTGAAAACAATGGGTTGTACAGATTGATATTATGGGGTAGAGATGCTCCTACACATAACATATTGGTCTTTATTAGCCTCTTATAGCATGTTGGCATTTTTTTTTCATTCCTTCCTAGACTTTTTCACCTGCCACCAGGGCCTTCTAATTTTTCAAAATGCAGCAATTTGAGTGCTATGTTACCTGTGGGATTATTTATTTTGTTCTACAAAACTCCGGGGTGGTGGTGATATAGCAAATTGGGACATGGTGTTTGGGACAACAGAATCAACTTCCTCCCCCAATCTTTCTCCTTAGTCACCCCAAAATATTTTGGGTTACAGTATTTCTTTCTAAAAAAATGATATAACATTGAAACAACTCAGTCAAGCTTCAGCAGACTACAAAATGCGTCCATGGTATATCTCTATATGTGGGAACCTTTCTTTGAATGGTATGTTTCGGAGGGGCTGCAGTGATGAGCGCACACTCCTGGTGCCATGCTGCATGCCTGGAGAGAAAGTGACCTTCTCTTTTCCCTGACCTTTTGCTTTGAGGCAGAGCCAAATGGCACCTGCCTCCTATATGAACCATTGTATTTGTAAGTTCTCCAATCTTGTCAACATAGATAAGATGAATAAAAACAAGCCTTCTGGGAGGAGCGCAGCAGTCTGTGCCTGTGTGTCTGCTCAGATGGTTGAGAAAGGCATTTTTCTCTGTCTATTCTTCCTTCTGCGGCCAAGGTCAACCTGACCTAAAACCTCTCCAATGAATTCCCAACATGTATGTTTGTGTTTGGAGAACTTGGGAAAACGGTATCCTTTTCTCTACCACCATGCAACCTTTAAGTAGTCCCAATGGCTTGATGACAGACCATAAAATAGCCTAGTCTTACATTTGTATTTTGTAATGGCCACAAGCTTCCCCCCTTTTTAAACTTCAATAGAACTACTAAGATATCAAGGAAGAGCCATCCCCTCACGTTCCAAGAAGAAGGCACATGGACTCAACTGCAGCATAAAAAGACTGCAACCACTAGGTAATATGCCTTTTCTTTAATCTGGTTCCAATTGGCTATAGTGGGTTTACTAAATTTTACACCAATCCCCAAATGGAGCACATGGGGTTCCTGCATCAACTCTTTTCCCTTCCTGACCAAACAGAGATGTGTATGTCTTGAAGCCCCAAAGGGAGAAGAGGTGTGAGTGGGTGTGCATGACCTCTGACCCTTTGTTTAAAGGGCTGGGGTGTGAAACCCAACCCTTGTCTTCAGATGCAACTTTAACAACAGCTCTGCTGCTTCCTGCCCCATCTAAGAAGACGGCCTGGTGAATATCATCTTGCCAAGAACTTTACATCTATGAATGATCTCCTGGCAAACCACATCTTTTGCCATGTTTGGACTTTTGGTACATGCTTTGAAAAAGAAGGTATTGCCCTCGAAAGCTTGCAGTGAATTTTTGTTATTGTCTTGGTGGCCTGTAAAGGTATCACCTATATAGCCCACTAGTCGAGCATTCATAAAAGGAGAGTCAGGGATCAACACAAGCACAGTACCAAACAAGGGCAGCTGTAGGTGCTGGTCAAGCCATATCAGATTGAGGGGCCAGCCCAGACGTTGACACTAAAACAACCTGGGGGTCTTTGCATGGTCACATAAACCCAGTGCATTCGTAACAGAGACTGGGAACCAAGCCAGCACAATGCTGAATCTCTCCGATTCAGCACCCCCCCTTACTGTATAAAATTGCTTTTAAAAACAAAAACTCCCACCCCACCCCACCCTTTTTTTTTGCTTCCTAGAAATCTGAACACGGCACAAACCTGGCTCCATCAACAAGGCTCAGCTTACAAAACATATTGTTCTAGTAGGGGAAGCCATTTGTTTTGATCCTATCCCCAACCCTATCCCAATTTCCTAGAAGAATTAAGCAGTATTACACTTGAGCCATGGGTAATTGCAAAGCTGGTAGGGGATTTGGATCCAGCATGGCATCTGCAGGTTTATTGTTTGCTCAGCCTTTTCTCAGATGCCTCATCTAATTTCAACTGCATCTTAATCTAGTTTAGCAAGCACCCCCTAATTTCCAGAGACTCTTTGAAATGGAGTGGGGGTGGGGTGGGGATGTCTCTTTGGCGAGAAACCTCAATAATTCAAGTAATATGAAAGTAGTACAAGTCTTTAGTAGTAACATGTTCCAAATATAGCTGTACTTGCCTTAAGTAATCTCATTTATGACTATTCCATTCTTTTAGTCTGAGAGGCCACTAAAGATCCCTTCACGCATCAATCCTTCTGCAGCTGCAGAAGTGGAAAGAGAGGGTCTTTGGCTCTAATTTCTGGACAGAAGAGTTAGGACAGCTGATTCTACCTGCTTCCACCCAGGAATCATATGAGCAAAAGCAACAGGTCAACCTGGGCCAAGCCGAATCTCACTGACAGATTAAAATGCCCCACCGGCAAGAGGGAATGGACTATTTACCTTAAAAACATAGGAACATATAAGAAGAGCCATGCTGAATCAGGCCAAAGGCCCATCTAGTCCAGCTTCCTGTATCTCACAGTGGCCCCACCAAATGCATCTGGGAGCACACGAAACTAGATATCTGTCTCCTGATACTACTCCCTCCCCTGCATCTGGTCCTTGAAGTACCACGGTTGTAAGCCTGGAGATGATACATCTCCATCATGGTTTGTAGCCTGTGATGGACTTTCCCTCTAGGAGTCTGTCCAATTCCCTTTTGAAGGCATCAAGGCCAGATGCCATCACCACATCCTGTGGCAGGGAGTTCCACAGACTAACAACACGCTGGGTGAAAAAATATTTTCTTTTGTCTGTTCTTACTCTCCCAGCCCTCTGTTTGAGTGGATGTCCCCTAGTTCTGGTATTTTGTGAGAGGGAGAAGAGCCTCCCTCTAGCCACTTTACTCATGCATTATTTTGTACGTCTCAATCATATCCCGCCTCAGACGTCTTTTTTCCAGACTAAAGAGCCCCAAATGTTTTAGCCTTTCCTCATAAGGGAGGTGCCCCAGCCCAGTAATCATTTTAGTTGCTCTCTTCTGCACCTTTTCCAGTTCCACTAT
>JAHTLZ010003542.1:12605709-12640813 GCA_023846285.1 Phrynocephalus versicolor | reverse complement strand
TAGATAGATAGATAGATAGATAGATAGATAGATAGATAGATAGATAGTATATATTATACTCCCTATGACAAGCTGAGGAAGGCTTGTGTGAACTTGTTTTATCCTTGCAATTGCCAAGTGCTTAACTAATAGCTAGAAAACATAGAGTAACTTTAAATGAAATCCCCAAACCCGGTTCCTGAACTTCCTCCAATTTTCACCTCTTCTATAATCTCTAAAAAAATGGTCAGGGAGACTATCACAAAAGGCAAAGTAGGTGTATAACTCCTCTCTCTACAGGGCCAGCTTTACGTTTAGGGTAACGGGGGATGACTGCCTCAGCTGGCACTTCCTGACGTGGAGGGGTATGAAGGTGTTGGAGAACAGAGCTACAGCTTACTTTAGGTAAAACTGCCAACACTGAGGTAAAAGTTATTTATTTATTTGTTTGTTTAAGAGTATACTTATCTCTCCTTTCTCCTTGGAAAAAGGACCCAAGGCGGATTATAGTAATGAGGGATAATATACAGCCCAGTACAATTAAGACGTAACTCAGGGCAGTATCTGCATGGAGAATGATAGAGTGGTAGTATTTTATCCTGCACTCATTGTATGCTCATGAAGTACATTTGTGAAGATTCTCAGTCATCCAGGTGAGGTTATCTGGAAGTTGAGCCATGGCAACTGGACAAAGCTGCTTGGATGAGCAGTGAAATGTTTCGATCTCACAAGAAAAGAAGCCCAGTTGCCACAACTCACCTTCCAGACCTTACAAATTAGTTTAGGTTGATCTCAGTCAGCACTTGGTTTCCCTTTGAGATCTGTAGGTGATCAGGAAGTGGAACTCAAGCATCCATCTCTATGCTGTTCTTACTTATTGCTCAGTGGGAATAAATGCAGTGTACAGTGGACCCTCGTATAACAAACAGTTTGTATAACATAAAATTTGTACAACATAAAAATTCCAGAGACAGAAGAAATTTGCTTAACAGAATAGTCTATGGGACAAATACAGTGGTACCTCGGATAACAACTGCCCCGGATAACGAATAATTCAGATAACGACTGCAAATTTCTGGGTATAGGACTGCCTCTGATAACGAATTTTCCCTATGGGCTGCCTTGGATAATGAATCGCAATTCCTAGGTATAGGTCTGCCTTGAAGAATGAATTTTCTCTATGGGCTGCCTTGGATAACGAATCTTCCTATGGGCTGCCTCGGATAACGAATTTTCCCTATGGACTGCCTCAGATAATGAATTTCCAGCATGCATCAGTAAAAAAGTTATCCCAGGTGACATTGCATCTGTACCTTTAAAGTGCACTTTTTAAAGAGTTTTGAGCAAAAAACCAGGTGTCTGTGCCTTTTTCCTAGGATCCTGAACGGATTAAACGGTTTCCCATTCATTCCTATGGGAAACTGCGTTTCGGGTAACGGCATGTTTCGGATAACAACTAACCTCGGAGAACGAATTACCGTCGTTATCCGAGGCACCACTGTACATACAATGTAAAAATAGTCGCAATTAGGGATAACTCTGTTTTCAATGCATTCCTATGGGAAATTTGTATAAAGGAAAATTTGCTTAACATAATTTCATTTGGAACTAATAAATTCCTTTATACAAGGTACCATTGTACAACCATGACACAAATGGAGCACAGCAGCAAATTGTTGTAAGCATAATAGGACCAAATGTTATTAGAAATAAAATATACTTACTTTTAGAAGGAGGATGTTTCTAATTTACAGCAAACACAATGCAGAAACATGCACGCAGAAATTTCACATTTGCCTAATGACTTATTAGGGACAACCCTTTGGTCTTCTCTAATTAGCCCTTAGTAGGCTACTTCTCTAATTAACCCTTTAAGGCTACTTTCAGTCCTGCCCCTTTCTTTTATGCAAAGGATTGCATGCAAGGAAAATACTTACAGAGGGATCAGCAGCAAATGCAAATGCATCAGAATATTTAGAAGATAATTCTTTCATGTACTATTCATATATTCACTTGTGTTGCTTCTGTGACAGAGCAGGTCTTTCCAGAAAATTGCCAAGGAGCTTACCGTGGAAGGGAATGAATATTTATGTATCTTCACACCTTTTAATAGCTTTGCAGAATTATATTGAAACGGTTTTTGTAACATAATTGCAAGTTCTATTACCTGTAAGAATCTGCTGTAAATATGTGCGGCGGGCTAGTGAAATGAGCTTGCGGCCAAGAATTAGGCATAATAACTCAAGATAAGGTAGAAGGGAGAACTTCCTTTTATTCTTCCCAAAGAAATCAATTCAGGATAAAGCAGGATAAAATCCAGACTTCATGCACTTCCTCCTGCATGTGTAAATATGGCAATTACTAAGAGGCTCCTCAAAGCTCTCCTCCTCTTTGAGACAAAGAAGGGCAAAGGGAACAAACTATTTTCTTGAAGAAAGGTGAATTGATCCAGCAGAAAGTGGCTTCAAGGTAATAATATTTAAATACAAGATACACAACGATTGGCACAGTTATATCTGTTTGTCCCATCCTACTGGTTATATTAAATACAACCTATAGACTCTATAGGTGGCTCAGCAGACTAGAGCGCTTGAAACGGCTGGCTGCAAAGTCAGCAGCTCAGCGGTTCGAATCACGGGTGCCATGCAATGGAATGAGCTCCTGCTGTTAACCCCAGCGCCTGCCAACCTAGCAGTTCGAAAGCATGTAAATGCAAGCAGATAAAAAAGGCACCACCATGTAAGAAGCGGGAAGGTAAAACCGTGTTTCCTTGCAGCCATGCCGGCCACATGGCCACATACTTGCCCAACACTGGCTCTTTGGCTTGAAAAGAGAGATGAGCGCCACCCCTAGAGTCGGACACAACCAGCACGCATATGCGGGGGGAGCCTTCACCTTTACCTTTTACAGATCCTTACCTGTTCATTATTGAAGGTGGGGAAATAGACTCTTTTTGGAGTTCAGTGGCCATAATTGTCTCACAACAGTTATGCCTGTGAATGAGTGAAGACGCCACTGGCAGAGGGAGATTTTATGCAATTAAAGACTTCCTCCTCTCTTGCAGCATCTCTGAATTATGAGCAAATGTTTCGTAGCGTGGGAGCTGTGGGACAGAAGAAGGACATTTTCACCTACTCAAAATCAGGCCCACTTACTGACATTCCTGGTTGGGAAATTCTGAGAGTGGTGGTCCCCCAGCAGCCATGACAGAGGGTCTCACGGCTCCTGAATGAGTCACAGTTCTTATCTGGCAAAAGCTGCCGTTGACGGCAGCCACACCATCTGATCCAGTCATGGGCTCAAGTCCGCTGGAGGCTCCTCTGAAACTACCCTTATTAATGCATCACAAGTTGTTTCTAATATCACAAACTTAGTTTACTGCCCTCTTTGTCGTTCCAGTAGTAGCTAGCTAATCTTGCCTCTGCCTATTTTGCCAAGCTCTTGTTGAGTAAGGAATTGCCTTTGCCAAACACTGGAAAGTACAAATGGTACCTAATAAAGCTGAGCCACTAAGACATGCTATGAAATTGGTCATGACAAACAAAAGCCACCTTGGCAAAACTGTTATGGATGACCAGAGCCTAAGAATATATTGCATGCATTTGTTACTTGGAATTAAGCATCTGAATTTCAGAATTAATTTGCAGCACAAGTATCTGAAGCTGATTTTACTGGCACCTTTGCATCTGTACCCAGTGTACTGCTAGTTTAAGCTGGCTCCTCATTCATATCAGTGGGAGTGATTTCCACCAAATACAGTGGTACCTCTAGACACGATTGTCTCTAGGCATGAAAAAAACATGATATGAAAGGAAGTCTGTCCAGGGTGCAATGCACCCTGGGAATTGAAGTCTTCTGAAAAACTTCAGGAAAAAGTCAAAATACGAAAATTCACTACGGGAAAACTCAAGATACAAAATTTTTGGGGAAGACTACCAATCCCAGGATGCATCACACCCCATTCAGATCAAGATACAAAAATGTCCAAGTTACGAAGTGTCTTGAGGAACGAATTGCTTTTGTACCTAGAGGTACCACTGTACCTCCCCTTTTTTGCAGCTTCCTTTTCTCAAATGCACACTTTTAGAAGGGAGAGGCCTACAGATGAAAAGACCCCGTTCTAATGAAGTGTAAGCATCTTCCTATTGATGAAGGAAAGGTTATGATCCAAGAGGATTCTTTCCATAATTTCAATAAACAAATTACTGTACTAAAAAGTCAAATATTTGAGCGTGCTAAAGAAAAAAAAAGTGGATAGGCTTACAATGGAAAACAAAGGTTAAGATGGAATATAAGATGGTTTACTGCAGTTTTCTCTCTGATGTTTGCAAAGAAGTGGAGAAAAGAGGGAGAGAAGAATTCTTAAATTAAGCCAATTTAAGCTGAATGCAAGCAGGGAAGACCAGATATTAGGGTACTACACACTCTAGGATAGGAGAGGCCTAGCCCAACAATGTGCATTGCTGCTGTTTTATCCACATGGACAGCATGACTGACTGCCATAAGGCAGGACAAGCCTAAATGGTTGATGGGGGAAATCGGAGCTTTGATTTGGGCCTGGAAGTCTGATGCCCCCCCATTGGCCAGGGCGGACAGCTTTTATAAGGATGTAGCTCTTTAAAAGAGGATGCCGAAACGTCCTGTGTGTGCATAGTGTGTTATCAATTTCACTAGAGCCAACTCCCAGAAAAGTTGCTCAGGATAAACAAGCATGCTGTTGGGGAGAGTCTGGGCATTCGAGTATTAAAAGGCGACCTTCCCAAGGTCTGATAGTGCTGCTAGTACCAAGGCCGGCAGGGTTGGTGGCTGGTGGATTCTGGGAACTGTAGTCTCCAAGCCATAACTCAAGTGACTGGAATAGTAGTACAAGGAGGCTCCTTAATGAGAGATTTAACCTGAAGCCATCATCTATGGCTGCACCATGCACTTCTCTTCTGTGACCACAAAAGGGCAGCCTATGCACAGAGCATCAAGAACCATGCACCAGATATACTCTGATAAAATAGTGGGGCTCTTATTAAAAACCTGTGTTTTGTTTTTTGTTACAGCCAGGCTTTGTTGTTAGTAATTTTACACTACTGTAATTATGTTTTAATTTTTTTTCCTTGCTGCACTCTGTCATCTGCTTGTTTAATCTTTTGCACATTAATGGTAGGAAACCAGCCCTGTTCAAACTGCCCTTCTGTCTTTGTGGACACTCTTAACCTAATTCTTGTCTGAAAAAGTATCAACATGTTTTTTGAAATCAGAAAGCAAGCATTGAGAACTGTGCATTGTGGTAGAAGTTTGCCCCAAACCTTCTGTATAATTTATGCCATAGGGGAAATGATGTCACTACGATTGCATATTGCCATTAATTTGAGATAATTGCACCTCCTCATTTGATTCCCTTTTGCGTGTGAGGTGGATGGCTTGATGTGGAATCCAGAATCTAAGCAAGGACTCTTTAATTAGCGGCTAGATTGCACAAAGAATCCTCAGGCTTGTGCCCAGTGAGAAATGGTATGAGGAACTAGAACAGCAACTGGAATTAGCAATGATGTGCAACTGCAGTGGGATCATTTTCTCTACAGTGGTGTGAGTTACACAAGAGATCTTTGGACCATATATTTAAATGCAAGGTTGTTCTCTCCAATCCTAGAAAAGCAAAGTAAAACTAATGCTGCAGTGGGACAGCATTAGTACTTGACATGTGGTGCCTTGGTTAAACTACTGTACTGCAGCCAAAACTCTAAAAATGGCGTGGGTTCAATCCTAAGTAGCCAGTTCAAGGTTGACTCATCCTTCCATACTTCCGGGTAAACTGAGTACCCAGCTTGCTGGTGTGTGTGTGTGTGTGTGTGATATGTAGCCTTCATAGTGTTAAACCGTCCCGATATTATTTTAAATGTTGTGGCGTGGTAGGTATATAACCAGCACACTTTATAACTGAACATTTAAAACAAGTGCGATATGGACTAGAAATTCGTTTATTCATTCATTCATTCATTTAATTTAATTTCATATAATTTGCATACCACACATCGGGCAGCAAGGCCACTCCGAGCAGTTTACAACATATGTTAAACAACAAACAAAATACCAAGATCCTTCCAGGCATACATTCCACAAATTTACACTAATCATGGGATGATGTCACTTTAGACTTTCCAAAGAACACTGCATGTTGCAGTCTTGCACACCCCCCCAAAAGGAACATGTCAGGATTTTTTGAATGAAAGGCGTTTAAATCCATTTGGCCAAGGGAGCTGTGACCATCCTGAAGCAATGCTATGGAATGAACTCTTCAAGAAAATGTATGTAGTCAACAGGGATGAATGAGAGGTAGGAGCCAGCGAAATGTGTATGGGAGCACCACAGCTGTCATTGGATTTCAACTCCCGTCGACCTTAACCAGCGTAGCCAATGGTGAGAGATATTGGAACGTCTAGTCTGCCAGCACCTGGACGTTACATGTCACCCAGTCCTGTGTTAAAGCAAACAACAAGTTCACTTGGCTTCCCTTGGAAGACTTCATTTCAAGAGGGCTGATTCTGCAAGAACAGAACAACAACAACAAAAGACTCCTGAGAAGACTAGGAACATGCGCCCGACAAACATGGCTCAGTGTTGTCAGTCATAATTTGAAGCATAAAAGTGTTTATAGTTAAAAAAACAAAACAACCCATATCCTTGGAAAAAAGAGTGCCTGGAAAGAAGATGAAATCCACAGTGTTGTCCTCACTGATGCTTGCAATCTATGTGGATCTATAGGAGACAAAACTGCCTAGCAACGAAGGCTCTGCCATCCTATGTATGAGGCTATGTACGGACATGTCTAGTAAACACCACTGAACCACCCATTCATTTTGTAGAAATTTTGACCCTTAGAGAGAGGCATTTAATTTACTGTGTTTTTAGCTCTATAAGATGCACTTTTCCCCACCTCAACAGTAAGGAGAAATGCCTGTGTGTCCAGGTCCCAGTCCCAACTGCAGCCCCAGTGCGGGTTCCTGACCCAGCTGTTAAAAAAAATTGCCTTGCATGATTGATTTCCCCCCCATAGAATAGGGAGAGTAAACAGCCCTAATGGAGACGACAGAGATGAGAAATGGGCTAGAGATAACTACTCACCATGATGACCATAGAGCCACTCTTCAAGATAGGCAGAAGGTGAATCCAGGGGAGGGAGCGCTCCCATTCAGCCTCTTTTGAAAAACAGCTCTATGGTCATCGTGGTGGGTGGTTACTCAACCTAGAGTATGCCTCAGCTGCAGCCCCCCAATTTCCCAGCCAAAATGCACCTTGGCATCTTGCCAATTTGCCACGAAAAGTTGCAGAAGCCTCAAATGAACACTGTTAGGATACTGCTCTGTGTGTTTCACTTTTTTATTCCAGGGAATCTCATTTTATTATCACATTTGATGTTGCTTTTGATGATGCATTTATTATCATTGTTTTGACTTACGTACCACCCCATAGTGGTTAGGGCAGTTTTGCAACATAATTATGCAAACAACAATTTGCCTTCCAGCAAGCTCATTTCCCCGACCTAGGAAGGATGGAAGGTTTAGTCAACCTTGTGCCCTCGGGGTTGCCCTCAGGTCATGAGCAGAGACTTGAATGCAGTACTGCAGTGTAACCACTGCTTCATGGGGGTTGCATGTGGTTTTAGGTTTTAACATTTAAATATAAAGGTTGGTGTTTTTATCTCTATAATAAACAACATTGGGTTGGAGTTGGCGGAATGTGGCACAGTAGCTAAAGTGGTTAAAGTGGTTAATGCAGGTAAAACTGTGCTCACGAACTGGGGTTCAATCCCAAGTAGCCAGTTCATGGTTGACTCAGCCTTCCATCCTTCCGAGGTCCGTAAAATGAGTACCCAGCTTGCTGGGGGAGGCGGATGCAATGTGTAGCCTGCATACTGTAATTAATACTGTAAACCGCCCAGAGACTACTTGAAATGGTATGGGGCGGTCTATCAGCAGAACACTTTGCTTTTTGCTTTGCTTTGACTAAGGCTGGCTAGTGATTCTGTGGCTTAATCAGAAAGGTCACATGCCACTTTCTACACAGTTCCCCATCTGAAGAGATGACAGAGGATAATCTCCCTCCCTTTTTGCTGGGGAGAAAGACATGCTAGGCATGCTGTCTGATGTAAAAAAAAAAAAAAGATTTATAAGGAAGGAGAAAAGGGACTTCCTCAGTTAGCGCATGGACCGCAGACTAAATTGCAGGTGTTCTGCTTCTGCTTTTGCTTATATATATGGTACCTCTGATAACGACTGCCCCGGATAATGATTTTTTCGGGTAACGACTGCAAATTTCTGGGTATAGGTCTGCCTCGGATAACAAATTTACTCTATAGGCTGCCTTGGATAATGAGTTTTCCTATGGGCTGCCTCAGATAACAAATTTCCCTATGGACTGCGTCGGGTAACAAATTTCCAGCATGCATCTGTAAAAAAGAGTTATCCTGGGTGGCATTGCATCTGTACCTTTAAAGTGCACTTTATAAAGAGTTTTGAGCAAAAAACAGGTGTCTGTGCCTTTTTCCTAGGCTCCGGAATGGATTAATTGGTTTCCCATTCATTCCTATGGGAAACCATGTTTCGGATAACAACGTGTTTTGGATAACGACTAACCTCAGAGAACGAATTAAAGTCATTATTCGAGGTACCACTGTACATAGGTCATCTGACTGCAGTCGCTCCCATTTGGATGAATTATATTCTAATTGTATTTAATCTATTTTAAAAAATTGCAATTCGTCTTGCAGTTCTAAGTTTAAATTAGCAAGTGCAATTGTATTAAAATTTAGGATTGTTTCATGTCCAGTCTTCTTGTGCTGACCACTCTAGGCTGAAGTGAGACGGCAACCAACTCTCCCCACTTTGTGTACACATTGTGTACAGAAACGCAGCATAGCTGTGGGAGCATTAATGTAAAATACCTTCGTTATGCTGTCGAAGAGAACCGCTGGGGTGGGCACAGAGAAAACCTTCTTGAAATTTCCTGCTCCTCTTATGGAGCTTCCTTGGGCTGGCTTGATCTACAGAACAGTTGTGAAATTTTAAAACAGTGAAGAATAATATCCTGCACTCTCAACTGAAAGAATGACAGGATAAAACTGCTTTAAACAATACATTTTATTCACCAGTTTTTGCCACGACCAGAACATGAGGAAAAACAGCAAGGAAACACCAAGCCATTTAATTATAAAAGTAGGCAAAATATTTTACCCCACGATTGTGTCCAAGCTGCCTGCGCAGTTCATGTGTCTCCCATGTGTGTTTTCATAGAAAAAGTGAAGCATTGCTCAGTTGATTTGCACACAGGTGTAATGTTTGTAATTGCCAGACAATGCTTGCGCACGTACTTGTCAACCTGGAAGTAAGGGCTCAGTGGGACTGAGAGTGTATCTCTGTTACACAGTTATAGCAGTCTGATTTTGCTTTTACTTGGACCGCTCCATCCCACAGAATTCTGGGATTTGTATAATCATAGAATCCTAGAGTTGGAAGAGACCTCAAAGGGCCATCCAGTCCAACCCCCTGCCATGCAGGAACCCCCATCACAGGACTCCTGACAGGTGGCCATCCAGCCTCTGCTTAAAAACTTCCAAAGAAGGAGACTCCACCACCCTCCGTGGCAGCATATTTCACTGCCAAACAGCTCTAACTGTCATGAAGTTCTTCCTAATGTTTAAATTGAATTTCTTTTCCTGTAGTTTGAAACCATTGCTCCGCGTCCTAGTCTCTGAAGCCATGGAGAACAAACCAGTCCCCTCTTCAATATGGTGGAGCTCTTTTATATTCTCTGGTGGGAGGTTCTGGACAGTGTCCTAAAACCTGCCAGTAAAAAATTCTTCCTACCTCAACATGCTACAAGTCCTACAACTTTTTGTCATGGAGCTATGACAGATAAAGTAGTGTTGATCGGCTAGAGCTGCGTCCAGTAGATAACATTCCCAGGTAAATGTAGTTTTCCTTTTTCCCAAGCATTACACATTGGCTCTGGGATCCAAATATCAAGGTCCTGACATGCCTGTATTATCTATGCTATTGTGGCAGCTAAGCCAATGCAGGTCCATCTATCTACATAAACAGCAGGATTCTTGTGATATCTGACCAGATCATCACAAATTCATTGTTCTGAATGTGAATATGTTCTGGGTTGTATATTGTCCTTGGATATTGTAAGCTGCCTTGAGTCCTTTTCCAAGAGGAAAGGCAGGGTTAAAAATATTCAGAATAAATAATTGGAACCTTGGCTGTGATTATGCCCATCGTATATATTGTATCTCTCCATTCACTCTACATTTGCGTGATTATCCACTGAGGAAATGGAAATGTTATTTGTGAAGCATTAGCTCCATAGCTAACATCTCTCTCTCTCTCTCTCTTGATCTCTCTCTCTCTCTTTTGCTAACTAATGTAAAGGAAAAGGTTAAGTAATCTTTAGCTCACTGCACTGGACAATTGCTCCCGGCTTAAGTGCAGAAGCACTACACATCAGAGATCAAAAGGTAGTGGCTACAACCGCAGCAGTCCCGTATCATCTTTTCAAAAGAAGTGTTTTACTGTTAATGATTCAGAGGCAAATGTCTTGTCCAGGGTGATCTCATGGCAGAAAGAAAACTAGAAGAGCATTTTAATGTCACTTAATGCATTTTGCCTTCTTGGGAAACACAGCACATAGCCTGCTGCTGCTGCAAGGGGTGCCTTTTCAGAATATAAATTGAGATTGGAATGCGGGCTTAATTAAATCATTCCTAAGGTCATCGCAAGCAAAGACAAACTTCAGCTCTTTCTTTCCCCCTCCATCTTTTGCACTCAAGACATCTTGCTGAACCAGATCTATCCGGGTTGTATTTAGACTGGAGAGAAGCTGTCGTAAAGCCTGGTTTGTTTAATTGAAATAACTGTTTGCCTGCAAAGGCATTACCAGTGTTGTGTCTGGCCTCAGGGAGGACTGCATCTCTGCATGTGACAGAGATATGGCTTTTTTCTTCTTCAGGGTGCTGTTCTCAGAGATGTGCTTCACAGCCAATGGTTCAAATGGACTGCATTTGAGAATAAATTAGAGAGACATTTAGGAAAACCGAGATTGTGAACAGATAAATAGCCGAATTTTAAAAGCCTGGTGGCTAAAATCATCTTGTATGGTTAAACAAATGGTGTAATGTTTTCAGGAAAATTGCCCAAAGTTAAGAAATCACAGTATAATAGGACCCCCATATCCACTGATTTGTTAACCACTGATTCAGTTATCCACGGTTGGCAGAGGAAAAAATTAAATAAATAATGCAGCAGCCGCAAAGCAAACAACTGTCACAAAAAGCAGCTATAAATCAAGCTACTGCTATAAAACAGGAGCCGCAAAGCAAGCTACTGTCACAAACAGCAGCCGCAAAGCAAGCTACGGTCACAAAACAGCAATTTTGGGGTGGGTGGGTTTGGCGTTCTCTGTTATCCATGGTTTTCATCATCCACGGGAAGGTCTGGAACCAATCCCTAGTGGATACCGGGATCCTACTGTAGACATTTTCAGCTGCATGCTGAGTCACACAATTCAGCATGCAGCTGATAATGTCTACAGTGATTTCTTAAGACAATTTCCATCCAATTTATGCTGTTTATGTTCTTTCGGCTATATAAAGGGATTTCAGCCTGCAAGAAAATTCCTATATCTGAAACCAGAACTTATGCAAAATAAATAAATAAATTATCAGGCAAAACCCAAAGTGGCAGGGGAGGAAATAAAAATAAAAATAGATTTAAAAAGACAAAAAAACATTTCCCATAGCGCCTTAAAGACTAACGGTTATATTTTAATGTGCGCTTCCAGGGACAAGTCTACTTCTTCAGACCTATGGAGTAAAATACAGTCCAAAAGTATAACATTCATGCTGGCTTTGCGAGTCAGTGGTGTACAGGCACATCTCACACGTGCAGTGATTTATGACCTCCCTGGTCTGGAAGTTGTGAAGGAAAATAACAATTTCTGATAACTTGCTCACACATTTATCAAAGGACTTGGAACAAACTGCCCAGTGAGATATGCCTTGCACTGTCTCTGCCTGCGTTTAAGAGAGCTCTCAAAACTCGGCTCTTTAAAGAGGTGTTCAGCGACTGCTAGTTAGTTAGTCCTCCCCCCCCCCCACCGTTCTGGGACCAAAAGATTGCCTTGCCAGTTATTTCTTAGCTTACTTTTTGCGATTTATGTTTTTATTTTATTGATTTCTCCTTTGATAGTTATACCTTTATATTGTTATATATTCTGTACTTTGTGGTTGCTGCAAACCGCCTGGAGTTCATCTGGAAGATGGACAATATACACAAGTATAAATAAATAAATAAATAAATAAATAAATAAATAAATAAATAAATAAATAAATACTTTCCTTCCTCCTTGGGTTGATTCAGGAACTAATGGTACCGCTGCCTCCAGGAAGCCTCAGGATGGGCCCAAACCCATTCATAGAATCATAGAGTTGGAAGAGACCTCAAGAGCCATCCAGTCGAACCCCCTGCCATGCAGGAACCCCCATCACAGTATTTCCTACAGATGGCCATCCAGCCTCTGCTTACAAACCTCCAAAGAAGGAGACTCCACCACCCTCCTTTGTGGCAGCATATTCCACCACCAGACAGCTCTAACCGTCATGAAGTTCTTCCTAATGTTCAAATGGAATCTCTTTTCCTGTAGTTTGAAACCATTGCCCCGAGTCCTAGTCTCTGAAGCCATGGAAAACAAACCTGTTCCCTCTTCAATATGACATCCTTTCAAATATTTAACCATAGCTACCATATCCCATCTCAGCCTTCTTTTTGAAAGGCTAAACATTCCCAGCTCCCTAAGCTGTTCCTCGTAAGACATTTCTTCCAGACCCTCAACCATCCTGATCGCCCTCCTCTGGACCCGCTCCAGGTTGTCAACATCCTTTTTAAATTGAGGCGCACAGAACTGGACACAGTACTCCAGGTGGGGTCTGACCAGAGCAGAATAGAGTGGTACTGTCACTTCCCTTGATCTCTAGACACTATGGTTCTGTTGATGCAACCAAGAATCACATTGGCTTTCCTGCCTGCCGTGTCACACTGCAGAGTGACTCATGTTCAATTTGTGGTCCACCCAGATTCCCCGATCCCTTTCACAGGTACTATTTTCCAGCCAGCTATCTCCCATCCTATATGTATGCAATTCATTCTTTTTACCTAGATGCACCACCCTACATTTCCCTCTGTTGAAACCGATTCCGTTAGCTTTGGCCCAGCACTCTGATCTGTTCATTCATTCGTTCCAAGGCCTTCCATAATGTCCCTTGGGATCCTGGCAAAACCCGGCAGTGTCCCCAAAGTCCAAGGTATCCAGCAGCTGCCCCTGGGAATTGCAAGTCCAGTGACTCTCTCCTGGCTAGGCTAACACCAACCCTGCAAGGGAGACCAAAACAAGGTCACCAAAATATGGTTTAGCATAGCCAATTCGGGCCCTCAGCTGCTGAATTCAGAACCAAACCTTTTCCCAGCTACTCATGGGTAAACACATCAAAGGGAGCATTTCCATGTTAGTACAGAGTTAAGAATAATAAATAAATAAATAAATAAATAAATAAATAAATAAAAATTCCAAAAAGCAAAAACCCTTTTAAATCAATAAACCCATTAAGTAGTAAAAGTATCTCTGGGTAAAAAGAGCAATTGGTCCAATAAACTCTCACACAAAGAAAATTAGAAGCTATTTTGCCTATTCTAAATACTGGTGAGCCTACTGAATAGGAAGAGTGAGGTTTTTGAGTTAGTACAGGGTGCCAGCAGCATAAGATGCTTGAGTTCAAGGTCTCCACTTGCTGAAGGGCCTTACTTGTTTTATACCTTTTCCCTTATTCCCTCAGGTGACCATCCTTAGCCAATCAAACAAAATTGTTTTTTTCCCCCTCAGAACATTCTGGAAGAAAATTATTCTTTCATCTCATTAGAGAGATGGGTGAATGCTCAGAGTTAGCACTGAATAAAATATGGCAACCTTGGACACCTGCTTTTCACATTGATGTTATCACTGCCGGCAAAGTTTATTTACAACCTTACAATTGTCACTTGACAACAGGGATTCATGATCTCCAGAGGTCCAGGGGCTGCACATATCCACACCTAGATCTTGGAGTGCTGTGCCTGTTTCCCCATCCCCACCCTAACATTTATTTTCATTACAAACATTTTAAAAATAGAAACAAACAAAAATAGCCATGCTATGTCCTCTAATGGCAAAAAACTGTCATTTTCATAAATCTCTGTGAACATGTGTCATTTACAAGTAGTATCGTGTTAGTTCTGCTATTATCTTATTACTTTTAAATTGTGTTTTAAATCATTTTTTCAACCCTTGAAAATACGACTCAAAGCTCCCTAAATTCCTCTGAAAGGACCCTACCACCTCATTTGAGAAGAAATTACTCATTTTACTTGTTACACCAAAATATTAACTGATCAACCCTTTTATTGTAAAAGGGTATTGTTATGTCCTCCTTATCACAAAAAATAAGATAGTGGGTTGTGCTGTTATTTATGATGTGTTACTTCTAGAATCTGGTTTGGCCAATCAGAGACTGATCTAGAAATTTCTTGATTTCTGTTCAGCTAAATTTCATGGGATTTATGGTTTGTTTTGAGGATGGATTAGTTTCTGCCTCTTATGAGTCACAGGGATATTTTACCTGTACTACAGAAATTCGGTGGGGATCCCTGTAAAGCCTCAAGGTCATCTACGGAGAAGAGAATTTGCTTTCACTCAGCAAAAACCTGTATTTATCTCTGAGGAAGGCTCAGGCTTCTTACCGTCTCCCGGGCATCTGTGTCTACCAATTCCACTCCTCTCTGGTACTGAGAAGGGGCAGCACACAGCTGAGCACAAATTTTAGAAGCAAAACATCTCAGGCTGAGTCTAGAACAGTTCCAGGGAGATGATGATGGAGAGGTGCTGCCAGCCAGTGTTGGCAACACTGAGATAGACAGACCATTGCTGGCTTCCTGTGTTCCCTTTCCTTGTGCAATCTGTGGTGTGTCAGAAAATCTGGATACACGTCCAGTGTCTGCAAAAAAAAAACAAAAAAAACCCAAATAAATTGTTCGTTCATTCCAGCATGTGCAGAATAAAAGAGTGTGTGTGTGTGTGTGTGTTTTGTCCAAATGCGCCAAGTTGTATAATGTGCTGGATATTCTTATTTTTTTGGTACATTTTGCAAATTTCATTCTGGTAGACGTTCGGTTCTGAGAAGACAGGATTTGTTGGGGAGAAAGGTGGCATAAAAATAAAGTTTATTATTTATTATTATTTATTATCATACAGAATTTGAACATTCTGCATCACTCTCTATCTCCACTTTCCCTGAATTCCTGGTCTTAACAATGGACAATATTTGTGACTTCAAGATGGAAACATAAGTTCCCCTTGAAAATT
The DNA here is from genome assembly GCA_023846285.1 of Phrynocephalus versicolor. Taxonomy (NCBI): domain Eukaryota; kingdom Metazoa; phylum Chordata; class Lepidosauria; order Squamata; family Agamidae; genus Phrynocephalus; species Phrynocephalus versicolor. The sequence continues at coordinate 12,625,396 of JAHTLZ010003542.1, read as the reverse complement.
CTGTTCTGCTGCAAAAAATAATAATAATGTATTTCAACATTTCCTGCCATGGTAATGAAATGATAATTAGTCATGGTAATTAGTATGGTGATTAGCATTGCCTTCAGTTCCCTGGTGGGAAGGCCAAACTGATTTATAGATTAGGCTTCTATCCAGTTGCTGGAGTTGCCTGGGGGCGTTATGAAAGCATTTTTCTCCTACATGTGAATACAAAAACAAGTTTGTCCATTTCAGATTGTGAGGCCTCAGAGAATGTTTGTGAGTCCTTAAAAAAATCCATTGACGCCCCTTTACCGAGATAAGGACAGATGGTCTGCAGGCTGGCGCTTGGTCTCCTCCGTAGCCTGAGGCAAGCAGATCAGAGGCAAAAAAAAAAAAGCCATTAAGCCACCTTGGCCCACACAGCATGCTATCAGGTGCCTGAGGGAAGGGCCCAGAAGAAGCCCAAGGTCTGGGGAAAATGGGGGGGTGGGTGTTATTCATTCCCTGTGCTGACCAGTAACAACGTGGGCTCCTGGTAGACTGGCAATGCCAAGGCATAGGGTGAGGGTGGGGGACTGTTACTTCTCTGGATTATAAACCCCTGGCACTGGATTTGTGCCAGCCCCCCCTCCAAAAGTAACATTCCCAAAGTCTGAAAGAAATGAGCTGGTGCTTGGTGTCTTGGCACAGATTAAGACTGACTCTGGGGCAGTGGTTTTCGGTCTTGGGATCCCAAATGTTCTTGGATGGCAACTCCCAGAAATCCTGGCTAGCCCAGCTAGTGGGTGAAGGATTCTGGGAGTAGTAGTCCAAGAACATCTGAGGAACCAAGGAGGGGGTGTTTTGAGGAGGGGGGGAGCAGTGTTTCTCTTACACAAGTGCTGCCTGGATGCCAGGGAGGCCTGCCTCACAAGTTAGAGAGCCATAAAACCTTTTCCTGGGAAGAAGAACTGCTTTGTCACTTGAACAGCAGAAATGACTCAGGGAGTGTGGAACCCCTTCCCACACTGCCAATTCTATCTCCAGGTCTTCCTTGGCTCCCTTCCTCTCCCCACAGCTACATAGGTATGGAACTCCACCCGGGAAATAGAAGGGAGCACCATGCCTTCAAGAATAACTTGCCTGATGCCTACCAAGGAGGACTGATGAAACTGTACTCCTGTTTACTGGAAATGTGGTGCCCATAGATCTGACCCATGGATTAATTACACTGCTAGCAGTTTGACAGCTGTGTTGAATGAATGAATGAATGAATGAATGAATGAATCAGAGCACAGCTTGTAGGTGATCCCTGAGAAGAATAATGGTAATGATGACATGCAGATGCCACCCGCAGTTGAGGAGCGTTGAGGTGATGTTTTGGCTCCAAGAGCATCATGTTGCCACCCAGGGGCGACTTTCCCATAGGCCTTTATGGTTCAATGAACCAGGGCGCCTGAACCCCAAGGGCGCCTGAACCCCCAAACCCCAAAACTCTGCCTCGCGCTGCCTGCCTGCCTGCCTGGCTCGCCTTCTGCCGCCGCTCAGTAGGCGAGGCGGGCGGGAGGCGCGAGCAGCTGGTGGGGGCGGGGAGGGCGCTCTCTCTTGCGAGCGGGCGCCCAATGGAAAGGGGCGGCCGGGGCGGGCAAAGGGAAGGAGGAGGAAGGGAAGAGGGTGCAAGGGAGCCCGCAGCTGCCGCCGCCCCGAGCTCCATCTGAGTGAGTAACCCTAGTTGACGGAAAGGCGCGCCCGCGCGCCCTGGAGAGACTCCCGGGCTGGGACGGAAAGGGAGGGTTGCTCGCCCGCCCGCCCGCCTCCCTCCCTCAGTGGCCGTCGCCGGCGCCCCAACGCGAGGTGGTTGGGGGGGTGGGGGGGAGAGAGGCCCTCCCGGCGCGAGCGGTGGGTAAAGGTAAAGGTTCCCCCAGCAGATCCGTGCCAGGGGCGGTGCTCATCTCCTTATTCAAGCCGAAAGAGACAGTGTTGTGCAAGTCCATGGCCATGTGGCCGGCAGGGCTGCAAGGAAACACTGTTGGTACCTCTTTATCTTCTTGCATTGACATGCTTTCCAACTGTTAGCTTGGCAGGAGCTGGGGTTAACAGCAGGAGCTCACTCTGCTGCTGCGGCACCTGGGATTCGAACTACTGAGCTGCTGATTTTGTAGCTGACAGTTTTCAGTGCTCTAGCCCACTGAGCCACTATGAATTCACCATGCAGAGGGGCTGCCGAAACACGGGGCATTAATCCAGCAGCCTCCTCTTGGCATCTCTTGTTTTTGCCAACACAAATGGATGTAAAATCACTGCAGCCTCTGAGCACAAGCAGAGTGCTTTTGCTCCAACCCCAGGTGAAAAGAGTTGCTCGGGCTGGAGGGTTCTTCTGTTTTTTCTATGTAAACTGGAGCCGGCCTGGTTTGTGACGCCTCAAGTCTGCCTATGGAGAGAAGGTGACTTTCTTTATAATATTTAAGTGTCGTGTTAGCTCCCTTAAAAAAGGAAGGTAGACAGCTCTGTGAAACGGGGGGGGGGGGGCGGGCGCCAGAGGGATCTTCGAACCACGGCTCCACATATCCTTAAGACGGCCCTGTTGCCACCGCTTGGTTATGAATGGCTCCAGTGTGTGATGCACTTTCTCCTGGGAATTAACTTTCCCAAAGTTTGCTTGGGCCCAATGCGTGGAGTACGTGTGCCAGTGACAGGTAGGTAGAGCGAACTGTGACCCTGTTACACACATTTGCCTATAAACTGGGGGTGGGGGCATGGTTCAAGGGCCAGAATGTGGCCCCCAATCACCCATGTACCCTTTTGCCTCTGGCATTTGAAATTAAATCATTTTAAAAAAAGTCAACTCCTGTAGAATGAATGCATCATGCAATCTCTTCACACCTCACCTCACCATCTCTTTGTTGGAGGATGGAACATGAGGGGTGGCCGAAGCCCTCTACCTCTGAAGGTAATCCAGCCTTACGATCTAGAGAGATAAACCCTTTTTATGGAAAGCGAACAAGTGCACAGTGAAACAAGTATATATCTGGGGTCATTTGTGAAGCTGACTGTTCAATTTGCTGCTGATATTCAGAGCTATAAGCGGCCGCGGGCAGCAACAGCTTCCCAGCCTATGTACTATTCGCCACCATAGGCATAATGTGGCATTGTTTGTTTTATTTATGTATCAATCTGATTCCTATCCTGCCTTCCAGACGGATCACGGAGGCGACTCGCAGAAAAGAATATATTACGGTGTGATGCCATAACTGTTGAATTAGCTCTCATAGCAGCATCTGCCTGTGCCGAGTTAACAAAGATGAATGGTTCCCCCCCCCCTCTCCCCCCCACCCCTACCCCTCTGGCTGTATGTGTTCTCTCAATGTGAAATGTAATGTTAAAAAGAAACCTCATTAGCATTCTCACCTCCCTTTGCTTGGATTCCTACGGATGGCCCTTTCCAAGGTCCTGAAAACACTTTGGAGCACAAACCAGAGTAAAAATAGACACCGCCAACAGGGAAAGAAAAGAAAAGAAGAAGGGCAATTTATTCCCTTCCTGCTCTGCCCCAAAGCATAAGATAGACCAGGATCCCCTGGTGGATTCCTGAGTGATCTGTAGAAGATTAGCAAGAGTGTCTGAGCCCAAGCCGTCTGGCCAAGTAACCATTCAGATAATTCTCTGCCCTTCCCTTGAATTAGACGGCTGGGAAAGGCTAGGGTGGGTCTACAAGTGGATCTTTGCAGGAGTGTTGAAGGTGTGCTCTGAGGAAACCTGTCCCTTCACATGTCATGCCCATTCATCTATGTGAGCTGCTGTGCTGCTCCCTTGCCCAATTTCTGGATTCTAGCAAGGAAACCAAGAAGTTACCTAAAGACCTGAACTCAGTGCACTTTGGACCATTGCTGATTTTAAGTGTGTATGTGTATCACATATTTGTTCAATGCACTGTTGGTAAATGCAAAATAGAAATAAAAAGTCAAGAAAGAAAAAAACGTGGTAGCACTTTAAAGACTATATATTTGTTTATTTGGTGCATTTTTATACCGCTACCTTTTTCCATTCAGGAACTCAGGGCAGTTTCCAAAAAACAGCTAAAACACAGCAAGCATAATTAAAACAGCAAGAGACAATAAGAGTAAATGGCAAGATAAAATTAAAGATTGGCAAAGAGGGAAACCCTCGTCGGGGAGCAGCAGGTGAATACGCAAAAAAATTTTTTAAACAGAAATAACTTATGTTTATACATGCATATTTAAGGCGAACTTTCCGTCGACAAGGCATTGCAGTTTCCCCTATTGGACAGCAGCGGAGGTGAAAAAGACGACATATTTTGGGAGGAAAAATATGTCGTTTAGTTTTATTTAGATCAGACAAACAATTTGAAATATGAATTTGAATGGTAGAGGAAAAACCTGGGGTCGAAGGTATAACCAAGGTACAAACAACACTGCCTTCCAAGGACAATGTACAAAGAAAAGCTGACAGCAGGTTCTAAAGAGAGTCCTGGGTAATGTTCCCTACGCTATATAGATGCAACGTCTCTACAGTGCAGCATCGATGCCCATGACCAGTGTCACCATCCATTTGTTTCTGGCCACAGCTTGAATCCCACACATAGGGTAGGGCCCTGTCCAACGCAGGCAAAAAACTAGAGGGATCCAGGCAGGAAGGGAAAATCAATGAAAACAAATGGGCTTCCATAGGTACATAAGAACACAAGAACATAAGAACAGCCTTGCCGGAACAGGCCACAGCCCATCCAGTTCACCATTCTGTCTCCCACGGTGGCTCACCATTTGCTTCAGGGTATTCCCAAGCAGATAGCTTCACCGGTTTACGATTCCCTGCAAATGGCATTGAGATATATCCTGCCTCTCTCTCCAACCTGGAGGTTGTCCTCAGGCATCCATAATGATACCCATTGATACCCTTGTTCTCCACTGACAAACAAGAAGCAAACCTGCTTTGAGTAGAATCATGAAATTCCATTTCACTCTGGAATCCAGTAAAGCAGGTCAATGAGCCACATGAGAGGTGGCAGAAAGGTCAAGAAGGATAAGTGTGGCCCGTCAGCTTTTTATCTTGGCAATGGGAAGAATATTCGCTCAGTGGGTTGGGCTCCTGCTTGAAGAGTCAGAGGCTGGAGGTTTTATTCCAACTGTGCTTTGTGGGGGAAGAGCCCGTCTCTGATATCTTGGACAAGCTGGACACCCTTAGAAGAAGGGAATAATAAACCATTTCCATGTACTCTAAAACTAGAAAATGATGAGAAGACATCTCATGACATCTACTTGCTGGCACATTAGAAATGTATAATTGTTTGTTGAACTCAGGCTGTAGGAGATACCAGGCCAATGGCAGCATATCTCTTTATCAGAATTCCCATGTTTTAAGATCATCGAGGGAGGCTTTCTCTTGGTCTCACTATCTTCTCAGATGCATCTGTTTCTGCTCCCAGACTCTGGATCTCCTTTTCATGGGAGGCCCGGCTGGCCCCGTCTTTGCTGTCCTCCTGCAAGCAAAGACCTGTCTCTTCAAGCAGGTTTTCTTTTAGTGACTGGTTGCCTGAGTGGAGTGGAGTTTCTCAATCTGGAACTCCTGTAATTCTATTGTTTTCAATATATTTGAGTACTGTTTTATCTATGATTTTTAATATGATATTTGTTTAACTGCTTTTAAGTATTGTAATAATTTGTTTTTTTAAGGTTTTATCCTTTTTTAAAATACTGTAAGCTGCCTTGGGTCCTTTATAGGGGAAAGGAGGAGTAAAAATATTTTAAATAAACAATCAAGTAAGAAAAACCAAGCAGCAAAAATAAACCACATGTTCCAAAAGTTTAGAAACAACAGGGAATGAAGACACAGGATAATATTTAATCAGAGGCGAAGAGCCTAGTGATGGCTTTTTAAGAGCAGAAGAGACAATAGCAAGCTTTAAATGTTGCAGGAAATGAATGAAAAGAAACAGGCATGTTGATAATGTGTACAAAATGCAGTTAAATGGTAACAGGAGCAACAGCAGAAAGAAAACATGATGGAGAAGATCAAGAAAGCAAGTAATGTAGAAGGATTCAAGGGAGGCGGTGAAGGGGACAACTCTTCTACTGAAGCAGAAGAGAAAATTGAAAAAAATGAAGACAAGGGAGCAATTACAGAAAAATATATACGGGATGCTGTTTCTCGTCTTCAGCTGCTGTCCCCTGGAGAGCTCATAGGTAGGAGGCTCAGGGTCGCTGTCACAAGCACCTGGGTGCCCCTCAGGATTCAGCATTGGCCCCCATTCCCTACATTGGTCCAAACAAGCCTAATGCCCAGCCTGGCCGTTGACCACCAAGGGTTTAACCCATGACCCTCCCTGTGGAAGCTCTGGCAGGAAAGGAGGAGAGGGATCTGGCTGGAGTTCAAAGGAAATGCCAGCTGAGAAGACCTTTGCTATCTTTTCTCTTCTCCTGGTTTTCTTTAAGAGCTGGGGGACCCCCCCCCCAAAAAAAAACCAACAACAACACTCTATGATACATTATGTATTCCATGACATGCTGATGTTACCTGATACAAGTCACACCGTGTCGGAGAGAAAGATATCTCCTGGCTGAGGCCACAGATACACACCGTGTCCTCAGGTTGCCTTGCTGAGCTGACATTCAAGCCTACCTCTTATTCCCCATTAGCAAGATACATTGATTAAATCTATAAGCACACAGGGCACAACATAATATCACTATTGATTAGCAAGAAGTCAGGCAGATAAGTATTTATGATGATGGAATTCTAAACTCGCTCCCGCTTTTTAAGATGTCATGGAGGATTGTATATTGATTAGTCTTACTTTCTCCAGCTTAAGGATGATGATCTGGACACTGTATACCCAGTTTTAATAGGCTCAACCTGGCCAGAGGGATGTGTGTGTGTGTGTGGTTGTACACATAGCATTGATCCAAGGACACTCATATAGGTCTCCTCCTGGCTTTGAAAGCAATATGGTATAGTAATGTGGTACAATTTGTCAGACTCACCTAGGATTCTGTGTTCTTTTCCGGCCACCACTATTTATGAAGGATTCAGTAGGGTGGGGTGTGTGAAGAGGGTGACCAAAGGTCAAAGGTCTGGCAACCAAGATTATGCTAGAGAAAAGACTGAGAAACAATATGACAGCTACCTCCAAAAGGGTTGGTTAAGTGGAAGATGGTGACAGTTTGTTCCTGCAGTTCTAGGGGATAGTTTTTCCCTTAAGAAAGGCTTTGAAATCAGCATTAAAAGGAATTAGTGCACTTTCAAAAAGTGAAACTGAAAAAAAAAGAGGTGGAAATTACCAGTTAGCACCTTGTCACATCAAAGGAGGTGGTGGTTAGAGTGAGAAGGAAAAATGCTGGCTTCATCTGGATGACTACAAATGATTGCACCCAACAGAAACCACTTTGAAAAACTGCAAATCACAATGGATCCAAGTGGATCTTCCCTGTTGCGTAGCTGCACCGTTGCTTGCAACATAAGTGTAGCAGTGTTTTCTGGACAGGAAGGCAAGAAACTAGTAAAATTCAGGATTAACTAAGATTTGACTTAAAATCATGGACAAACAGAATTGCAACACATTAAAACTAACAAATTCCTTCAGTTTCTTGGATTACATTATTATTGATCATGCTAGCTGGATAGAAAAGATTCTCCCTTCCTCCTAATCCACATTTCCATATACCTTAACATGGTTTTCATGCTGCATTGCCTTCTACAGTGCTTTGTGAATGGCTGCTGTAATGATTTTATAACATTTAAGCCTTGATATAACTGTCATTTTCTCAATTTTTTAGCATTGCATTTCCCTTCAACCTTGGTTTGCAGTTCCTTCCTGTTCCTCCTTAAATTCGCCAAGTTAGGGTAACACTATATGAATTCAACAAAGCGAACTTCAAAGGATTCTAAGTTTCTCTGGGCTTTGCCTCAACAGCTCAACATGGCTAGCCATTGAAGACCATAAAGTGGCACCCTTTCTGTAGCCATGGCTCATGTTATCATGTCCAGTCAAGGCATTTTGGCATCTGAGGATGACAATCTCACAAGCAGCAATTCTTTCTTCCTGGTAGTGGGAATAAAAGGCACACAAATTAAATTATTCATTTATTTAAAATATTTTTAAATCCCGTCTTTCCCCTTAAAAATAACCCAACTTGTCTCGTGTCCTTAAATATTTAATGTAGTGTCCTTTATGATGCCCAATGTCATTGACCTCAGGCTGCCTAATGGTAGAACAAGATGTTTTCAGAAAGACCTAGGAGCTCACATGGCCCACAGTCACTGACCAGGCTAGAGAAGAAGCCCTATTAAGTCATAATCTGCCCACTTGTTATCAACACACTTAGAGAGAAGCTGCTAACCCCTCTCTTCCCTTCCCCATGGCTGCTTTCTCCATGTGGAGCATGATGAGTCTGAAGAGCAGAGATGTCTGACCACAGACAGAGCCTATGTGCCAGCTGGGACAGTCTCTCCTGAAGACTCGTCACTTTCTGTGTGGAGAAAGCCAGTCTCCTTTCCCTAGAGAGGACAAACAACAGGTGGGTAGCAAACTGAATCTGGCTTAAGTTTCAAACTGTAAGGCTCCTGGCAAGCCCCCGGAACCGGAGAAGATGCTCATAGTGGTGGTGAACCTTCGGCCCTCCAGATGTTTTGGACCACAGCTCCCACAGTCCTTTGTCACTGGCAATCTAGGCTCAGAATTCTGGGACTTGTGGTCCAAAACATCTGGAGGGCCAAAGATTCACCACCACTGCAAAGTGTGGTTGCGTGGCTAACAACATGAAGGGTCAAGGAATGCTTCATCCCTTGTCTTGATTTGTAAGACAACGTAACAGCCCTTTAAGACTTTGCGTGTTTTAAAAAAGCTGAAGTTCAGTGCCACCTATGACACCTTCCCTTCTGAGAAGTGGTACTGGAACCTTTGGGACTTCAGCAAAATCTGCTGCACCCTAGAACAGTAGTTGCCAACCTGGGAGTCAGGACCCCTTTTGGTGTGTGTGTTGAATGACCATTTCACAGGGGTCACCATGAACCAGTGAAGAAAAAGGCACACATGGCTTGGGTCTGGAGGAAGAGGGGGAGGAAGGGGGTGTAATAGTGAGTTACAGCTAGATAGGTTGGAGGGGATATCAGTCAATGGCATCAGAGGCTGCGATTGCCTGAGGGTGCCTGTAGAAGGAAGTTCTCTATGGCGCCTGCGGCAGTGGCCTGCCAAAGGGGGCTTTTGGCCTCTTCCAAGCAGGGCAAGGGGTCACCACAACAGGAGGAACTGTATTAAAGGGTCGTGGCATTAGGAAGGTTGGGAACCACTGCCCTAGGACACTCAGAAGACTCAAAAGTTTATCCTATAAAAGTGTTTTTTTTCTTCTTCTTCTTAGCTTACATGTCATCGAATGAAGCTTTTGTGCATATATCAAGGGCTGTGGGGGAGCGGAAGAGAACACTCATTTTTGGGCAGCCTCATCCATGACGTGATCCATCACTCCAGTTCTGATTCTGGGGAAAGGAACTGAAATGAGGTATTGAAATCACCAAACATTTTACATAATTTCCCTGGCCTGTTCATTTGCTTCACTGCAGTCTTACATTAAGTGCACACACTGTCAGAGTGGAGCAATCAGAATTACTGATGCCGTGTCATGAGTGACAGAAATGGAAATCATGTCAGGCCGTGTGTAAAAGTGAGCTACAATTGACTTTTTAATTCCTGCATCTGAGGGTGCCATCAGACTGGCACTTATCGTGCTGTTTGGTCCACTGCGAGGATAAGTTGGTTAATTCCTTTTTATGGTGTTCATATGCAGTAATATAAATCCTGGAATGTCCTGAGACCCTTCCTACTCACACTTTCCTTGTTTCCTGACAGTGTTCCTCCTCCTCCTCCTCCTCCTCCTCCTCTCAGTTTTGGTTCATTTCCGGCCTGTCCCAACAGTGCCCCCAAATGGCATCCCAGCCCTCCAGCCAAACCGGTTTATCCGGCTTCAGCCAGCTCCAATGAGCTCATGTAGACAAGCTCTGAGATAATCCAATTTGATTGTTGTGATTTATTAGACTGAGGAAACAACATTTGCTGACCTTTGCGCCTTCAATTTGTTTCTCTCTAGCCGAAATTTTATCAGGGAACAGATTTAAAATGATTCTCGGGGAAAAGACCCAAGCCTCTTTCTGAGCAGCTACACATTTTACATGAGTTGCACGTGGAAGTTGATGATTTGATTTTATCAGCTATTCTCCCTTTTGATATAATTAGCACTGAGTACTCGTTAGTTCGGCGTGAGACCTCCCCTTCACAGAGTTGAAGTTTCAGTGTACTTAGCCACACTGCAGTAATTTTAACAAATCAGCAGAGGCAAGTTACTGGAAGAGGAAATGACACTTGAATTCCATTATGCATCTGCAGATTTCTTGGGCCATTTCTTCCTGCTGGTATCACGTGGTGATGACTATAAGCATGGGAAATGATGCCTCCCTTCCTATCATCCTTCCTTTCCCCCTACAAGGCAGCACGTCCCTTTGTGCAGGGGTGCCACTGATCATTAAGAAGATTTATTCAAAATATCTTATGCAATCTTTCACCAGGTTCACCGGAAGGTATTTGAGGGTGGCTTATCATTATGTAAGATCCAAAATATCTTAGCAAAAAACAGACAGCCTATCCGCCTGGAGGATTTGCTCAACCTCTTTAGCACCCATGGTACCAGGACTCCATCCTGATCATCCAGGTGACTGGGAGGTGGAAACTAATACTTGCTTTCCAGGCGTGTGTTTTTTACACCTCTGGGAGATAGTTTAATATTGTTCTGCTCTGCCCTGATTTCCTAGGACTGTGTGGACCCCAAAACTGTGTTTGATGGATGTTGTGCTATACACTTTGTGGGTGGGTGTCATTTGATGACACTTCCTTATGCCTATGTTTCTGCAGTGCTGTCTCTATTCCTGGATGCCTTACTGCCACTTTGGCTTATTTTCCTTAGGATATTAGTCATTCCTGCATTCTGCTTTAAAATGTTGTAATTTTTGCTCTATAATGCAGAAGAAAACTAAAAATATTAGAAAAAGCAAAGCAAAAAGCAAAGTGTACTGCATATATATATCATCCCATAGTACCTAAAGAACTCTGGGCTGTTTACAATTTAATTATGTAGGCTACACTCCCACCAGCAAGTTGGGTACTCATTTTACCAACCTCGGCTAGGAGGCTGAGTCAACCATGAGCTGTCTACCTGGGATTGAACCCCAGGGCGTGAGCACAGAAAGCATTGTGGGGGGAGTGTGAAGAGTTTGAGAACAGTGGAACAAGTAAAAGAAGGAAGGAAAAAGTTAAATAGTGTTGGAAAGGGGTTGGGGAGAGTAGACAAAAGGGGACCTCCATCTGTGCTGGGACTGAGAGCTCAAGGAGAAATTCGAGATATGTTTGGGACACCCATGTTGGGACACATGTGGGACAATTCCAGATGTGTGTGGACAGGTGGGACAGGTACATCAGTAACAAGGTGCCAACACAGGTACGATCTGTTCAAATCTGCAAAAAACTTTGCAGCAGCAACAGCAGCAACAAAATACCAGAATGACCCACAAGAGCTCTAGAATTGGAGACAACGTCACAAGATGATTTTAGTATAAGGTTTTTATTATTGTTTTAATTATTTATTGATGTTTGATGTTTTTAACTGTTTTAATTCTTTGATTGGAAGCCGCCCAGAAACCTTTGGGTAGTGGGCGGCATATAAGTTGTAAAAGTAAAAAAATAAAAAATAAAAATAAGAACGAGAGTATCTACACCAGATTGCGCTCGCAGTTTGATCCCACTATTCATCTTCATAGTAGCTTCATCCTATGGAATCCTGGGGTCTCTCATATGGCGAGGTAACTCAGAATACTCTGCCGTTGTTAAAGGGAGGAATGCCGTGTTCAGTAGTCTTGGGCCCCATGTTACACCCAGGATTTTATTACTACAAGCGTATTAAGAGGTTGGAGGTACAGCTGGGGCAGTTGGCCCAAATTCCTTCATCCAGGCTTCCTATGCCCTTCCTGTCTCTTTCATGAACTCTGAAAGAATATGACAATGTAAGGAAAATATTATTGTACTTAAGACTCATATTTTTGCTCTTTAGCTCAGTATAAATAATCTAGGGTGATTTTAGTGCTTTAATCTTTATTTTATTTTATTTTTTGTATTATATTTGCTGCAACTGCCATGGGTAGTGCCTTGGAATGAATGAGAGAAGAATATAAATCCATTTTCCGCTTATAGCCACATGGCAATGGACGAGGGAGAGAAAGTTAACAATCTATTTTTAAAAAAGTATTCAGCCCTTTCTGCTCATGTACCTAAAAGTCATGTAATGAAGACAGGGAGGCATCACCATCCCCAGCCTCTAGTGAGGCGGTTGCTGGCTGGGTCACAATCATCTTAATCTACCAGCCGTCTACACAGGAAGGCAGTGTGTCTGTAGACAGAAGCACATTCTAGGTGTTTCAGCTTCTTCCACCATTTAGGGAGAGCCTCTGTAGCGCAATGGTTAGGAGCAAAGGTGGAAAAATGGGACTAGAAGTGGTTGATTGGTTGCTAAAATGGCCCTGTTCTAGTTCTCCAAATATTACAACGCTAGGCGGCCATGTTTGCAAACAAAGAATGACCACGTTGCTTCACATAAGGGCTTCGGGCAATATTCTCATAAGTTGGCTCTTGATTTTTGCTCTCAGTTTGTTTGTTTGTTTGTTTGTTTGTTTGTTTGTTTGTTTGTTTGTTGGATTTCTATACCGCCCATCTGGCAACGCCTCTCCCACAGACCCACAAGGATGCCAGATAATTTGACAAAAAAATGATGTGCGTTCGTCTTTGAAGAAAAAAATGTAGAGGAAAGTAAAGAAATCAGTGAGATGGAGGTGGTGGAGAGAGGTGATTTCCTTTAAAGATAGAGTTCATATTTTGCTATAACTAGAAATTATCCTAGTTTAACTTCATTTTTTTTGGCCATAATTGAGGTTTCATCACCAGTACATACAAACATTACTGTAAGTAATGCCAAAATATTTGAAATAAGAGTACATGTCTGTACTTTCAGGTATCTGGGGAATTTTCTGTTGAACTGTCATCCATGGAGAAATGTTTCTATAAACACAGGAACTTTTTCTCTACCATCTATGAGTTGATCCAGTCTGCGAGATGCATGACAGTATGAGGAAATACCTGAATAATTCTTTTGTGTAGACCGTTTTAAAAACATCTTTCCTTGAAACTTAGATTGGGATGGCTCCCTTAGGAGCAATGAATGTTCGTAAATCAGTGAGATCAAAAAGTTTAAGCAGTGCTAGACTACCACCCTCCTCATTATGCTGTCATGAAATGGTAATGTGAATGGAAATGAATGTTTGAATGCCTTTGAAATGTTTCTGCCCTGTCTGTACCTAAAAGGCAAGTTAGAACAAAGCGGGAAAGAGCAACAAACAGTTGAAAAGGAAGAACACAAATGCAAGAATTTCAACCCTTTACACTTGGAATTTTAAAAATTCAGAAATTCCACATATTCAGAACTCTGTTATAGTCAATTGGAATACTATATAGTAGAGATGGGCACAAAATGAAAAAAAATATGTTTTTTCATTTCATTTTTTGGTTTATTTTTTCTTCGTTTCATATTGTTTCATTTTTACCAAAGTTTTACTTAAAAATTCATTTCATTTGTCGTTTCACTTCAGTTTTCATTTTTTCTTAAAACACCACTGTCTCTCGCCGCCGCTCACTTTGGTGGCACAAAGACAGTTTAAAAATCCTGCACCTGTTGGAAGTACAAACACAACATATAATGTCAAAATATTGTGAAAGAACAGCTAGCCGTTAGCCATGGGGCTTTGGCGTACCTGGGGGATGGATACTACAGTCCTATGAGGGTGAGGCAGAAGATTGTATTGGAATTTGTAACCTGTGTCACTGTATTAATAAGTTAATATTTGGCAACCTGCCTGGTGTGGATTTTGTTCTCGCCCAACAGCAGATTACAAGATTGTCTCCTATGATCAACCAGGGATGCTGGTAAGCATTGGTTCCAGATTTAATACAAAGAGATCCCTATACAGTATACTGTGCAATGGAGGAATATGTCCACCAGGGACTCTAGGGCGCCAGAATTACAAGGTCAAAGGCATGATTCCATTGTTAGAGAACTGGATCTAGGACAGGGCTGTTCAAATTTGAACAGGCCAAGGTCTACTTTTTCCAGCCCAAAGTGCTTGAGGGCTACTACACTAAAACCTCTACTTACGAATTTTATCCATTCCGAGCACATGTTCATAAGTAAAAAAAGAATTGTAAGTAGAGCAGCAGTTTCCCATAGGAATGCATTGAAAATCAATTAATCCATTCTGAAAGGAACTGATTTCAATTGCGCCATGGCCCTTGAACTGCTCCACTCAGCTGAGACAGTGGGCTGGCAGACCCAGAACTTTGCTGGGGCAGTGGTGGTCCTTGGGATGGGGGAGGGAGGGGTGAAGAACTTATCCCCTCACTTTTAAAATTGATGACTGGCGGGCTACTTTTGAACCCTTCGCGAGCTACCGGTAGCCCACGATCTACCTCTTGTGCAGGCCTGATCTAGCATATAAGACATTCGGGGGAAGTACATTGTATATTGCTAGTTTGAAAGCACACCGTTCCCGTGGGTTCTCTACAAAATTCAAGTAGTTCACTGGCTTATCAATGTATAAAGGGAGTTGCAAGAACTATCTAAATATGGCATTAGTTGATGAATTTCATATATTTCTGAATCCGAATACATACTCTAGGAGTACTAAAAATGACTGTCATAATTGTTGGCTGAAGCAGCATATTGTATGCTATTATGAGGACCACATCTAGGCATTAAAGTTGGAAAACATTAGTTCCTGTTTATATGGGAACATCATGTGAAGAAGGTGTCCCCTTTTCTGCCTCATTGGTTGCTGCACAAATTAGGTGATGTACGAGGGAGACATATATTTCATGATCGTCCATCAATAACTTCTATTTATTTTCATTCCTTTCATTTCATTTCATTTCATTTATTTTTATATTTATATACACCGCCAGATTTTCCCAGACAGGAACTCAGGGTGGCTAACAAAAAATAGCATACAACAAATACAGAGAAAAATAATAATTGGTTCCACAATATGACATAAAGAACAAAACCAAACCCAACAACAATCAGTAGAACCAAAATTTAAAACAGCTAAAAATACATAACATTACTAAGGCAAGATGGCGAAAAATGGGCAGACAAACAAACTCATAACGCCTGCTTATAAAAATAAATCAGTCTCCTTGATCGCCGAACGCAGCCATATAAAGCCAAGTTTTTAACAGCTTCTTAAATGCTGGGAGGGACTCTGCAGTCCTAATTCCACTTGGAAGGTGGTTCCACAGTGTTGGACCCACCACCTAGAAAGCGTGATTCTGGGTGGAGGTTTTATGAGCCTCTGGGGGCGGGGGACCTGGAGAGCAAGGGACTGAGATGTTCTGGTGGGCTGGGCCGACGTTGACCTCCGGATGATATACTCCATCAGATATTCTGTTCCCAACCCATGGAGGGTTTTGTAAATCAAAGCCAATACCTTGAACCTTATTCGGGAGGCAACGGGTAAGCAATGCAAGCGAGCCAGAATGGGGGTGATGTGGTTGTATCGACCTGCACCAACCACCAATCTGATCGCAGCACTCTGCACCCACTGCAATCCACTGAACAAGGGTCAAGGGAGGTCGCATGTAGAGAGCGTTGCAATAGTCTATCCTTAAAATGACTAGCGTTTGCACAACTGTCCTTAGGGAGTCGCTGTCAAGGTAAGGGCAGATCTGGGCATTAGCCTGAGTTGGTAAAATGCTGCCCTGGACACGGCTGCCACTGTGTCCATCTGGCCAAAGACCACTCTGGGCAGTTTACAACATGAACATAACAACGGTAATCATGATCCAAGCCAACATAACAAAAAATAATAAATCAAAAAAGAGAGAGCACAAAATAGACAATATATTTAAAAATACAAAAGCCTAAACACAGATTCATCCTGTTGTGTAGCCAGCTGGGCCAGTCCTCTTATTAGTCATGGGATGCACCCACCCAAGTCAACTAATTTGAAGGGTCACAAAAGGTCAGATATTGTTAGTTATCTAATGCATGGTTGTGGTATTTTTATTGCCACTGAGAAAGAAGAGGCCTTGTTGGGTCCCCCACCCTCCAGGCGACAAACAACATAGTTTGCTTTGGATACCTTGAATTCAATGGCTTTTGGGGTTGGGACATACCATCTGCTGCTCTGCCTTAGGCAGCAGAATGACCCAGGACAACCCCATGGCCTTTGTCCTGTCTCCAATCATGGGAACTATGGGATCCTGTACAAAATATAGTTCCATTTAATGTAGTCTTCCTATGTAATTGATAAATCCCATTATAACTTCACTCCTTTGGCATAGCTCCCCAAGGACTCCCAGGTTCAAAACCAAGTGGAAACATGGGGTATTTTGGGTAACTACTTGCAGCAGGAATAAGGGTCAATAAAATACAAAATGCATAACCACAACATGCAGAAACAGCTAAAAACAATGTACAGTAAACACCTTTCCCGTAGCCAACAAGAAGCTACACACCAAATGGAAAGAGCTAGTCCTGAATGTCCATAAGAATGTATGTGTAGCATCTTGACAAGGATTATATTGTTTTTTTGTTGCCATATTCCCCTCCTGCTGAGCATTTTAATCATCGGAATATCCAGGGCTTTGAAAAAAATTGATAGAGAATCTCAGAATTCCCCCCTCCACCCATCTCTCTGTGTGTAGTTTCAGATAGGTGGCCATTGGGAATAGATTAATTTAAATAGAAGTAAGTCAAATGCAGTTTGCACTTTTGAAAAGGTGATTAGTATTGTCGGCAGATCAGCAGAACATGTGTATGCAAAGACATCTCTCTCTCTCTCTCTCTCTCTCTCTCTCTCTTTACAAATGCACATTTTGTAAACTTAAAGAAGTGGATCTTCCTTAGCCAGGAGAAAGGCAGACATGAGCTCTCTCTTTGTACGTCTGCTTGGTGGTGGGATATGTCAGTTCTTTATAAAGAAGGGGATCAGGTGTAAAAGCGGGTGGGGGGGGAGAGCAAGTGTTTCCTCTACCATATTAGACTTCAGCGCAGATGTAAGTATAAAATGCCCCACAAGTCTTGTAATTGCGAAAATCCATCAAATGGCCTGACAACGGCTCTAGCGTTTCCTGAAGCGATAAAAGTTGAATTTATTTCACTTTTGGAAAGGGGGCAGTATCACCTTCTGGAGGCTTTAATGAAATGCCATAAAACAGGAGGGGAAACGGTGTTGTAATAAAAAGGTTGTCAGCAGTGGACTGTTTGTTGAAACATTCTAGGAGGAAGGAGATGCAAGGGAGGGCCGGGAAGGATGATTACTACTTTGGAAGCCTAACGCATGAAGGGGGGTAAACTCATCTCACACACAACAAGACACACAAACCGTGGCTGCATGAACCAAAGGTTTCCAGCCCATGCTATGGATCCTGGATAGCCACTGGAGAGCCAGAGAGAGAAATGCATTTAAAGGCATGTCCGTTACATCTCTGCTTTAAGGATCCTGCTCTCCCACGCAGCAGTTGCCTGCTAAAGCAGTTACAGTAGGACACCCTGTATGCACAGTGGATTGGTTCCACTCCCTCCTGCGGATACCGAAATCTGTGGATACCGAAATCCCCAGATAATAATGAGTGTTCAATATGAACTATAGTAAAAGGGGGGTAGAAAAATATTATAACATGTATGACCAGAACTGGCTGCTAGATACCATGCAATGCATAATGTTTTCAGACCACCAATAAGTGAAACTTATCTGTGGATACGGGGGGAATCTTGCTGTAGCAAGCTGTCTTTTTATTCAGTAAAAGCTTTTTATCTGACACATTTTTTTTTGGCTTAATACTCCCTAGTACTGCCTCAAAGGTCAATTTTGGTGTGACACTTTTTTGCATGACTCTTCTAATTTAGATCATACTGTTTGCCCTATTTTAACTGGACCAACTGGATCAAAAAACACTATTCAGAAAACATCAGTGGGAGGGCATAATAAAATGAGTGTGAGCCCATGTGGTCTGTGGTCTCATTTGGGAGGGGTGTTTCACTCTTTCCCTCCCTCGTTGCCCATGTCCTGCTTTGCAAATCTTGAGGGTCATTACAGCCTGCCAATACTTCCTTACTGTAGACACCTGGTGCTTCTGGGTGGGGGGAATGGGAGCATAGCTGTCAAGTGTTCCCCACGGGGGACTGGGAACTCCAGGGAGGCAGGGTGCTAGCAGCCAGGCTCTCCGGATAGGGGGGTGGAGCCTCATTTGCATACAGGGTTCCCAGAATCCCTTGCGGTGGCTTCAAAATGCTCACTGTGACCTAGGTGACTCGGCTTTCTAGGGGGATATATATACCAATCTGGACAGCTGGTGGCGTGTGGGTTAAGGGTTGCACAGGGAGAAGTGTTCTCTGGTGGGCCACCTGGCAGGCGGCCACACGGCCGCCCAGCGGCATCCGGAGCTCAGCAACCCACCTCTAGAAATGCAGGGCATTTCAGGGGAAAATAACCTTGCCAGTGAAGTTGGGAGATAGAGGGATAATCAGAGCCGCCATTTAAAAATCATTCATAGCCAACGCAACAAGTCAAAGTGAAGAATTGATATGTGTATGACTTTTTGCGCAGGGGAGGGGGTCAGATCAATGATTCTTTGCAAGGTTGCTAGCCGGTTGTCCTGGAGAATTTCAGAAAAAGATCCAGAGATGCTTTGATGTTTCATATTGTCAAAGAGAAGTCTCAGGTAGCCTTTCCTTGAACTGATTGATGGGAAGCATACATTAGCCAAAGTGCTCACGAGTACTGTAAATGCTTCCTCTCTCTCTCTTTCATCCTCCACATTAATAATCTCAAGTATTCGCATAAACAAATGCAAGGGAGAATCAAGGGCAAATGGGTTGAATGATCAGAAGCACCCCTCACACGCCCCCTCCAGCCTGCTCTGGTTGTGAGCTGCCTTGTGGCCCTGGCCGTCTAAGCCGCAGGTAAGAGTACAGTGGTACAGTTGACTCCCCCAGAAACTGGCCATGAAAAATGGATTTTAACTCAGTTAATGACATAGATCAGGGATGGCGAATCTATGGCACGCATGCCAAAGGTGGCACGCGGAGAGCTTTCGCCTGGCACATGACAGGCTCCCTGCCCCCCCCAGTTCCCCCTCCGCTGGACCAGTCATGAGGAATTTGCGGAGGGGGAAGTAGGGGGGGCAGGGAGCATGTTGAGTGCCAGGACGACCCTACGGCCGCCGTCCCCATCGCCGCCCTCACCCCCGCCCCCTGCCGACCAGCCTCCGCCCACCTCCGCCGCCATCCCCATCGCCGCCCTCGCCCCTGCCCCCCGCCGACCCAGCCTCCGCCCGCCTTTGTCCCCATTGCCGCCTCCGCCCCCCTGCCGCTGCTGCCAATGCCTCAGACAGCAGGTTCTTCCACTCGGGGAAATGCAGCACATGGGTTGTCCTTGATTTTTATTATTATTACATTTTAACGTACAGGGCAGGAGAAATTATGTGTGGGATTCTTCAGGGTTGGAGTGAGGCTTCTATTGCTTAGCCGCTGGTGTCACCTCTCCGCTGTAATAATTCTAGAGCAATTACCACTATTTATTTATTTATTTATTTATTTATTTATTTATTTATTTATTTATTTAT
>JAHTLZ010003542.1:12576052-12588657 GCA_023846285.1 Phrynocephalus versicolor | reverse complement strand
ATTTATTTATTTATTTATTTATTTATTTATTTATTTATTTATTTATTGCCACGGACTTACCTTGCAGAATCGTTTGGAGGATACGCAGCAGAGGAAGATCAAAGACACCAATATGTGCTACTTTGAGAACATTGGGGGGGAGGGGGAGGTATATATGGGGTGGGGATGAATGATCAAATGCCTCAGCTCTGCACATGTTCCATGGGGGGTGGGGGTGGCAGAAGGCATCAGAAGGGAAACAGTGGCTTAGAGGCTTCCATTCAGCACAATGGTGATCCTTGGAGATTCCTCAGACATTCACTGAGGGGGTGAAGAGGCTCCTTCTGGATCCGTGGCATAGAGGCAGAGGAGGCTGAGGACGCCAGAGTGTTTTATGTGGTACCATGATTTTATCTACGCAGTTAAGGCTGAAAGATGCTTCCTTGTTTTCCTGACATCAGGCAATGGCTTGACTGGCATGGGGATTCATACAGCCCTCTGTCAAGGATCTTGTCAGGGCAAGAGTTCAGACAGCAAACGACACTCTCAGCCACAGGGACTGGGACACACAACCCCAAACCTAAGGTCAACAGAAGAGCCCTTGCCACACCCAGCGCCAGGACCACGGAGGGCTGCCGGAGCAGAAGGCTTGGCGCTCATCCACAAAGACATCGGAAGCCCAGTAGGAAACGAGGCTACCCCTTTCCAAGATGAAAGGAAAGCGCATGGGGGACACACACCAAGATGGCTGAGTCCCAGGGGGTAGGAGGGCGGGAGTCCGGAAGGAGGTGGGTTGAAAGAGAGAGGAAGGATCATGCTCCATTACCCAAGCAGCAAAAGGAACAACCGTGAGCAATTTTTGAAGCCTTCAAGGCCATATCTTAATCATTCTCAAGCGATAGGTTGCTGTAATCTCTTAAATGGATTGGAATGAAGGACGGAAGGACCCAGCACCATTTTATTCTCTCTCTTTCTCTCTCTCTCTCTCTCTCTCTGAAGAGAAAGAGAAAGAAACTGAGAGAGCAACCAACCACATCAATAAATCTTAATGGAATTTTAATGGCCTGATTTGTATTGTTTTCTGTTCACTACATGAGATACAGGTAAATGTGAATCAGCCCAAAGTTTGCCTCCCCAGCCCTTACTTCTCCCCCTCTCCTGTTGGCGCTTCTACCTCTTTCTCAATTGAATACATTTGGATTGGTTCAGACCATGTGATTGCTTGAGCCAATGCACCTTCAAGGCTAAATGGGCTACCCAAAGCTTCTTAGGGCGCTTTTACATGACCCCTAAGATCCGCTGGCCACTTAAATTCGGACCAGAGGTCTTGGGGGCTTGTCGCTCTTCCTGTGTTCCCACCCCCTCCGCACTTCCTTGCTCCTGTCTCCGTGAGGGGAGGGAGAAAAAAAGGGAGAAAAGAATGCAGGCTCACCTCCATCTGCCGGTGGAAGCTGCCCCGAGCCCCGTCGTCGTGGTGATTCCTGTCTCTTAAAAGGGGCGGCGGGGACAAAAAAACAAACACAAAGCGAGGAGAGCCCGGCACTCACTGCTTTACATCCGCATCAGAAATTTTTCACCCTCGGAGATCAGGTACTTTTAAAATGTGCTAGGACACGCTTAGGTGGGCGTGGTCACACTTAATTTTCTTTAAAGTCCAGAGCTGGTGGGAAAACAATTTTAAGCTCCGCATCTGGGAGCCCTTTGCATCGGATTTTAGGGGTCGTGTAAAAGCGCCCTTAGTTGAAGATGATGATGAGAGAGGGTTTTTTCCAAACCATTTATTATTAGTTTTTAAAGAGCCTAGTGCAAGCCTGGGTGTGAGAGGGCAGCTGAGGACCAAGCAGAAAAAAGGAGTGAGAAGTCAGCCGAAGATGTGGAGGAAACTATGAATTAGCAGCTTGTTAGGATAGATTTGCATAGGTTGTTAAGGTAACTTGGATGTAGAGGCTCCTGCAGATCTGGAGAGTCGCTTAACAAGCTGCAAACAAGGTGGATTGCCAATTTCCTTCAATCAGTTTTTGCTGACTCCTATATATTTGACTAAAGCAAACCTGCCTGGGGAAACCCAACTTCCTAGGATGCTGCCTCACAATGGATCCATTCACATTTTTTCCGGCTATGTGGTTGCACCCAGAGTGAAAGCGGAGGAGAGGAAGGCTAAGAGCAAGACAGTGAAGTAGAGGACAAAACTTAACAAGGCAGGAAAAAGCAGACAAATAAACATGAAATGTTGTGTAAGTGCATTCTGAGAGGGAAATAGCATTAAAAAGTTGAACGTGTCGAACATTTGCAATTACCGCATTTTCTGTCTATAAGATGCTCCTATCTATCTATCTATCTATTTTAGAGTATTTTTACCCCACCTTTCTCCTTGGAAAAGGACCCGAGGCAGCTTACAGTAACGAGGGACAATGTATAGTCCAGTATAATTAAGACATGTTCAAGTACAGAGAACAGGGATTTATTTATTTATTTATTTATTTATTTATTTATTTATTTAAGAGTATTTTTTACCTTGCCTTTCTCCTTGGAAAAGAACCCAAGGCGGCTTGCAGTAACGAGAGATAATATACAGTCCAATAAAATTAAGTTTGAGTCAACATTTCTCTGAACCTAACTAATCTCTATCAGTCTTAACACTTACAGCATTAAAAGACAACATTACATTAAAGCTACAAGAGAATGTGAGGAGTTAAAAAGAGAGTAAAATTTCATGTAAAAGTTGTGAGTGGAGTTGGGAATGAAACACGAAAATGGCATTTCATTTCATTTTTGTTTAGTTTGTTTTTGGTTTTTTCGTTTGAAATGAAAAATTTAAAAAATTCATTTCATTTTTCTTTTTTAATCTATTTTGACACTGCTTAAGTGGCCCACAGGGCTCTGCTGCCCACCTCCCCAAGTTCCAATCAGCCAGCACACAGGGCCCTGCCGGCTGCCCCCCCCCCCCAATGCCGATCAGCTGGCATGTGGGGCTTCGATGGTGAAAAAAAGTTTTAAAAGCTCGCACAATTCCCCCACCTGATCGGGCACGTTGGGAGGGAATGGTGTGGGTTTTTTAAAGCAGCTTCCCATAGGAATGCATTGCTTCAACGCATTCCTATGGGAAAACGAAAAATGAAACAGAATGAACCAAAAAAATTCATTTCGTTGGGCTCTATCACACGTCCTTAAAAATCCAGATCAAATTTCAAGATAAACCATGTCCAAAAATCTTGTTTTTATGGCCACCAGGCTTTTTTAACAAAAGAAAACCCAGTAACACCCCCTTTAGTGAGTTTTCCAATAGCTACTGGAGAAGCTGGGATTTTTTTTTACCTCTGTTAAAAAAAGCTCATTTTTTTTAAGAGCTAGACGTCGTGGGAGCACATAGATGATTTGGTTTTCTTTTCTTTTCTTTTTCTTTTTCTTTTTCTTTTTCATAGTGCCGACTGGCTGTTCAAGGGGCTGGTCAGCACTGTTGTTGTTTTTTTTAATTCACCCCCCCCAGCGCTGCTCAGCTGGTCCTTTCGCTGGTTGGGCGCTTTTTTTAATTTTAATTTTTTATTTTTATTCCTCCCACCTAGCGCCAGCCAGCTGATTTTTGGCGCTTTTAAAATTTTCTTTTGATTTTTATCCTCCCCCCCCCCAGCGCTGCTCAGCTGGTCCTACGGCTGGTCAGGTGCTTTTTTAAAAAAAAAATTATTCCCCCCCCCTGCCTGCATCACTTCTCAGCTGGCCTTTTTTTTTTTTTTACTTCCTTGTCCGTGGGAACGGACATCCCACATCTTCCATCACATGACCCAGGAAGAGGAAAACCCAGACTTTCGCATTCACAAGATCGTCCCCCAGGTGAGATAGCAGCAAAAGGGGCAGTTCATTTTTCATTCTGTGAGGGAATAAAACAAAAAAAAACGAAAAATGAAACTGAAAAATTGTTTCGTGCCCATCTCTAGTTATGAGGGATGGAAACTAACATTGAAAACATAGTGTCAATGCAATCACACAAGGTTATAAGTGGTAATAAGTGGTTCTCTCTTGTGAAAGGTTTCCCATTCCATCATCACCCCTATCCTCTGCTTCTTCTGAGGCTTTCTCAGGATCCATTTTGACCTGGGGAAGCTTTGTGGAACCTTGAAACTGAGGGGCGGGGAGGAAAGGAGCATTTAATGCTCAAAATGTGCCACCAATTGTCCCAATCTCAGCATCAGGACCAGCAGCAATTGTAACTTGAATGCTGAACCATCCATCTCTCAACCCATTTGTTGCTGAAGCAGGGCTCATGGGCTCAGTGACAATATGTTTCTTTTGTGAATGGATCCAAATGGGAGAAGGGTCCCCAACACTTGTACCCCCCTCCCCCTCACTCTGATAATTTCCCTTGTGTGTTGCTTTTTGGTGTGCCAGCACTGACAAGGCCACAGTGAGAGGAGGAGAGGGGAAACAGGGCAGGTGCCCTGGCTGCCACACTTGGGGGGGGAGTGCCAAAATAATAAACTACTACAGTATTTATACTATTCCGCAGCTTCCCCCTCCCACACACACACTGTGTGGGGGTGGGTGCAAATCCATGTTTGTCTTGGTGGACACAGACCCCCTCTTGATGGCCTGAGCAGTGGGTCCATTTTATCATTCAGACCAAGACAGGGAGGGGAGCTCAGGGATTTCTCCTCACGCACCCTTTTCACTGCACACATCATGCCCACAGCAATGCAAAGCCAGTCGAGAAACAGCTCCTCCTGTTCCTCACCCTCTGAGGCACCACAACGCCCCTTTCCCCTGGCCATGGATTTTGGCCTTCAAATCTCAGGGAATATGACGCTCTGGGCTGGCTGACTCTGTGTAGGCCGAAATGGGGTAGATGGACCAAGAACTTGACCTGTCGAAAAACAACATTAGGTAGAAAGCACAGAGGATATCCTAAACCCTTTTCAGAACTACACTACCTACCAGACCTGGTCTTGTCTCCTCCGCGCCCCCCCCTGCTTTTTAAGTTTGCAATGCTAGTGTTTCATTTGATGTATAGTCAGCAGCAGCAGCCATTGTGCAGCATCACTGAACTGTAATATGCGTTGTTTTATTATCCACTCTGTTTAAGGGGGCTGTATAAACTATAAAATACACTTTGCATGGCGGCTTCATTTTTTAATGGGATTTCCTTAAATGGTGTGAGCAAATTGTTTTTCCAGACCCCTGAGCGGTCTTTTAAATACTGTACAAACTTGACTGTACCCTAATTTACACAGTTAGCGGCCAAGGGTGTTCATGGGTGAAAGTGGAATTGTATTAGTTTTGCTTCTTGAAAGGAAGCACTGAGCTATACCTAATGCTGTCGCTGCATTCTGCCTTGGCTTACGACAAGAGAAAATGCAACACAACGGGAGACTTCTTTAGCAGCGAACCCTGCTGTGTTCAGTAAGACTTACTCCCAGGTAGATGAAGACTATCTTGTGGCCTGGCTACCAAATGCATCAACAATGTATGGTGATTTTCAAGGAAATCTAGTTTGTTTCTAAATATATAGGCCCATGATACACTGACACATATGGGAAACAATGCCACCGCAGGAACAAATTGCCGCTAACGGGTCCCTGCTGTGATGCCTCATGTGATTCTGCATCCTGTGCGAACCAGGCGGCTTTGTGGCTGAGACAGAATCCAAACAGTTGCTTTTGTATTCACGGCTACCTGCTCGTGAAACGAGCCTCTGCGTGGATTCCAGCTTGGGTGCAGAGCCACCCAAATTCAAATGCACGGGGGAACCGCATGGCAGATGGTGTCGGGAACTGCAGATGGGACTCAAATCAAGTTGGCAACATCTCTGTTATGCCAGCGGAAGGTACACAAGAGGATTTTGGCCATATTTTATTTATTTATTTATTTATTTAGAATATTTTTACCCCCACCTTTCTCCTTGGAAAAGGACCCAAGGCAGCTTACAATACTGAGGGACAATATACAGCCCAGAACATTTAAGACAGGCATATCCAAACTTTGGCCCTCCAGATGTTTGGACCACAACTCCCAGAATTCCAAGCCTGTATTTCCAATGGCAGAGGACTGTGGGAGTTGTGGTCCAAAACATTTGGAAGGCTGAAATTTGGACAAGCCTCATTTAAGAGATATTCAAGTTTAGAAACAGAGAATTAGAAAAGGTATCTTACAACATTAAAAGGCAACATTAAAGCAACAAAGAGCACGTGAAAAGAATATACACACAAACACCAACCACAATTTTTGCTCTGTAAGACACACATGACCATAAGACGCACCTAGTTTTTAGAGGAGGAAAACAAGAATACTGTTTAGCCTAAGGTTTCATGGCAGGGGAATCCTGGCTGCAAAAGGGGGGCAGAGGTTCCGTGGAGGAGACCTCTTTGCAAACGAGGTGATTTTTGACTGGGGAATACAGGCTGCAAGAGGGGAGGCTTGCAAACAAGGCAATTGGAACTGTGGAATCCAAGCTGCAAAAGGGGAGGGTTGCAAATGAGGTGATTGGGTCTGTGGAAGCCAATCTGCAAAAGGGGAGATTTGCAAACAAGGTGATTTTTGACTGAGGAATCTTGGCTGCAGAAGCGGAAGGATAGGGAGAGGCTCCCTGCGTGATTATTGATCTCTTTAATTACTTGCAGTTGCTACAAAACACAAGCCATCTGACCCTTCAACCACTTGCTTCAACTTTTGCAGAAAATGGGTGCATCCAACCTTCAAAGGCAGACTCACTAAATTAAATAAAAGTTTGGACAAATCAGTATATCTCAACTGGAATATTTTCAGTCAGTAAACTATGGAAAATCCTAATATTTTCAGTGGTCTAGATTGGAAAACCTAGTCGTTAGTGTAGTAACCTGCAACTAGATTAGGCCTATTCGAACCCATGGAACATATGGAAGAGTTGATTCATGGGCCTTTTTACACGATCCCTAAGATCCGCTGGTCCCTTAAATTTGGACCAGAGATCTTGGGGGTCTGTTGCTCTTCCTGCGTTCCCACCCCCTCCCGGTTCCTGGCTGCTGGCGGTGTGAGGGGAGGGAGAAAAAAAAGGAAGAAAAGATCGGCTTACCTCCGTTCTGCCTCTCGCTCTGCTCCCGGACACATTCCATTCTCTCTCTTTTTTTTTTCATTCTCTTAAAGTAGCTCTTAAAGGGGCGGGAGCCAAAAAAACAACAAACAGAAGGGAGGAGAGCCCCGCACTCACTATCCTTACACCGCATCAAGCAATTTTCACCGGGGAAGAGCAGGTACAAGAAAAGTGTACTGGGATGCGCTTATGGGGGCGTGGTCGCACTTAATTTCCTGTAAGCTCCGGAGCTGGTCGGGAAACATTTCTAAGCTCCGGAGCTGGGAGCCATTTGTGGTGCAGTTTAGGGGTCGTGTAAAAAGGCCCTAAATCTCCACTGATTCAGTGAGACTACTCTACTGCAACTTCATATGTTCAGCAACAGGTTTTCAGCCACTACTTTCTATGCATGAAGACTGGGTTATATAGGATACAGGCACCCAGCACTGGTATCCTACTCTGTATAGGGCACTGGTTTTAGTACATAATTCAGCATCAGTATCTGAGCTAGCCCGAGGTATTCATTTCTTTCTAAGCATCAAGATCTACAGCACTCTTGTAGAAATATAATTCAGCCATATCAGAAAGAAACAGCCTTCAGCCCGAAAAGGTCTTTGTTTTTTCTTTTGAAATACAGCTTCTGGCTGGAGTCACTCAGCCAGCATGGTCGATGGAGTATTCCCCTAGAGTAAAAAAAGAAAAAGAAAAAAAGAAGAAGTAACTTTTCTATGCTCTGAATCCTCATTTTAAATCTAGTGCTGAGTATCGGTGTCCTCTCCGTTTCTCCAAAGAGCTGAAAAACTGGTTTTCACCGGGTATGTGGTTTTACGTTTCCTCCATTTCTCAAGAGGATATTTGGAGTTATGTGGCAAGGAATAGCTATCCATCATCTTGAGAGACAAGTCCTCTGAGATGAACCACTGGCCCTGAGGGATTAGGTAGGGGCAAGACTCAGGAAAAAGAAATTGTCTGCCATTTCTGACTGAGTGCATTCTCTGAACCCAGTTCTTTAAGAGGTGAAGGGCTGTGGTGTGCATATTCACGGCAGTGCACAATGCATAAAGCGGAATGTTTATCAGAGAGCTCTCCCTTGCTTGTCGGGCTGTTATTCAATTATTGACACTCCACTAACCAAGTACGACTGATGGTTTGGTATTATGGAGAGGGCGGTCCACAAAAGGTCAGCTCAAGGGGAATCTGTCTGATTCTTTCATTGTTTCCCGAATGCCTCCTGTGGATATTTCCAAAGACACAAAAAGATATGTTTCTTCTTTATAGATAACCACTGTTTATTCCATGTAATAGAATCACATTTCCTTATCTCTACTATCCTGCTTGCTAATTAAGAGAGGAGGTGATAAAACAGGCCTGAAGAACCAACTTAGAATGACTCTGTGAAGATTCTCAGTCATCCAGATGTGTTTATCTGGGAGTTGAGTCATGGCTACTGGCCATCCCAGAAGAACAAGGGATCAGTCTGAGACCCAGACCCGACGGAAGAACCTGGTCATTCCCTACATGGCAGGAGTGTCGGAAAAGCTTAAAAGGATTTTTGGCAAACACCACATCCCTGTTTATTTCAAACCCATGAACACACTAAGGCAGAGACTTGTCCACCCAAAGGATCCGATACCAAACCATAAAAGGAGCAATATAGTATATGCAGTCCAATGCAGTGAAGAGTGTTCAGACCTCTACATTGGAGAAACTAAACAGCCATTAAACAGAAGAATGGCCCAACATAGGAGAGGTAACAGCTCAGGACCAGAATCAGCAGTACACCTCCATTTGAAGGAAAAAGGCCACTCTTTCAAAGATGAGGATGTACACATACTAGACAAAGAAGAGAGGTGGTTTGAGAGAGGAGTAAGGGAAGCCATTCATGTTAGCATTGAAAACCCCTCCCTCAACAGAGGTGGGGGGCTCCGGCATAGTCTGTCTGCCACTTATCAGGCTGTACTTTCCACAGTACCCAGGCAAATCAAGGAGCCTTCACCACCAGGTCACAGCTAACGATCCATTCTTGATGGGTTTCAGCACCTTAGGCCATTGTTTACCTTAAGGCCATGGACACTAATGTCTCCCTAACGAGCCTATTAAGGCTTTGTTCATCTTATGAGCCAATCAGACCAGGGGACAAGAGGTCAAGCTGACTATAAGAAGGGTCTCTTGCACTAGCTATACTCAGACCGATGAAGCTGTTTGGATGAACAGCGAAACGTTTCTATCTCTCAAAAAAGAAGTCCAGTAGCCATGACTCAACTCCCAGAACAACTTAGAATGAGCACACAATGGAATTGGCCTGCCCCTCAGAATACGTTGCCTCAGAACATCTCTATGAAGCTGACAAAAAGCCATGAAATGATAATTCCAAGCGATCAGTTTCTCTGTACAGTAACAGTAGTGTCACTACCTAGATCTCTGAGGGCTGTAGTTGTCTGTGTTCTTCTGGAACAGAGTGAGCTTTTTGTGAGGTAGGAGAAAGTCAAAATGACTTCAGCTTCATGAGTGTCTACCCCAGGCATTCCTGTGGTGGAATTCAGTCTGCCCATGGGCTGTATGTAATCATTGCCCATTTTTGCCCTGGAATTCTCCTCCAACCCCCAGCAATACAGGTAGATGCAAGGCTCCTAAGGGAGAATGTTCATTCACTTCTGGTTTTGGAAGGAAAATGCAGAAGAACACTTCTATAGAATGGATGTGGCCGGCAGTGGGACACAAGGAAGGGGAATGGATTCTTATTATGTATGTATGTATGTATGTATGTATGTATGTATGTATGTATGTATGTATGTATGTATGTATGTATGTATGTATGTATGTATGTATGTATGTATGTATGTATGTATGTATGTAAAAGGTAAAGGTTCCCACTGCACATGCGTGCTAGCCGTGTCCAACTCTAATGGTGATGCTCATCTCAATATTCAAGCCAAAGTGCTGGTGTTGTGCAAGTCCATGGCCATGTGGCCGGCATGGCTGCAAGGACACACTGTTTTACCTTCTCACTTTTTTACGGCGGTATCTATTTATCTACTTGCATTTATATGCTTTAAAACTGCTAGGTTGTTATATATGCCATCAATTCAGTACTAACTTATAATGGTGCTAAGGGAGTTTTCAAGGTAAGTGAAATATTTAAGGAGTGGTTTTATTAGTCTCACTCTTCCAGTGAGTTTCCATGGTCAAGTGGAGATTTGAACCCAGGTTCTTTGAGTCCTAGTTCATGACACTATCAGCTATAACACACTGAGTACATTAACGGATCTGCACACCCATTGAATCTGCCCACTGCTGGCCAGCATAAACAGTGTAACTTCTCCATTATCCTCAAGGAACATCTAAACATTAAGCCATCATATTGATAGTTAATCCCAACTAGAGAGACAGATTAATTCCATGGAATTTATTCAAGTTTTGGTTTATCACTCAACAACTGCTGCAGTGGGGGTACTCTCCATCCATTTTCAGGCCAGTCAGAAGAGATGTTTTGTTCCAGCCTCTTAAAACTGGATTAGGAGATTCTTAGCTGGAATATACTCCTATTATTAGTGTCCCAAATCATAGTGGTGATTTAGGCTCGCTTAAGTGAAACTGTATGTCACAATGCCAAATTGCCACTAATTAAGGTTGTACAGGTTGCATGCCTTAGACATGTATCCATCATGCCACTACCAGCAACATAACCAGCAAACCATTAATCAATGACAATTAACGATGGCAACTAACACAATTTCACTATGCATAGTTAGATCTCCAAAGGGATTCTGGCCATTATTTTCTGTCGTTGGGAAGCCCTGTTTTGGATACCATCATTTCAGCCAATGTTCTGATGAAAGGGAAAAAGATGAAACCATCCCACTTGTTCTTTTTATTCCTTGGGACATTTCACCTTTTCCTTCCTCGACTGTTTATTATTTGGAGGAAGGAACGAGGTGAGAACGAAAGGGCACACTTCCAGGCAGAAGAGTGGGTGCGAATATTGCACAATATTATACCCACCCCTTTCCTTTTGTACGGAGAAAGTTCATGGACTGTGCAACATTTGTCTACTTCAAAATGGCATTTGTCTGGGAAGGTTGCCAGGTGTGAAGCAGCCCTAATGCAGAAAAAAATATTTGAAAGAAACCAAGAGAAAGAACAGTAAAATCCTGTTATATTAAAATAAGTGTCAGGCTTGCATGGCATTTTAAAGCAGCAGAGCCCTCCCCTGCAGAGAGAGGAAAGAGAGATTTTTAATCCCATTTCTACTGAGATAAAATCTGCTACAGCCGCACGGAGTCCTATCCCAGTCCATAAGGGCAAAAGAACCAGGACTGACCCGGGGGAGGGGGAGGGGGGACGGACCAGTAAGAAAAAGACATGAATTTTAAAAACGAAGAGATGATGATTGGGATGAAGTAGAAAAGAAAGGAAAAGGAGGTCCAAAGGGAGCCAAAGGGAAAAAGAGACAATAAGTAACATATGGCAGGTATCAATTATTTACTGTATATGTACAGCTAAAAAAACACATCCGCCTGGGAACAGACCAGCCTCTAATAAACTGAACTGCATTTTAAGAGCATCTGGGGGCGGAAAAAAGCAACCGACAGCTCTGCAGTAAATGAACATTATTATTATCAACAGTAGAAAATAGAGTGTCAGAATAAGACGTGTTAAGCCTTTATGCCTCTTAACAGAAATTAAAAACACCAAGTTACTTCTATGTCAAGATCCTTCTAACAGTAAATGGGGGTGTAATTAATATAGCATGTTTTTATATTTACTGCTTTTTAATAATAGAAACACATTTTCTCCTTCAACAAAAACAACTACAAAACAAAATATGAATGACAATAGTCTGTTTTACTACATTTCAAGATGTGGAATACCAACATTAATTACTCTCACACACGTTTCCCCCTGCATCTGTTTATGTTCCTTCTGTAACTTCCACGGTAACCTCTTTCACTTCTGACTCACAGTCACAGTGGAATTTTTCTAGATAAGTTATTTGTCCATCTATAACAGTTCCCTTTCTCCTACATTTCCTTTGGGGTGGGGTGGGGGACATTTCATAGGCCATAATTCAGAAAGTTTATTCCAAACAATCTTGAATGGATAGGGAGATCAAACAGCAGACCCCATAGCTAATATGAACATCAACTGTTACAAAATCAGGTCCTCTGAAAGCCAGTCTAAATTGGTATATTATGCTAAGGGGGCTGGTGATGTACAGTACAACTTTACGGGCAATATTCCAGTTGTGCAATCTTGAGATAAAGGCACTTAATCCCAAGGATGCTGAGGGTTTATTTATTTGTCTTATTTATAGGCCACCTTTCTCCCAACAGGAAATAAAAACCAATAAATTATACATAAAAACAATTAAACCATAAAACTGATTAAAATACATTGAGTAATTAAACCATGTAAAAGGTTAAAAACTATGTGCAGGATCACCCAAGGAAAAAAGGTCTTGCGCAAGGAGGAGGCTTTTGAATTAAATAGCTATCAGGCTCAGCGCTTACACAACACAAAAAAAGGAAGACTCACATTACAAAACAAATACAAAAGTGGAACAGGCGATACCTTTAGGCTACTATAAAAA
>JAHTLZ010003542.1:12558166-12576042 GCA_023846285.1 Phrynocephalus versicolor | reverse complement strand
ATTTCTTAGATGTTAAGTCCATGGCAAGATGGAAAAAAGCCAGGCAGTTTACTTCAGGCTTGGAGCCTTGATGTTCTCTGGGCTGCATTCGAAGTGTGAGGAGGAAGGGGGGGAGATGGCCTCTTTATTGTCCCAGTCAATCCAAACACATGTCACGGATCTCACTACACACATTCTCACCTCTTCTCAATGTGACTTGCTCGAGACCAAAAGTCCCTGATTTGTCAGCGACGGGAGGGGTGGTTTGCTGTAGAAGGCCCATGCATTTCATTTGAAGATTGGAATAAAATTTGTAAAAGTCCACTGAGTATAGCTAATTGCATCAAATAAAAGGAAAGAGATTACCCAGTGTTGCAGTCCCATTGCAGGTCCACTTGCCTCTTTCTTGGTACGTTGGGGTGGCTCATTTGTGGTATCTCAGATTTCCAAATGGAGCAAAACAATTCAAGGAGCCATGTAGCCATCACAAAAGACAAATACAAAAGTGGAACAGGCGATACCTTTAGGCTACTACAAAAATAACAAAACATTGCTAATATTTCGAGGGCAAGCCCCCTTCATCAAGAGCAGTACCAATAGGTAATAACATGGCAAAAGATGGATTTGCCAGGCATTATTTCTTAGATGTTAAGTCCATGGCAAGATGGAAAAAAGCCAGGCAGAGCAAAAGAAGACACTGATTTAGATTTAGTGGCACACACTAATTTCTTTTATATGCACACATAATTTTTATTTATTTTCTAGAAAGTATAAAACAAAAAACATATACATTTGTCAAAAGTCATGCTGCATGAATTTCATTTACATTTGTTTTGCAGCCAACCCTAAATTTTGTCTGCTTATTAATCCTTGGATGAACAGATTCCCTATTTAATTTTTCCTTTTTTTCATGATCTTTCTATCTCTATGTACACCCAAGTTCTCTTAATCATTGTTTCATCTATGAGCATTTCTTTATTTTTAACTAATTCTGATTTAAAATAAATATCTACTTCAAATATTTAACAAGCCAACTATCTCCCTTAAGCCAACACCAAAAATAAAGGAGAAAATATTCTTCTATTTCATATCTATCTTACACAATAATCCCTGTTCTTAAAATATACTAGACATGTTTAAGTATCTTTATGTTAATCTAGCACATTTGTTAATTTCTATATACGGATGAAATGGTTTTTATACAACCTATCCCTTCCAAGTGGGGAAGACAATGGGCAGGTGAGTTGTGTGCCTGATGAATCTCTGTCCAGGTGGTTATGGTGGACAGGCAACTTCAATGCCCTTGATTTCCCTCCTTACAGTTTAAATATCTAGAAATCAGCTTTGGGCAGGGTAGTCCATCACACTGAGGACATTTTCAAATGGAGGATTGTCCTTCGGCCGACTTTCAAATGGAGGACTCGGAGTCGGCACCCTAAAAGTAGATATGTGGCTATCCTTGTTTGAGCAAAGAAAGTTTTGTGTTGCCACATAAGTCCCACTCTCTGTTTTCAGGTTTTGGCCCTAAAATATCAGGGAATGGGACTCGACAGTCCTATGCTATCCCTAGTCACAACTGACCAGCCAACACTAAGGCTGATTCGAGGAGCTGCCATTTTAGTTTTAGAGGAAGTGTTATGCCTGATTCACTGCTGGAAATCAAAATGGCGAATCCTAGCTCAAGTTGCCTTACACTGATTGAAATAACAGAAAGAACTGTTTAAAGGAGGTACAAGGTACTTATCGTTGGTGGTCTCAGGCCCCAATACAGATGCCACCTTGGGATTGTTCACATTTCAACCTACATTGATTAGAAAACCATGAACCTGTGGATAATAATAGCCTCATAAAGAATTACACAAAAGGTCCATGTTAAACACTGTGTTCAACATGCCGCATGCAGCTACGTGATACCACATTCTAAAACTATAGAATAAATGCTTACAGCCTCAATCCTCATCGGAACCCGTCATTACCTGTGTGTGATGGGAGCAGAAACCTTTCCCAGCACCTGTATTTTAATTAAATGTTTCCTCTCTCTACCCCTCCCCCCAATTTGTAGGTGGCCATAAAATAAAGCAAAACCGGCATCATTGTTTCTCCCTTTAAAAAGCGTGCATCAAGGGGGGATTTAAAGGAAAAAGAAACACATAAGGTGAACTTTTCTCACTCTGATTTAGAGTCTAGTAGGTGCAGTGAGAAGGCTCAAGGTTCACACAACCTTCCAGCCTTCCGGGGGCAGTAGAATAAGTACCCAGCTTGCTGGGGCAGGGTGGTGGCAGTGGCAATGTGTAGCCTGCATCATTACTTGCAAACCACCCAGAGAGTGCTTTAAGTGCTATGGGGTGACCTATAAGCAGCATGCTTTTGCTGTTCATTTCCTGGTCTCAATCACAGTTGTACTTCCTTATTTTTGAATAATAATAAAAAAAAACCAAGAATGGGTAGCTGGACAAAACATTCTAATGTGTCACTTAGTTT
Source organism: Phrynocephalus versicolor (assembly GCA_023846285.1). Lineage (NCBI taxonomy): Eukaryota > Metazoa > Chordata > Lepidosauria > Squamata > Agamidae > Phrynocephalus > Phrynocephalus versicolor. Next base: position 12,573,582 of record JAHTLZ010003542.1, on the reverse strand, counting down.
GACCATGGGGGTGGGGTGGGGCTGTACATGCTAAAATAATAACATATATGCACGCCAAACGTTAGATACTTCACATTGGATTGGCCTCGTGAAAGCAATGCTGGCTCCCAGAACCACGTAATATTGTCTTTTAATCATATAATCATCTTTTAAAGGAGAACGGTGGGATAACAATATTTTAAATACATAAAATAATTTTTAAAAAATTAAGCCTTGTTATTTCCCTGATTCTGGGGTGCCCGGTGTGCCTCTCTTCCAGCAGTCATATGTTCTCTCTGGATAGCTTTGCCCTTGTCATGTGATCCCAAGGAACACCTGCCATCAAACCAGGCTCAAGGCAAAACAGCCCTCCAGGTGCCCTGGGTGTGTTTCCCTGAGATGAAGCGAGCACCAAACAAGCCCTGATGGGAAGATGCGGTTGCCTGTTGGAAGCAATCAGCTTCTGGCCAAAACACACTTATTGGATTCTCTCATCCTCTCCCTCAGAGGGAGCCTCAAAGCGTAGGTCAGAGGTCCATCCACTATTCCTTAGGGACGGCCCCTAGGAAGGAGCAGCCTAAATGGCTTCCATTGATCTAGTGGATTGATTGAGCCCCTGCTGTGATTAATTTTGGACTGAAAGCACCTGCGGTAGTAAAGCAATAGGTCAAGGTTTCAAAGCAGCGTTGACTTCAGTCAAGGCAGGTTTTTAAGGGGCACACAAGGCCTTTTAAAAGGCTTGTGAGGGGCGGTAGCTTGTTAGGAGATTTCCAGGGCTGCTAATATTAACCCATAGCACTGGCTTTCCTCCGCTCCCTAGCTTGCCCTAATAGTGGCTTAACAGCACCATAATGTGGACTGAGCAGAAGTGATTGGATTGATCCTCTGATGGATGAGGAAATCATGACCACTCTCTTGCCTGCCATTCATTGGATTGTCTTGGAATTCGTTGTACATTCTGGCCACGGCACTTAGTTTTATAATTAATGTTTGGAACAGAGACATTAATTTGTCTATTCTTGTTTCCCCCATATTTGAATAGTTCCCCCCCCCCTTAGGCCTCTACCTAGCTGAATGGTAAATCTATACTTGTGTAAATTCCTCGTGATGCAATGGGTGTCTGCTAGCTAGGACTGCACACAGGGTACTGATTATTTATTTATTTATTTATTTATTTATTTATTTATTTATTTATTTATTTATTTATTCAACTTATATGCTGTCCACTACCCAAAGGTCTCTGGGCGGCTTACAATTAAAATGAACAGTTAAAACAGTTAAAACGTTAAAAAGGCGATGGACAATTAAAACAATAAAAACATTTAAACACAAAATACTAAAAATTGCCACCAGGACTCACAATCTATGGGCGTTTATACACGACCCCTAAACTCCGCCGCAAATGGCTGCAAGCTCCGGAGCTTAAAAATGTTTCCCCACCAGCTCCGGAGTTTGCAGACAATTAAGTGCGACCCCGCCCACCTAAGCGCGACCCAGCGCACTTTTCTTGTACCTGCTTGAAGAGAGTGAAAAATTTTGATGCGGAGAGTGCCGGCTCTCCTCGCTTCTTTTTGTTGTTTTTCTTTTGCCTCCAGCCCCTTTAAGAGCAACCAGGAAGTAAACGTGGCTCCCACCGGGGCTCAGAGCAGGCACCGGAGGTAAGGCTTTTTCTTTTGTCCGTTTTAAAGGCTTTTTTTCCCTCCCTCCCCTCACGCAGCCAGCAGCCAGGACGTGGGGAGTGGTGGGGAGGAAGGAAGAGCGACAGACCCCCAAGATCTCTGGTCCGAATTTAAGGGACCAGCGGATCTTAGGGGTCATGTAAAAAGGCCCTTAGTTATGTCAGTTAAAAAACTTCAGAAACAGGAAGGTTTTTACGTGGCGCTGAAATGTCACCAGTGTTGGCGCCAGGCGGATGTCACTTGGGAGGGCATTCCATAACCTGGCGGCAGCTGCTGAAAAGGCCCCTAGACCTACAAGCCATCCATTTCACCTCCTTCAGGGATGGCTCTCTCAGGAGGGCTCCCTGGCTAGATATTCAATTGCCGGGTAGGTTCATATGGATGGAGATGGTCCTTCAAATACCTAGGTCCTAAGCCATTTAGGGCTTTATCTGCCAAAACAAGCACTTTGAACTGGGCTCGGGCAACAACTGGTAATCAATCGGGTTTCAGGCTGGGTTTTGGTATGGAGACAGCTTCATTTGTTCACTTCCTGGAGCCATTCATTCATACCTGCCCTCGGTACCAGCTGATGACCCTACTGCATCATTTGCCTTCCCATGGTGCTTCCTCAAGAATCCATTCTGAGATCACAATATCTTGTGTTCATCACAACCTTGTGAAGTTTGGATTACTGTGGTTCAGCAAGCTACATAGCTCAGTGAGAATGTGTGTTAAACATCCTCTTCGTGACAACAAACCAACTCCCACTTGGACGCTATGGCAGTGGTTGACCCCACATGGACGCTATGGCAGGACCCCGTGGTTTAATTTAGAGTCATGTATGTGCCGAGGTCTGAACACACTCACAAATGAGAGATCACAAATACACAATGCCCTGGCTCCAGAAAGAGGAAGGAAAGGCTGTAAGTCAAATCTTAGTGCAAATCATTTGTGCTGATTAATGCATTTGACAAATAGTTTCCCACCCCTATGCTTTTCTGAGTACTTGTATCGAATAGTCACTCCAGATAAAAGGGGATCTTGCCTTAATTCATTAGCTCAGGCATGTCCAAACTTTGGCCCTCCTGATGTTTTGGATCACATCTGGAGGGCTGAAGTTTGGACATGCCTGCATTAGCTTATGTCTGGAAGTTGAGTCATGGAAACTGGACTTCTTTTCTTGAGAGACTGAAACGTTTCACTGTTGATCCAAGCATGTTCATCAGACTGAGGAAAGCTAGTTGGGAGTCCTCCATTTTATAGTTCACTTTGACCTCATGCCATCATGGTGTGAGATAGGCTCATGAGATGGACAATGGCCTGAATAAGCTTGTTAGGTAGACAACAGTCTCAATAGGCCTTTAGTTGAACAATGGCCTATTGTTCTTGCCCCCACCGCCAAGGCCATAGCTAATACATTATGGATTTCAGCATCTTAGGCCATTGTCCACCTAATGATCCTATTGAGACTATTGTCTACCTAACAAGCCTATTCAGGCCATTGTTCATCTTATGAGCCTATTTCAGACCAGGGTGACAAGAGGTCAAAGTGAACTATAAAATGGAGAACTCGCAACTAGCTTTCTTCAGGCCCCATTTTACAGTGGCTCCAGCCCTTCCTGAAAGGGGGAATTCAGAGGTTAGTGTAGGGGAATCCTGTTCAACACCCTGGCCGTTGGCCTGGGGCATCCATAAGGATTTTGCTTTGTTCCCCCATACTTTTTAACATCTACATGAAACTGGTGGGAGGGGTTGCCCAGGGTTTTGGGGTTTGGTGTCCCCAGTGTGCTGATAATATCCAACTTAATCTCTTCATATCTAATTCCTGACCAAGACCTGTCTTGGTTCTAAACCATGGCTTGATATCAGTAATGGGCTGGATGGGGCAAACATACTGAAACTTAATGCAGACAAGACAAAGGCACTTGTGCTCAGTCAGAAGCAGATGTGGGAAACGTGCCGTAACCTCACTCAGCACAACCTGTTATTCTCCTCCAGACAACTCAGGATCATATCATGGGCGTACTCTTGGACTGATCCCTAAGCTGGGATGCCCAGGATTCAACAGTGGCTGGGAGTCCATTTGTACAGTTTTGTGCCACGTGAACCCATTCCTTGAAATGTGTAAATGGGCTGCAGTGACACATGTCTTAGCTGCAGTGTGTGAGAGGTGGACCCAGCTGCAAAGGCCTTGGGAGGACCATGGCGTAGGACAGGCATGTCCAAACTTCAGCCCTCCTGATGTTTTGGACCACAACTCCCAGAATTCTAAGCTTAGATTGCCAGTGGCAAAGGACTGTGGGAGTTGTGGTCCAAAACATCTGGAGGGCCGAAGTTTGGACATGCCTGGCTTAGGACAACCACTTATCTATTGGCAAGGAAGAGAAAATGCATCACATCCAAGGAGAAGACAAAAAGATGGGGCAGGTTGGCATACTCCCTAGATATTGTGACTAGTATGCAAATAAGCAAATATGGAAGCAACTCCTGTAAATTCAATAGCTAGGCAATAATCTTACCATTTGGAGAAAATGGTGACTAAGTGAGCCTGTTCAGCCTCCTGGCAACTTCAAGAGCCCTGCTCTTCTTTCTTATTAATTATATATTTGTGTAATTTATTTATTTATTGAGATATTTTATCTTAAGAATGGACTAGAGAGCAGGCAGGAAATACCTTTGGCACAGGGAACCCAATTCCAGATTGGGTGGGGCCTTGGGAGCCACACACTGTCATGGTGGGGTTGGTGGAGGTCAACAAAAGAGGTGAAGCCAGATGCAAATTGGGCGGAGGCGGGGAGGGAACAGAGAGAGGGCTGCTCTGAAGCTACAGTGCCAAGGGGTCTGTTGTTGTTGTTGTGGAAACCGGCTTCACAGATTGTGGAATGACCAAACCTCAGTCTGTGACAAGCAAACAAGGAAACATGAACTTCCTCCCTTTCAGCTCAAAGAGATCTCTGGTTACACTTTAATCACTTTTGCCTTTGAAAGACAGTAACGCAGCTGTGCTGCTGTGGAGATCAATGTGGATCTTTTTTTCACAAGGGGGCTGGACAGGGAGTAGCTGCTGGTGGTGGGTGGAGGCCCTTAGGTTGCTTTTAAAGGCTTAGTCTGGGAAATATGGACAAAAAGGAAGTGGAAAGTGCAAGTTCCTAATAGGAGCAGCCAGTTTAATCATGACTGTCCCTGCATAATGGGTTGTTGGCCTTTCCCTTTTATACACCTTTTCCCCTGCCTTCTTTTTAGCGGAACATATATATATAGAAGAATTCCAAAGTTGGGGTGAAGAGTGAAGGTAGAAAATAAAAATGCATCTGGCCTCTGCGTTCACAATTTGCATCCCCCACCCCCTCAAAAATGATATACTCAGGGCCTAATTGACCGCAGGGTTCCTATATTAGGCCTGGTGATCATATGGAGAGAGAAGACCTGAAACATGGAGGAGGTACCAGAAAGGGGATAGATGTGATGAGCGAAAGGGGAAAGAGGCGAGTGAATTGTACTTTGAGGAATGCATGAGTAATGTTTAGAGGGGTGCCATGTAGGAAATAGCCGCACCAAGACTTCAGAACCATAAGGCACTTTATATAGGGCTGCCTTTGATGGTATTGTGTGAGTGGGGAAAGACCGGCATACAGTGGAACCTCTTAAGATGATTTTAATTCGTTCTACGAGTCATTTCATTTTGCAAAAAAAATCATCTTGTGAAACACGGTTTCCCATAGGAATGAATGGGAAACCGATTAATCCGTTCTGGAGCACACACACACACCCAAGGCAAAAAGGGCCTTTTTTGTTTAGACCTATTTATAAAGTGCACTTTAAAGGCATGCAGAGCTGGAACACACACATACCCGGGAACACTCCCTCCAGCAGTGCAACACAAAAGAAAAGCTCCAAGTAAAACCCCAGGTTGTTCCTGCCAAAAGTGCCATGAAAAACAATGCAAAAACACAAAAGAAAGCAAAGAAACCTCTGGTCCCTACCTTTCTAAGTTCTAAAAGTCCAAAAAAAACCTGCTGCAAAACCATGTCCAGAATGGCTCCAAAAACTTGATGAAAATTAAAAGACACAAAATTAAACAACAAAAACAATGTAGACAAAAATACAATTACACAAAAGGGCAGAGGCGGTATAAGTCATATTGAAGGTGCGTTGCGGGAGCTATATCCTGGATTTTGAGAAGGCCTGCTTAAATAGCCACGTTTTGAATGCGTGCTTAAATGTTCCCAGTGAGAAGGCCAGGCAGATTTCAAAGGGAAGTTTATTCCAAAGATGAGGGGATACTGCCGAGAAGGCCAAGTTCTTCATTTTTACATTTCTGGGCCTCCCTTGGGGTCAGAATCCTTCATCACCCTACCTGGGAAAAGTGAGTGACATTGGCAGTTCTCCATGGGAGGAGGCGCTCTGACAGTTACCGAGGTCCTTAGCCATGCACACGTACCATGCAGATGATGCTGTTATGTAGGGTACAGGGCAACATCCCTACATGACATGTAAAGCACATTTCTCAAGCCAACCTCCCACCCCTCCCTTTGACAGTGGAAAAGCTTTCTCTTTTTGCTGATGGAAAGTGTCTTGGAACCGGATGAGAACCGGAAGACACCGAAGAGCCCGGGACGTTTCCTCCCCATGGGAAACACTGCTTTTTACCTCTTGCCTTCTGTGAGCTACTACAGGAGGGGAAATCTTGGCCCCTTCAAATATTTTCAACTGCAGCCTCCTGAAGTTTGTTACCTTCCACCACAGTGATGTCTGCAATTTCTGAGAAATGAAATCCGAAACATCTGCAGCGCCAAAACTCTCCCTCCACCTACCGTGTTTCCCCGAAAATAAGATACTGTCTTATATTTATTTCCCCCCCCCAAGAAGATAATCTAGGGCTTATTTTTTGGGTAGGTCTTATTTTTGGGGAAACAGGAACTGCAAGCAAACATGCTACGAAGTACGGTAACCCTGGTGGCCCAAGCAAAGGGGGGAAGGACCATGGATGGAAAGGGAGGGGCAATGTGCGCTCTCTCTGTGTGTGTGTGTGTGTGTGCACAGCCACGCCCATCACTAGGTCTTATTATCGGGTTAGGGCTTATATTTAACAAATGCATAGAAATCCTGCTAGGGCTTATTTTTTGGGGAGGTCTTATTTTCGGGGAAACAGGGTAGTTCTGCTATGGGTCCCCTACGGAGAGAATGGCAGCATGCGGCGGCCAGATTGTTGGTTGGTTCAGGAAGATGTGACCACATCACCCCCATTCTGGCTCACCTGCACTGGTTGCCCATTGCCTCCTGAATAAGGTTCAAGGTATTGGTCCAGAATATATGGCAGAGCGTATCGTCCCAAGATTAACTTTGGCCCGGCCCACCAGAACATTTCAGGTCCTAATGCTAAGAGTTGCTTCTCCTAGGGAAGCTCATAAGACCTCCACCCAGAACTGTGCTTTTTCTGTTGCCGGTCCCACATGGTGGAATCAGCATCCCAGTGATAATAGGACTGTGTGTGGAGCTCCTCGTAGCCTTTAGGAAGCCATTAACAACTTGGCTTCTCCAGGCAGCCTTTGGTGACTAATGGAGCTGGAATGTTTATTGGTTTGTTTTGTTTACCAATATGGTTTTTTCCCCCCTCACCACCATCTTATACTTTTTCTGACTGTTTTAATCATCTTAATTGTTTGGGCTTTATCGATATATTGATTGATTTTTATGTTGTGAACTGCCCAGAGTTCCTCTGGAAAGTCCGGTGGTCTATAAATAAATAAATGAATGAATGAATGAATAAATGAATAAATACATAAATGTGATATGTGTAACCTGAGATATAGGTGTACACACACACACATACACACACAGAGAGAGAGAGAGAGAGAGAGAGAGAGAGAGAAGGATTAAATATATACATACAAGAAAACAAAAATATAGGAAAACATACTGCAGTGTAGTCACATCCAAAGAATCGCACAACACATTCTGTGTCTCCTTGGGGATGGAAGGGTGCCAAGATGCACTCTCTGCCTGTTCTACAGTCAGTCACTATAAAAGAGGGAGTACAGCTTTTGAGAAAATTTTCTCCAACAAATAAGCCAGTGGATTGTGTTAGAAGCTCGGGGCTACTCAAGAGTTGTATCTTCTAGAGATAATCACTGCTTGTCATTCACCTGGACTGTATAGTGATTTTGGATGTTACATTACAAATGGAGGTTGACATGGTTATTTATTTATTATTTATTTATTACAATTCTATACTGCACCATTTCCCAAAGGGACTCTGGGTGGTTTACAGATTAAAAAGCATCAGTTAAAACAGTAATAAAAAACAATAGCGGGAGGACAACAATGAGGGCAGTAGAAGGGAAGCCCTCAGCAAGAAGCAACGGGGGCACACACACACACACACACACAATATTAAATAGAAATAAGGTCACCACAAGCCTCCTTAAAAAGCATGGTTTTTAAAGCCTTTTTGAAGGCGGGCAGGGACGATGCAAGGCTCAACTCACTCGGTAGTTGATTCCATAGTGAAGCGCCAACAACTGAGAAGGTGCAGCTATGCGTTGCCGACTTCTGCACCTCCCTTGGGGTGGCCACCCTGAGTGAGCGCGCCTGCGACATTCGAGTGGGCCTAGCCTCTGTTGATCTCTGAGAGATATGCTCCGCCAGGTATTCAGGTCCCAAGCCGTGGAGAGTTTTGAAGACCAAAACCAAGGCCTTGAACGTTATCCGGAGAGCCACAGGCAACCAATGCAGGCGGGCCAGAACCGGGGTGATGTGATCATGAATGTACTACTATTGTAAGATCATATGGTATTTTATAAATTTCCCATAGGAATGCATTGAAAACAGATTAATCCCTAATCGCGACCATTTTCTGTTGTACCGATTCGCCTCATAGGCGATTCTGTTAAGTGATTTCCCCCTATCTCCAGAATTTTTTTCCTTTAAGCAGATTTTCTGTTAAACAAACTGCTTGTTATACGAGGGTCCACTCTATCTATTTTTAGAATGAGTGCTCTCTCACTCTCTCTTGGAAAACAAGTTGTAATTTTGTGAATGCGTTAAAAAGAGAACCACATGTACCATTGTGATCAGCCCTAAATGTAAACAATGGTTTTCTTTGCTTGCATAATTTTAGAGTCAATCATTGCTAGGGAAAAAGTGTTGTAAGCAAGCACAGGAAAGCTGAATTTCTCTCAAGTGAGACATTAGGCCAGGCCAAGAGAATAGACTGGAAAGGAAAGGAGGTTTGGGATATGCAAGGGAAATGGCCAGTAGTTTGGGCTCATAAGGAATAGCCTGAAGGCAGGGCCGCCAGTAAGTCAGCTTCTACATGTAGAATGCCTCACAGTCCATTGCTGAGCACTGATTGTTTGGATGGCATGAAAAAGTGAGGAAGACTATGTCACAGGGACTCACCCAAGTGCCTGCTGAGTCTGGTTTAGGGTTGTGAACAGCGGAGAAACAACTTCATAGCTAATCCTAATGGTTCCTTAACTTATCAATAGACCTGACTGGATAGCCAGTCAGCAACAGATAGTGATGTGAAAGAGAGTCCATACAGATTCGTGGCAATCCTCACAGTTTCCAATGTGCTCATAAGCGGTTTACTAGTACCTCCTTCTGGTGGTACTTCTGGAACTATACAGCTTGCCGAAGGCCACACAGGTAGTAGGGCAGTCAACCCCATCAGCCACACATACTCCAGGTGATCCAGGTGATCCCAGAGTCCCATCTCCCAGGAGGCACAGTGGGAATTCAACCTCACAACCCCTGGATCTACAGCTTCCACCTGCCCCCTTCCTTCCTCACAAACACAATAACACAGGTGGCGGCCACACAAGGACAGCAGGTAGGCGGGGTGGAGGAGGAACAGGGGTGGGGCCTCAGGGCCATGGAGGGAGTGGGAGACCTTGCCGTAGCCCTCCCGTTTTAAATTGCTCCACTCGGCTGCAGCCACTGCCCCAACCATCTGGGCGGTGGGTGGGGGGAGCGGGGGACCTTGCTGTGGCCCACCCACTTTGAACTGCCCCACTAGCCAGCATGCCGATCATCTGGGCGGTGGGCAGTGGGAGTGGAGCGAGCGACATAGCCCAGCTGCGGAGGCTGACTTGCTCACAAAGCAGCGGGTAGGTGGGGGGATCTGCAGTTGGTCCTGGGGGCTGCATTCAGGACCCTGGGGGCCACATGCGAGGCCCCCGGCCATAGTTTGAGGACCCCTGGTCTACATGCTAAGTCAGTTTTTGGCTGATGTGTTGAGAGGTGCTTGAGGCTTGGGCTCAGAAATTTCATCCTCATGCCCTCGTCTCAAACGTGTAACAATAAACAAGCCGCAACCGAACCCTCCAGAGGCTATGATTGAAGAGAACCTTCTCCCTAAGCCTCTGAAGGGAAGGGGGTGGGGGTGGGATTCCATGGTAATACTTAGCCAAATTTGTTGTTACTTCCCCATGTGCAAGCCAGAGAGTACCATTCATCCTGAGCCCCTCAAGGGATTTGTGGGAAAGGTCTTCAAAACCATGAGTCATCATGTCCTTTTGCCTTTGAGACTCTGCCTCACTTCCAGCTCCGACTGCATCATGTGTGCTCTCTGAGGTATACAATGCATATACAACGGCAGAGGCTAGGCTCATAGGCAAGGAAGGTAGAATTTTGTACTCAGGCCCCATGAAGTAGCATAACTGGTGGTGGTTCTGAGGAGAAGTAAATCAGAAAGTCTGGGAGAATGGGACAGCGGAGGCCTGTATCGACAGGATCCCCTTGCCATCTGGTTCTGGAGGCCCACAGATTGCTGCTAGGCGGAAAATAGACAGGGCATCTCTAAATTGGTTTATTTAAGCCGTTCTCCTGAGGAGATGGTGCATAGCAGGGCCTTTCCTGTTATCATTTTGAGATATGAAATTAGCCGTCTCCAAGGGCACCTATGAAAGGATTTCTCAGAGATCTCACTATAAAACACTAGCACCCTCGGGACCACCGAATTTCATGATTTGATCTTCAATTCCTTTTTATTCCTACTAACAACGGTGTCTTAAGGGTAGAACAGATTGCTTTGGATAGATACAGTGTCTAAAGCCTGTGTTCTGGGCCTGCTTGGGTTTTGGGATATTTCTAGGGTAGACCTTCTCTTGGTTCCATAAACCTAAAATATTATTTTGATAGTGACATAAAAGAAACTATTGGAGGCAGCTGCTTCCAAGTTGTGGAACTGCCCACTGAGAGAGGCTGGTTCCCTCCTCTCTGCTGTCCTTCCATAGCCAGACATTTATGTATTTATGTATGTATTTATTTAAAAATATTTCAATATTGTTTTCATTTGAAAAGTGGTTTACATTAACAACTAGTAACCACAGGACAAGTAGCTAAGAAGAATAAACAATCAAATAGGGGGGGAATAACACATACCATTACAATGATTTATTAAAGATCTTGGATGAGTGACCGGGAAAAACACACAGGGACATGTCTGGATAGACAAGCAAATTGAGAGCCCAACTAATCCCAGCAACATTTTAATACCATAGTCTGTTTAATTGTGACACAATACCATAAACTACTAGTTTTATTAGTCACAATTAAACCGTCATTTCGGGGTTCAAACATAAGGGCACCTCACTACAAAAATGCCACTGCAAAAATGTCACTTGAAATCTGCAAAGGTTTAGTTTTGTTGTATGATTGGTTTAAGGACCGTAACAACTAAACTGAAATGGAAACTTCACTTTGTTTCTAATCTTCTGGTGAGCCTTCTTAATTTGCAACTAAAAGTGAAAAGCAGGCTGTAAATAATATAAATGCCATTCAAACTAAATGTGATTCTTTCTTGACTCTCTCGTTATTCACAGGTGCTCACTGGGATGGAACATGGATGGAAAGGTGGAGGTGGGGAACCCAGTCCTTTTATTTCACTTCATCATTATTATCATCCCAACGATCATCATTGCTGCTATCAATGAAGCAGATGACACAAAATTATGGATTAAATACTTTGTACCATCTACGTAAGGGCAGTGGTACAAACCATTGTTCACACAATTGTGGGCTCTCCATGTGGTTGACTGTGCAAGTAGGACAAGCACTGTGTGACAGGCAGTTTGCAAAGCAATGCACAGACTTTCCTCAATTGTTCTTTCTGCGCCCAGTGAGCTTCTGGCCTTCTGGTAAATTGGGCATCATAAAACGCTCGACCCCTGATCCCTGAGGGCTCTGATTTCACAATTTCAGCTAGACTGTGATCCAAGAAGAGCCCCACTGTTGGCATTTTTTGCAGTGAGGTGCCCTTATGTTTCAGCCCTGAAGTGACCCTGTGTGCTGACCAGCCATTACTTGCCCTGACCTACCACATCTGAGACCTCAGGGGCTAGCAGCCTAAATCCAGTTGTACCCAATGATATATTCGGCCCGGTGTCTGCACTGGAAGCATGCAATCATTATGGCTAGAGAAAACACACAATGTCAAACGTGGAGGGGTTTCCTCAGCGTGCCTTCTCGGCCTGTGGCTGGGGGAATCGTCCTTCTCCTTCCGCATGGCACTACCAATGGAAGAGCTTTGAAGGCCATCCCTCATAATGCCACAGAGGCAGAGGGACCATGAGGCTTGCAGCTCGCCAATGTCCTCTCGGTCACTGGGCAAGAAGTGTCCTTGGGCACAGCGGCGTCTCTGCAAGGAACGCCAAGAGCTGCAATGGACAGGAAGAAAAGGCGGGAAAGAAGAACGCTGCTAATAATAGCAGCCATAATAATATTTCATTACAAAGCCCAGCCCAGCAGGCTCTGTCTGTGAGGGGCAAGCGAGGCCGCATGCTGCTGTTGCTGCTGCCTTCCTGTCCCTGGAGGCTCGGCTGTGTCGACAGCACCATGTAAGCGCCTCCGCTTATTTCCCCAGGCTGTCAAGCCTTTGCCTGCTGGCCTCTCCGCGTTCCAAGGTTCAACCCAATTCCCCTGGCCTTGCCAGCCCAACTGTCTCCCTTTCCAAGCTCTCCCCGTGAAACCAGTGCGGTACTTTTCACAGCCCTTCTCATGTGTAGAAAGACATGTCGGGAGTATGTGTGTGTGTGTGCCTTCCTGCCGGTTAATTCCCGTGTCCTTGGCTTTGATGGAAGGGGGGGGGTTAGGGAGCAAAGTACCGGAGAGCTTTTTGTGTGAAGGGCCTCTGCTGCTCTGCTGCTTTGCTTGTGCGGCAGATGAAGGGCGGAAGATGGCTGCAAAAGACGGGGCCCAGCTTTCTTTGCGAAAGGGCGAGCGTGGACTGGGGGGGGGAGGGCTGTCTCCTCCTCACAGCAAAATGGCGCATGCCGCTGTCTGAAGCAGAAACAATTTAAGAGTCTCAGGAGGCACCTTAAAGGCGAACGCCTTCTGTAATATTTATGAACAGCCTCTTTCCAGCGCAGTCACGCTCTCTCATGAATTTAATGTTTCGTTTAACATTGGACTGCCTGAAGCACCTCCTCCCATTTCCCTTAAAAAGACTTCCAGGGTCCCTGGCTAGCTGTTATGATGATGCAAGAAACAAGATAACAAATCAGACAGCAAATTTTGCCAGCCGTTGGCCACGGTGTACCAACATTTTTTGACCACTTCCATTTGGAAAGCGCCTTCCAGTACTTGAGAAGCAATCCAATAAAAATAACAAACTACGTGTAATGAATTCTTCTTCTTCTTTGTAATTATTAGTAATAGGAAGCATTAGTTTTAAAGACTAAACTTCTAAGAATATCCAGAGGATACTGACTGGAGTCTTCTGACAATTGCAGTTCTCTTTCCCCATCTCCAGCAGCCATAAAGACATAAATAAATTAGATTATGAATATACATGATGAGAGATAATGTCTCTACTTTTGTGGTGTAACTAGAACTGTTGTTGTTGTTGTTGCTGCTGCTGCTGCTGCTGCTGCTGTTGTTGTTACTTGTATAGTTAACAGGAACTGTGTGGCCTTCCTCCTCAGGTGAGCTTTGTACCACACGCTTGTAACGTTCTTGTTTTTAACAAGGAAAACTAAAATCAATGGCTTCTTTTTAATCTGGTTTGTATTCCTGTCAGTGCTCTGGTGGATGGCTGCGGCTACCAGGACGGTTGACATGATAGCTTCTGAACGCACCTTCTCCTACCGAGCCCATCTAGCCCCATGGTATAGCCAACTACAGGCAATGCAGTGGAACAGGAGGCGGCTAGGGAGCGTTTGGAAATTTAAAAGCTGCAAACATTGCGTCAAACATCTATCTGGCAAAGGTGAAAGCTGCCAGCTCTCACCAGATAAGCGAAGCACAAAACCACCAGGTCAAGTTTTTTTGATATAGTTTGCGGTCTAGTCACCACGACAGGCCTCGTAGCACTGTTTCATGTGTCCAAATTGTGGCATTCTTTTAGTACAAAATGAAGGCTGTCTGCCAGGACCTTAGCCACTCTTGTCTGACAGTAGATCAAGTGGAGATGTCCTGTGCATTGTCTTGTCCAATGACTCTTAACATTCCTTTCAACTGGTGACGCCATCTGAGTTAGATCAGCTACCACTGGGGACATGTTGTATAACGTCTATGGGGCCTCCTTGGCAGTGGCTCCTTGCTTCTGGAATACTTGATCCCCAGATATTTGCCTGGTCCACTCACTAGGAACATTTAAGTGATCGTTAAAAACTGATCATTCAGGCAGGCCTTCCCAGAGCCCGGGACATAACTGCAGTGTTGCACTACTTTCCTATTGCTGCCTTTGTTTCTAATTGTTTTTTAAATCTGTCTTATATGGTTGTTGTAAAATATTGTTTTATTTTGATTTGGCTTCACTGTTTATTCTCTTATTGTATGGTTGTTGGCACTGTTGTAAATAGAGATGGGCATGAAACGCCAAAAATGGCGTTTCGTGCTCATTGTTTGGGCCCTGGGGCCCGCTTCGGGTCATTGGGGCCCGCTCCGTTTTTTGGGCGTCATTTTTTGGCACCTGGCGGGAAAGCGTTCCCGCGGCCGCGGGGAGCCCTCCCGGGGCCGGGTGCCGCCAGAAAGCATCCTGGGAGAGCCATCCCACAGCCGCATGGAGCCCTCCCGGAGCCGTGTGCTGCCAGAGCCGCCGGCAAGCCGGCCAGCAGAAAGGTCCCGCAGCCATGAGAGCACTCTCCTGGCTGGCTTGACGGCACCGGCGGTGCCTGGGAGGGCTGGGGGGGGGAGAGATTTAAAAAGCCCGCTCTTTCCCCACCACATCAGGTGGTAGGAGAGAGCGGGCTTTTTAAATCTTCTCCCTTCCCGAAGCTAGCACCAAGTGGCTACTTGGTGCTGGCTCCGGGAGGGGGGAAGTGGGGGAGAGAGCATGGGTGGGGAAGATCCCTTGGAGGCGCTCCACCTCTGCTATTGTGAACGGCGAGGAGCCTGCCCTGCATGCCTGAACGCCAGCCCTCCAGGGAAGCGCCCCCTTTGGAGCATGAGACGGTCGTGGCGGGGGGGAGGGGGTTCTGGACTTTGTAGTCCCTGGAGGAGAACATTTGGGGGGGGGGGAAGCTGGAAGACTGGACCAGGAAGGCCAGCACCAGGTAGGTCATTCATCGCGCGGCCATTAACAAAAACGAAAACGAACAGAACCGAAGAAATTTTTCTTGGTTCTGTTCGGTTCGAGCCTGCCCCGTCGCAATGGTTATGTAATGGAACGAATAACAGATAATGGTAACGAACAAATGGTCGTTTCGTGCCCATCTCTAGTTGTAAACTGCCCATGGTGGCCTTGTGGCTGGATGGGCAGTGTATATAAACCCAACAGGCAGGCAGATAGATAGATAGATAGATAGATAGATAGATAGATAGATAGATAGA
>JAHTLZ010003542.1:12541784-12558156 GCA_023846285.1 Phrynocephalus versicolor | reverse complement strand
AGATAGATAGATAGATAGATAGATAGATAGATAGATAGATAGATAGATAGATAGATAGATAGATAGATAGATAGATAGATAGATAGATAGATAGATAGATATAAAAGAATTACTTGAAAAGTTGTTATAGCTGCAAATAACTACTTTCTTGAACGTCTTGTAACAGTGAAAAGTAATTGCCCAAACTCTGGGACCTCCTCCCTTAAAGCTGAAATGGGCAAGTAAATGTTATTTGGATGATACTAAGCTATAAAGCTTAGAAGTCTATATTTATTCCTTTATTTCTGCAGTGTCACTCTGTCTTGCTGGATCGATTATCTGTTGGCTGGGAAGCAGCTGACTCAGAATTCAGATCTGGCACGTGGCTCTACCTGCAGCACAACAGCAGAATCTGCCTGAGATAGGGATGCCCTGGAATCCTACAACTTTCATATACAGTATTCATATTCTGTACCATATTATTAATATGTGTTGCCCAAAGATGTCTACGGAAATAATTTAAAAGGGGGAATTTGTTATTATTGATATCTGCTTGGCTGTTGTTTTTAATCTGTGTCCATTAAAAAGAGATGACAAGTTTAGATCATGGGGGAGACGGACACTTTCCCTTGTCCCACCCTGGCACTCGTTAATTTGGCATCCTGAAGTCAGACGCTTTTGTGCATTCTTGTTTCCCATACAAGTACAAGGCCGTGGCACTGAGCCTGCATTTTGATCCCTTGTGCCCTGGGGCTCAGTGCCATTGTATTCAATAGGAGTCTGTCCTGCTTAGAGATGTAGAGGATGGTGCCACAACTCAATAGTGGTGCCATCCTGCTGCACAAGGAGAAATAAGCCCCACTTAATTCCGCCTGGCTTCTTCCCAGGTAAGATACTGGCTGTTGTGACGGCCATGGTGGTGCATGGACATACTAATCACCTGGGCCTCGTCTTCCATCTAGCCTGCTGTTCCTTGTCCTTATACGTGCTACAATAGAAGCTGCCTCCAGAGTCAGACACACTGCCGCTTAGAAGCTTGACAGCTGGTATTTGAGAGAGAAACTGATTTAGCAGGCTGTTTGATCAAATTTTGTGTTTGCTGCTATGGCCAGGACCCCGACGCCTCTATTGCCCGGCTCCCTGGAGAACAATTTAATGCAATTTACAAACCAGTCCTTTTCCTGTTGCTAAGATCCTCGTGACAGCAATGGATATTTTATGCTTGAGGAATTGGCCTACTAGGATTTGGAGATCATGTACCCCGGCTGTCTGAAATGTCACTACCAAGTGCACACACTTTCCCTGAGTCCTGATATCTAGTCTTTACATGTGATCTTGGATGGAAGTCCTGCCAACAAGAGAAATTATTTCCTGTATATATTTTATTCAGAGTCTCCCCTCCTTTAGATTAAACTCAGGAAAAGGGAAGGAAGAGACAAATGCAACTCCCAGCTCATCCGTATAACTCTGCTTGGAACGGAGCAGTGTGAATACATATTTCATGGGCACAGAAGGTTAACAAGAATTAAGTATTTTTGCCTTCTCTCTTGAATTTTATGTTTTAGAGTAACTGTGTCTAGGTGCAAGGGGAGTCTGTGAATGTCTAAAGTATATGTTGATAATATAGCTATATATTCTATATAACAACAATAGCTTTAGTATAAAACATTCCCCTACTGCATATAGCTGGAACCAGAGAAGGAAATACAGTGTGGACCCTCGTATAACAAACAGTTTGTATAGCATAAAATCTGTACAACATAAAAAATTCTGGAGATAGGGGAATAGGCGATTAGCAGAATCTCCTATGGGGCGAATCAGTACAGCATAAAAACGGTCGCTATTAGGAAATGTATTCCTATGGGAAATTTGTATAAAGGAAAATTTGCTTAACAGAACTTCATTTGGAACAACTGTACACAGTTGGTGATAAAATATATCTGAATATGTGAAGTGACGCTAACGCCAGCCAGATGTAGTTCTAACTAGACATGTACAGGATGGTGCTATTAAATAATCAAGAGAATTATAGCAAAGGGTAGAATTATTTGCAATCTTATATATATGTCTGCTCAGAAAGAAGGCTCGCTGAGTTTAGTGGGAGGTGCTTTCGGATAAGAGTGAATAGGGTTGCTGGTCTAAAAGCTAATATTTTTCACAACTGCGGATCTATTTGTTAGAAAGGCAAATGGATAGTACAAGTATTTATGTGGCAGGCACAAAATGTTAATTCCCTTTTCAGTGCATTATGCATCTTTAACCGATATCCACATATTTGTCACAGGTTACCACACAGGAAGTAGCAGCAAAGCAGAGGCTGTATTGGTCTAAATGTAAAGCACAATTTTCAAAATTATAGACAAACTGTACAGATCCTATGCCAGCTATGCACATAAGACCAACTGTGAGACTTAAAGATTAGCCAGTTCAGTGGACCCTACTAAGAAAAGGAATTTATGAAAACAGAGGATGGATAGAAAATGCTTTAGTTTGCTAAGAATAAAAAAAGAACACCAAACCAAAGGAAGTGAGTGTGCTCTACTTACATCAGCATGGACTAGCTTGACAGTGTTTTCAAAGGACTATGTGTGTGGGAGAAAGAGAGAAATGCACTCCCTTTGGGAATGTACTCTTTAAACATCCTGAAATTCTAAGCATCAGTCACCAACAAGAAGAACCCTTCCCAAGTTTGAGTCTACAGATGCTGTTGGAGTACAGTTCTTATCTGCTCAAGCAGAGGGCCAAGGATTAAAGATGATGGCCAGTGACGTTACCAAAAACAAAACAAAACCCAAACACCTGGAGGTTCAAGGCGGCAGACATCTGCTCTAAAAATATGACTCCCCACCCCAATAGATCTGAAAATACAGTGGTACCCCGACTTAAGAGCAGCTTGACTTGAGAGCAATTCGACTTAAGAGTGGAAAACTGTTGGCGTTTTAACTGCTGCCTTATAAATTTTAGATATGCTCTGCTCGACTTACAATTTTTTTTCATTTTTTTTCCATTTTTTTAAACTTATTTTTTCAATTGTTTAGATAGGTACCCTGACTTAAGAGTAGTTTGACTTAAGAGCATGCATTCGGAATGGATTAAATTCGTAGGTTGAGGCACCACTGTATATATACAAGAGGCAGTAAGTGGGTGCGGAATATAGTGTAAAACTGAACACTCATCATTCCATGCCCTACAAATCAGTTGAGTAGGTGGAGAGGTTATCATGGCTGACTATAGGTTGGGAGAACCCCCTGGCTTTCCTGCTGTTCTGCCCCACATTGGGAGAAACTCAGAGAATAAGGCAGCTTTGCTGGAACATGTGTACGGAACTCACATTCTGTAGAGCCAGCATCGTGTACAAAGGCACAGATCACATTTTGAAAATAGTACAGTGTCTCTGATTTTCCATCTACCACAAACAAGTTAAGCAAACCACCACTCACAATTTGGTATTTATTACAATGTATTGTGGTTCTCCTTGAAGACATGAAGAAATCAGAATGAGATAACCCGCTGAAGTTCTATTCCGGCATTTTTGAAGGTCGGTGGAGGTATTTCCCCCCCTCCCCCCCAATAAAGTGTACCATATCTAAACATTCAGAGAGACCTGCAGATAGGTAAATCCACTAAGCCAGAATACAGTAGGATCCTGGTATCCGCTGGGGATTGGTTCCAGGCCTTCCCGTGGATAATGAAAACTGAGGGTACTCCTGCCCACCCACCCCCAAACTTCTGTTTTCTGACAGTAGATTGCTTTATGGCTGCTGTTTGTGACAGCAGCTTGCTTTTCAGGTGCTATTTGTGACAATACCTTGCTTTACAGCTGCTGTTCGTGACAACAGCTTGCTTTCTAGCTGCTGAATTATTTAATTTTTTTCCTCTGCCAACCATGGATAACTGAATCAGTGGATATTGAATCAGTGGATACAGAGGTCCCACTGTATGAGCTGATGTTGATCCTATCTTCTCCAACACCACTGGACGAAAAACATAGGCTAAGCATGTAAGTCATCTGCAATGGTGGAAAAGGGGGGAGGAAAACAGTTTTAGAATAAACGGGTATAATATGTGAGATCCATCCTTAACTGAGCATATTAGATATTCACAGCTTCTGACATAGCATCTGACTGTTAATTATTACTGACATCAGTTTCCCAATCTCTCTCCACCCATCTGTCCATTGCTCACCCATCCGTCCCTCCCGCTATCATTTTTATGTCACTTTTCTACCATAAAGGGACTCAAGGTGGCTCACAATAATTAAAATACACAAGTTAAAATTGTAGGAAATTGCACAATTTAAAAAACAACAACTAAACTAAACACACAATAGGGTATTGAGATAGGCATCTAAATGGATATAGCCTTAAAAACACACCTAAAATACAATAATCAAAACATCAGGGAAAGTCTAGCTTTAACGCCCAATGCAGTTATTAAAAGCCTGTTTTAAGAAAAAAATGTGACTTTACCTGTTGTTAGGAGGTCAGCATGACATTGTAGAGGTTCTTCTTAAAAGTAACTTTCCAAGGTCTTAAGTTGCTGAGAGTGGTGGCACAGAAGATGGGATCACTTGAGTTGGAGTCAAAGCAGGGTTGTTTTGCTTTGCTTTGTTCACTCTTTCTGTATTCGTATGAGCCCAAATAAGACTTGGAAAAAATGCTACCAAAACTCTGCTATCTGTACATCTGTCTGTTGAAAAGACAAGTGTTAGAAAAGCCCGGGGCTATGCATTATTCATTTACGATGAGGCCAAACTAATCTTTCTTAGAAAACCACATTTAAAAGCATGTCTTGGCACCCCTCTGTGAAAGGTGAACAAGCAATAATTATTTGTCTGTCATTAGAGTCACAGTTAAGCGGAACCCCCACCTCCACCCCCATGCATGCACTTGGGAATCTTTTTGCACAGACAAATGGAGCTGCAATTCCATTTCAACCATTACCTCTTCACCCTACTTTATCCTGTCCCCAGCATGATAGCCTAATAAAAAGGGCAGTAGGCAATAATGTTCCTACTCAGTGTCCTCCCAATTTTTATATATATATATATAATGCATTTGTGTCTGTATAGGCAGTGTGATTGCTTTGGCCAACGTGGAGGAGTTAGTAGCCATTCTGTTTGAAGCCAATGTACCTGATTGCAACAGCAGTGTGCAGGGCAATGGATCTGTGGAAATTTGTCTGCCATTTAAATCCTCTCCTTCCAAAACCTGATCCTTACTAGATGTTTTTGTTTTCTTTTTTTTTGCCTCCCTTCCCTTCCCTTCCCTACCTCTTTCTTTAATAGACTTGCTACCTCAGTGCTAATGAGCACTGAATGCTAGGGCATTTAGGTGCCCAAAAGAAAAGAGCAAGGAATCACCAAAGAGAGAGGAGAAAGCTGTTATCAGCCTTGTTTCCAGCTTGTTAACGTAGCTCTGTTGTAGCAGTGCTTCCAGCAATTGTGGACAGGCCAGAGCTGAGCTACCTTAACAATTGCAAACAACGCTGAGTGTTAATTTCCTCTCCTTTTTTCTGCTGACTCCTGTGTGAGCAGCTGAAACAAATTAACCCTGGGAAATTTGACTTCCTGGGTGTGAATTCACAGCTGACCCATTCACATTTTTCAGACTATCCAGCCACAATCTCAATTAAAGGTGAGCAGATGTAAGATTATCAAACTCTCTCTCTCATGCACACACACCTGTTTCTGAAGCAGGTTTAGCATATTTAAAACCAATCTAAAATATTCCATCTACATGACAAATAGGAAAGCATGGCTTCCTCCCCCCAGCAAGCATGTTTTTGGTTGGAAAATGAAATATTTTACTCAGTGGCAAGAGGGTAGTTTATGCCATGTTCACTGGTTTGGGGCCCCAGTAAAACTTGCAGTTGAATCTGCTTTCTCCCATCTGTAATGCTAATATAGCAATATGCTAGTTTGAAATAATTTTTTTTTTAAAAATGGGAGACAGCATGAGGGCAGAAAGTGCTCCCCCCCCTTTTCAAGTTTTGCTTCTTTGAGTGGTGAGCATCCTTACTCAGATGTTTTCAGACAAGGAACCTCTGTCTGGCGTAATGATATGCCAGTCTGAAAGAATTTTTTAAAAGGCAGCTAACACAAGGGGGAAAATACCCCATTCTTCACAAGCCCCAAAGCTGCTAGGCTTTCTCAATGTTTCTGGTTATTTTCTCTTGCCTCTCCTTTTGCCAGTGCTGGCTGTTGTTCCCTCATTCTTCTGTCTTCCTCTCCCTGGGTGTCCTCGTTCAGACATTTTCAAGTAAAGTACCTCCGTCTGATAGTAATGTCCCACTTTAAAAGAATAACTTAAATATTTAAAATAACACCACATTGTCAGTGGCAAGTGGCTGGCATAAAGACGAGTGTCAGGTGCAGGACAAAGCCTCAGTTGCAATGTTTTTGAAAGCCTGTGTAGTCCCTTAAACAATTTACAACACAGCATAAAAATGGACTAATTTTCCCAAGAAGACCTACACACTGACCTAAATACAATGTGGCTACCATGTGACTCTAACCCGACTTCAAAAACCCCTATTCAGCTACTGATTCATCTTCATAGTGTAATCAAGCTCTGAGTTTCATTTTAATCAGCAAAATTGAATTCAGTTCACTCTTAACTATTTTTTATTTGTTTGTGTGATTTATATACCGCTACAATCTGGCCCAAATGCCACTCTGGGCAGTGAACAACACATGAGAAATACAAAGTGTAAAACATAATACATATAAAGAGTGAGTACAAAATAACAGTAAACTCAACAATAACATAAAATAATCAGACACAACTCAATAGCATCAATGTAAATGACGAATGAAATGCAAGGAATTAAAATGGGGGGGGGGAATCACAAGATTAGTACTGCACTTTTTTGGAAGGTGAGTTGGGTGACTCTCAGGTGCAATAGAAAAAGAGCGACTTTTGAACTAAACATCTTAAGAACACAAGAACATAAGAACAGCCTTGCTGGAACGGGCCATAGCCCATCCAAGTCCAGCATTCTGTCTCACACAGGGGCTCGCCATTTTCTTCAGGGCATTCCCAAGCAGATGTCTTCACCTGCTTAAGATCGCCTGCAAAAGGCATTGAGAGATATCCTGCCTATCTCTCCAACCCAGAGGTTGTCCTTAGGCATCCATAATGATAGCCATTGATACCCTTGTTCTCCATGAACTTGTCCAATCCTTCCTTAAAGCTGTCAAGGCTGACAGCTGGCACCACTTCTTCTGCCAGGGAGTTCCATAGACCGGTGATCCTCTGGGTGAAAAAGTACATTCTCTTATTTGTTTGAGATCTAGCACCCCAAAGTTTTATGGAGTGCCCCCTAGTTCTAGTATTGTGCAATCGGGAGAACAGCTTTTCCTTATCTATCTTTGAAGGAAAGTTTGTAGATCACACTCTTTCTGAAGTGCTTGGTCAACATTATCCACCCAGCCTGGTTGCTTTTCCACAGAGCATTTCTGCTACCAGGGTCTGCATCATGGCTCTAAGGTTGGAGCAGTAATTCTGATGTCATCACCCTCAGAGTTTCGTGGCCCTGGCAAGACTCAGCCACTAAAATGGCATGGAAAAGCCCGTCATGTTTCATGTGATGTCATCCTCTGTTATTAGGGAAGATATAAAGAGGGCAAGGGTTTGCAAGACTTGCCCAGTGTTTTTCCAGTCATATCTAGCTCTGGTTTGATGTCCTGGAATTGTAACAGATGACTCTACTGGGGCTCCCAATTTAATTTAGTGCTAGAGACGTGGCATCCTCCTCTTCTGCCCAGAAACAGAAAAGGTTGGGATGGTCCGGAGATGGAAACTGAACCCAAGAACTTGTCTAAAGGACCAAGGGTTCTAGTAATGGAGGATGCCCTTGACCTCCACACGGACAGAGTTAAAATGAGCATCTTTAAGGGGTATGAGATCCCTCCCCACCCAAAATTCATTTGACTCTCATCATGTGTCTCCAGCTAATCTGCGAGAGCTTTCATCTCTGGCCATACTTGGAGGACTGTGTGACATACTTGGAGGACATAGGAGAATTGGAAAAGATGCTGAAAAGAACAGCTAAAGTGATCAGGGAATTGGAGCAACATCCCTTATTATGAGGAAATGTTGCAGCTTTATGTTTGCTTTGGTGTTGTTTTAGACCAGTGGTGAGCATCAGTGGTGGTGGGGACATGATAGGGAGAAGTTAGAGAGAGTCCCCCCATCCCCCCCATCTTCTTTTATAGTCGGACAACGCAGGATCGCCAAATAAAATCTGAAGACAGCTATGAATAATGACTGAGGCGAATTCCTGGAAGATTAGGCTATCAAGTTTATGATAAGGTTATGAAAGCAAAATATTCCATCCCGTATTAGAGGCAATACGCCAGTGAATACCAAGCGCGGGAGCGCACAGACTGAACGTTATTGAGATGTCAAGCTTTAATCTTCCTACAGATCTGTAGCTGGCCAGTGTAGGAAGCAGAATGCCAGACTACAGTGAATGCACTCTGGGGTTCGATGTGCCTACACACCTCACTTCCATATACGACATTTCCCTGCACAATGAAATACCAAAGAGTGCCCCTTATTTGGGGATGTTCTTTAGTGCTCTCACTGGCTTCACGTGTACCATTTCCTAAGCCTGAAGGGTTTTTGGTCTTGCTGTTTGTTTGTTTTCAGCATTGATTGGCTCCTTGCCCCAATCACTGACTGACTGGCAAACAAGCTACATTTAAACTATTTACCTTTAAGTAATTTTATTGGGGTTTTTTTTTGGGGGGGCGAAAGAGGGAGGGTGTGGGGGAGGGGGAGGGAGTACACTATAAAGATTACATTAAGTATATCAAGCCAAAATAACAGTTTGACATATTAACAAATCACCAAATAATATCACAATACTAATAAGTTTGTTACTTCTTGCCATCTTTTCCGGGAAATCTCATCGTAGTCTCCCTTTAGAAAACCGGAGAGTCTGTCGATTTCAATACATTCTCTTATCTTTTCGTGGAAGTTTCTCTCTGTTGGCACTTCTGGTTGTTTCCAAAATTTCGCATACAGTATCCTTGCAGCAACTATTACATAATGAAGTACATATTTCTGGTCATATGAGATATTAATATCTACTATATTTAATAGAAAAAATTCTGGTCTAAGCTCTAACTTAATCTTCAAATATCTTTCTAAAAATAATCTTACCATTATCCAATATGCCTTTGCCTCTTTACATGTCCACCACATATGGTAAAAGGTACCACTGTCATGTTTACATTTCCAACATTTGGGTGAGCAATTATACATCTTAGATCAACGGTGTGTGGGGGGGAATGCCATCTATAAAACATCTTGTAACAATTTTCCTTAAAGGCTATAGATTTAAAGAGTTTAACTGTATTCCATAGAGTTCCATTTGTTTAGATGAATAGAATAACCAAAATTTTCTGCCCATCTTATCATAGTATCTTTGACCAGTGTATCAATCATTTTTTCATTTAACAAAATACTGAATTTACTCAGAAGCTTTGAATCGCCAGAAGATAGTATTTTGTCAAGTGGAGTGTCATTAGTCATAAATCCCCCCCTCTTTAGTGAGATTTTTAAAGTGTGAGTATATTTGTTGGTACTTCCACCAGTCTAACTTGTAACCTTCTGATACTATTTTTTCTAGTGACTTCAAGGAGAGATCAGCATTCAGAACTTAGTTGTCTGTAGGTTAGAGATTTAAGGCTTGTACTTGTAAGGGGACTGGTAATCACTCTTAACGGAGATAGCCACGTTGGTGTTTTAGGGTAAAACTGTTTTTTTATGGATAACCATATTTTAACTAAGGCATTCCTTATCCAATGCTTTTTAAAAAGGGTAGGTATATTACCCTTATACCATACGTAATGATGCCACCCCCTGTCCAAATCGTGACTCTCAAGCTGCAGTATTCTATTATTTGTCATCAAAATCCAGTCTTTAATCCAAGTCATAGCAGCAGCCTTATAGTACAGCACCAAGTTGGGCAGGGCAAAACCACCAGTTTTAGTTCTGTCCTGTAGATAGACATTTCTAATCCTTGCTTTTTTCTTTTGCCATATAAACACATGCATACTTGTTTCCAGGTGTGAAATAATCTTAAAGTTAGGTAATATAGGTAAACATTGAAATAAAAAGAGCAATGTAGGTAAGACAGTCATTTTAAATGCAGCAATTCTGCCCATTAAAGATAACTGAAGTCTTGACCAGGTTTCCAGGTCAGCTTTGATTGCTTTTATACCATTAACATAGTTATCTTTAAGTAAAGTGTTACAACGGTTGGACACAGTAATACCCAGATATTTTGCCTCATTTAAACTATTTACCACCTCAGCCTCTCTTTCAAAGTAATTCACCCTGTAGATCTAATCTGATGTCAGCCTTGGTTTCCTCTAATGCAGTGGTTCTCGACCTGTGGGTCCCCAGATGTTCCTGGACCGCAACTCCCAGAAATCCTGGCCAGCTCAGCTTGTGATGAAGACTTCTGGGAACCCACAGGTGGAGAACCACTGCTCTAATGAGACAAATGGCATTAAAGATGACCTCGATTTAGAAGCATCTTGGTTTGAATATATGTCTCCCTTAACTTATTGCATGGTGGGAAAGTTATGCTTTGAGTGAATGCTTTAGTGGACTCCAAATTTCCAGGTGATGTTTGGGACTTGGTCA
Organism: Phrynocephalus versicolor; assembly: GCA_023846285.1. NCBI lineage: Eukaryota > Metazoa > Chordata > Lepidosauria > Squamata > Agamidae > Phrynocephalus > Phrynocephalus versicolor. Next base: position 12,547,516 of record JAHTLZ010003542.1, on the reverse strand, counting down.
ACTCTTCCCTTAGGCATAAGCAACATGGATAAACAAAAATCAAAGGATTAAAAAGTAAAACCCAAGTAAGCAAAAGCTATCACTCTCAAGCTGCACCTCAGTGCTCCGTTTCGATGGATAGCCTGTTTGGCTTGCGAGCGCAAGCAATTCAAGACAGTCACATAATACTTTGCAACAAAAAGCTATAGGAATGATGAATAATGTCAGAACTTCAGCCCTCCAGATGTTTTGGACCACAACTCCCAGACTTCAAAGCCTGTATTTCCAATGGCAAAGGAATGTGGGAGTTGTGGTCCAAAATGTCTGGAGGGCCGAATTTTGGACATTCCTGACCTATTATGTGACTTTTATATGAATCGACCATACATGATCACACAGACTTTGTGTTTATAGACTTTGTGATTGCATTGACATTTACTTTCTCTCACTCATAACTTTTACATGGAATTTATACTCTCTCTCAATGGCTTGCGTTCTCTTGTAGCTTTAATGTAATGTTGTCTTTTATTGCTGTAAGATGTACCAATTGTCTTAATTGTACTGGACTGCATATTTTCCCTCATTACTGTAAGCTGCTTTGGGTCCTTTTCCAAGGAGAAAGGTGGGGTAAAAATACTCTAAGATAAATAAAAAATAAAAATAAATAAATAAATTAAAGTTGTGGGTTCTGGGAGAGTTCCCCTATGATTCTTATCCACTGATGTGAGAGCACATTTTAAAAGCCGCCTCTCCCTTTGTTCTGATTGTTAATTAAGTTAAGCTTTCTTTTCTTCCAGTTACTTTCCCTGAGCAATGAGACCTGCTATAGTAGGTGATCCGCGTCACTCTCACTTATCCCGTCTTCTTCCACAGTGAAGAATGGGAGAGAGCCAGAGGTCACCAAGGGTGGAGATAACGCAGTCACTCCGGCTATGCTTGGTGCTGTTATTTCTCATTATGCTCGGAAGCCAGTCAACAGGGAGCCTCACAGCGCAGTATCAGAACGGGAATAATTCTGGAATAAAACCAAGTTTCTACATTCTTTCTTCGAGTGGCTGCAGCTCAATAGAACCGTGGTTTTCTTAAATTAATTTTAAAAACATCTCCAGATACTTTACTTTTAACTGTCCACATGCTATTTTTAGCTTTAATGTTGCCCTTTAATTGTTGTAATCCGCCTTGGGTCATTTTCCAAGGAGTAAAAATATTTTAAAAATAAATAAATAAATAAATGAGGTCACAATGATGCCAGCTAACAGTGAGGCTTAGGATGATACTTCACGTCCATCTCATCACTGTTTGCGGTCCCGCTGGGGGCCGGTATGAAGAAATCTAACCGCATGTCCATTGCGGGACGAAGGGAGTTCGTCCCGACCACGCCCCCTGAACTGCGATCAAAGCAGGATGAAAGATTCCCCTCCCTGGCCTCGGGACTCTCCTCATCTCGCTTCTCATGAGCCCGTGAGGTCAGTCTCCTCCCGCAACATGCCATTCTCTATCTAGTGGCAGGAGTGCGAACTACCATTCAACAGTACATTCCGTATGGAGTCAGCAACGCAGTGCAGAGAGATTAAAAGACAAATGCCTAAAACTCAGCTCTGTAACGCATTGAAGGCAAGGCTTCGGAGAATTGAAACATCAAACAATGGAAGGTCGGGCTGAAAAAAAAGGAGAACCAAGGTATGGAATTTCACATCTCATCACGGAACGAGGACGAGTGTTAACAGTCATGCCGGTAGCATCCCTCACGCCCATGAGTACACGGGAACAGGGGCAGAACCGCAAGAAGACCACATGACTGCAACTGACATCAACACACAACGAACTTCCTCCCGGGATGAGAGTGGACGTGAAGTAACCATCTTAGCTGCTCAGGCCAGTGTAGAGCAGAGTTGGCGGGTTTTTTTTTAAAAAAAGAAAGCAACGCCCTCTTTCCTGTGTGGAGAGGATTGTGGGACTGGGTGGGGGGGAATAGTGGCACATGGCCCTTGAAATTGCCTGTGTGATATTTTCTTTGCTATAATTATCTCTGGCAAGCAAAATTTTGTGCATATTTACTCCAGTCCTTCTTGATTCATCGCTTTAGACAGAGATTCCAGTAATGGAAATCAGAGAAATAAAGATGAATGATCTTTATCTTCTGGGGTTGAGCGCGTGCTAGGCGGATGGTTTGTGTACATGATGGAATCCTAACCACAAGGGATGGAGATGAGGGGCGGCGGGGGAGGCTTATTTGATCATTGGCTCTGTTCCCTGTCAAAGCCAGACAGAATTCCCTGGCAGATGATGGTGCAGATATAAAGCATACCACTCTTCTCATTTACAAAAGGAAGCCTGGCCAGTCCAATGACCCTCCCCCCCCCCCCCGTTCTGGCAGCTGCCGGGCCACACTGCATGTACCAAGCCAGGGGATTGTCACTGCACGGCCATGTTGTGAGAAGGGAAAACTGACACCAAACCCACAGCCTCTTGCCCAACAGTCCAGGTTGCTGTGACTAGTTGGTCTCAGAAGTTGTCTGAAAAAGAGATTCCCATAATGAACTCTATCTATGGAATCAGTTCTGGAGTTCTAGCCCGCAACAGGCTCCACCAAGTGCTTCCGAGTGAAGCAGAGGTCCATTATGAGTCTGGACTTCCAGTGAACGAAGCAATGCATGACCCTGAAGCAGAGGCCTTAGGTAGAAGGCTGGGGTGGGGTGGGGTGGGGGGAGATGTACAGCCCTCATCAGATAGAGTGAGACACCCATATCAAAAGGTAGAGGCAGCTATAAGGCTTTGAGAAAGGGGGTCCCAACTGTGACTTCATGGTCCGACACCACAGGTTTTGCTTTGCTTATAAAACGGGTGAATTCAAAATGTTGGTTTTTTTAAAAACCGATTGGCTGATCCCAAGGTTGATTTGAAGAGGTTCACCCCTTTTTGTTTCCAAAGCAGCTTTTCTTCTCCCCTCTGCCATCGGGGAGGCTTCTGCTTTTTCAAGCCAGAAAAAAAAGGATCCTTTTCAACCATTTTTTTAAAAAATCTGTCTGTGTTTCTGAATGTTAAAAGCCTGCATGCTCTTAGCCGTCTTCTTCCTGCTATACAGCCACTGCAGGGAGTGGCAGGTGCGGGGGGGGGGGAGGAACCCTTCCAAAAGGGAAAAGGCCAAGACGGCACCCTGGCTTCTGCAGGGTTCGTTTCTAAAGGAGACAACCAATGCTCTGTGAACGTCCCCAGGAGCCTTGGTCTGGCATGAGTCAGCACTGAGCCAGATTTACTGCCAATTGATTAAATTAACAATTGTCATAAGCCAGCGATCGGGTGGAGGCAGGAGGCAGGAGGGGAGCCCAGCATAGACCAGGCAGGAGGAGGAGGAGAAAGATGCCTTTTTCTGGGAATTGAAATACTGGTGCTGTGGCACTCCACGGGCTGCATTCTCTGTCTGCCCTTGATAAGACTGGCGCGGCAAGAGAAGCCCTGCCTTTAAAGAGACCGACCGTACCCCATACTGTTCTCAAACTTGGTTGCTGCCGGCCTTGTTCCATTGCAAGCAAAACCTTCTGAACTCAGTCCAAAGAGTCTGGATTTCCCCGCCCCAAACCACCATTATGGAAGACGGCAGAGACAAAATGGGCTTTGCTGCTGCTGCGCTCATCCCCTCACAGAACAACATTAGAAGAATGTGTTGTTGTTGTTGTTGTTGTTGCGGCAGTTGATTTTCCAGGATTAATGCTTCTGGTCCAGTTGCCAGAATGTCAGGTTCCTTGCGACTGGCCGGGATCAGGTCCACCCAGGCTTTGTGCTCCCCTCATTGGTGTCCACAAATGCCACTCCGGAGAAGTTGGCCACAGGGGCAGTTCAGTCTTACTTCAGCGCTGGCTTTCCCCTATTTTACTGGAGGACAACAAAGAAAATGGCTTTTGAGGCCCAGAACTGCCCACCCAGTAGGGCCAGTTGCATTCCAGCAATTGCCCCCAAACCCAGTAACATTTCCAAAACTTGGTTCAGAGGGTAAAAGGCAGCCCATGTGATGCAAAATCAGCGGTGTCCTCTAACACCCTGCTGCCACTGAAAACACTACGTAAGCGTAGCTTGTACGAAACAAGGGAGTGGATTTATTTAAAACTGTGTCAGTGAATTCCTGGGGGGGGACCCCTTATACAAAGGAGCACACAAGACCAACAACACTGTTTCGGGGCGGGGGGGGGGAGAAAGCAAATGCACAAGAAATGATTAAGAACAAAAAAAGGACCAATCGTGCTAAACATCTTTTTACCTCCACAATTAAGCCAAAGAAACAAAATTATGTCCCTTAAAAGCAAAGCTAGAGGGCAAGGTGGAGGGCAGATATTGCCATAGCCTTCCTATAAGGTAAAAGAGGTATACTTACTCCTTGGAAGGGATCTCTGCATTCAGTTTATGGCCCCGGAAGGGATTCTTCCTCCACCAGCCTTCTCACTAGACATTGGAGAAGCATCTACAGTGAAGATCTCTGTTACAAAGTTGGCTAAAAATGCAAGATAAACAGAGATCCCATTCTACTTATGCCAGAAGTGGGCAAAGGGCAGCCCTGTAATCCATTCGTCGTCGTCGTCATCATCATCATCATCACCACCACCATCATCATCATCTTAGAACTGCCAAGTTGGAAGGGACCCCATGGGCTGTTAAGTCCTGCCCTTCTCAAGGAAGCACAATGGGGGAAAACTGAACTCCCAACCACCTCTGGCTTCTCGGCCAGAGACCAAAACCACCGAGCTTTATTGGGAATGTCAGGGCTCCAGTTTGTCCACCAAGAAGCAGGACTGTTTTGCAAAAGCTAAAATGCAGCAATAGTTGACTGAATAGTTGGGTACCTTGCTGCGGAGCCAAGGGCTGGGAATCCAATTTACTCTCAGCTTTAAGAATGTGGAAATGTTATAGCAAGACAGCCATCTGACTTATGAGCTATACTGTATGGTCCTTTTCACACGACCCCTAAACTCTGCGGCAAATGGCTCCCAGATCCAGAGCTTAAAATTGTTTCCCCACCAGCTCCGGATTGAACTCCATGGCCTTAAATATCCCTTCCAAATCCATTGTGCTATGATTTTGTGATTCAAAAGATTTTGCTGGCATGTTGAATTTGCTTATCTGCATCACTTTTTTGATTCAGACCTTGGTCTGGCTGGTGAGGAACAGGCATAAGTCCTCCCTTTCTCCAAGCACACAAAGGTGGCTGGTTACTCCGCAAGATACCCGCTTTGATTTCTATCTCTTACCTTGTCCTGCTTGCAAAATTAAATACAAGAAGGGAGAAGAGGGAGAGAAGGAGTGAAAAAGGCAAAAAAACTATGACATCTGAAAGGCTAACAGATTTATTTCAGTGCTAGCTGATTTATGTTGTTCTGTTTTTCATTTAAATAAAGCCTGCCGCATATAAGTCACAAATGGAGTAAACTCACTGAAGGAATGGGGCTTTTAAACTAACGTTACTGCAAATTCCTTTGATTCAAGAGGATTGAGATTAACCATTGGGTTTGGTTTGTGGGGAAACTGTGGAGGGTAACCATCCATATTGATTGCCACGTTCTCTCATGTGGATGATGTCAGAGCACATCATCGCTTGGAGTTGGTAATAAAACCCAGCAGCCTCAAAATACAAATGAAATGTGAACTGTATTCAGAAAATGATTCTGTTTCCAAGACCAAGATAAACACAACACACACACACACACACACACACACAGAGAGAGAGAGAGAGAGAGAGAGAGAGAGAGAGAGAGAGAGAGAGA
>JAHTLZ010003542.1:12524513-12540835 GCA_023846285.1 Phrynocephalus versicolor | reverse complement strand
ATTCCTATTATTTTCTACTTATTCACATTGTTAATATTATCTCTAGTAAAACTAATACAGTGGTACCTTGTATAAAGGAGTTAATTCATTCCAAATGAAATTATGTTAAGCAATTTTTTCTTTATACAAATTTCCCATAGGAATGCATTGAAAACAGAGTGATCCCATTTTTATGTTGTACAGATTTGCCCCATAGGCAATTATGTTAAGCAAATTTCCCCTATCTCCAGAATTTTTTATGTTGTACAAATTTTATGCTATACAAACCTTTTGTTATACAAGGATCCACTGTACACATTTGTAATCTTGTAACTATACTACTAACATTAATTGTACTTATTCTTACATTATTATTATTATTGAAGTTCTGTATTTGATGATATAGCTATTGCTCTTGTGATCTGCATTGATACTACAGTAGTACCTTGGTTTACAAGCACAATCTGTTCTGGTAGCATGCTTGAAAACCAAAGCACTCTTATATTGAAGAAAATGATATAAGGCCGACATACTGTACATACTAAATTCCAAAACACACTAAAGAAGCTAGCTGGAAGTCCACACCCACACCATGGTTTAGGTACCTGGCTGCGGAATCTGCTCTACTTGGGACTAATAGCTGGATATTACTCTGTGTTTTTAATGTGACAATAATAAAATGCTATTTATAGACCTATACACACTTGACCAGCTGCCCCATGACTAGAAATGGTTTGACAAATAAGAAACACTGTTGTAAACATACTAAATCGACTCTACACATGGACATCACCAGATGGACAATACCGGAATCAGATTGATTATGTTCTCTGCAGCCAAAGATGGAGGAGCTCTATACAGTCAGCAAAAACAAGACCTGGTGCTGACTGTGGCTCAGATCATCAGCTTCTTATTTCAAAATTCAAACTTAAACTGAAGAAAGTAGGGAAGACAAGTGAGCCAGTCAGGTATAATCTAAGTCAAATCCCTTATGAATACACAGTGGAAGTGAAGAATAGATTTAAGGAACTAGATTTGGTGGACAGAACACCTGAAGAACTATGGATGGAGGCTAGTAACATTGTACAGGAGGCTGCAATGAAAACTATTCCAAAGAAAAGAAAATGCAAGAAAGCAAAGTGGTTGTCCAACGAGGCCCTACAAATAGCGGAGGAGAGAAGGGATGCAAAATGCAAGGGAGAAAGGGAAAGATACAGAAAATTGAATGCAGACTTCCAAAGAATAGCAAGGAGAGACAGGGCGGCCTTCTTGAATGAACAGTGCAAAGAAATAGAGGAAAACAACAGAAAAGGAAAAACCAGATATCTATTCAAGAAAATTGGATATATTAAAGGGGCATTTCATGCAAAGATGGATATGATAAGGGACAAAAATGGTAGGGACCTAACTGAAGCAAGATCAAGAAGAGATGGCAAGAACAAACAGAGGAATTATATCAGAAAGATCTGGATGTCCCTGATAACCAAGATAGCGTAGTTGCTGACCTGGAGCCAGACATCCTGGAAAGTGAAGTCAAGTGGGCCTTAGAAAGCATTGCAAACAACAAGGCCAGTGGAGGTGACAGCATTCCAATTGAACTCTTTAAAATCTTAAAAGCGGATGCTGCAAAGGGGCTGCACACGATATGCCAGCAAATCTGGAAAACCCAGCAGTGGCCAGAGGACTGGAAAAAAATCGGTCTACATCCCAATCCCAAAGAAAGGAAATGCCAAAGAATGCTCCAACTATTGCACAATTGCACTCATTTCACATGCTAGCAAGGTTATGCTCAAAATTCTACAAGGCAGGCTTCAGCAATATGTGGACAGAGAACTTCCAGAACTGCAAGCGGGATTTCGAAAGTGCAGAGGAACTAGAGATCAAATCGCCAACATGGGCTGGATTATGGAGAAAGCCAGAGAGTTCCAGTAAAACATCTACTTCTGCTTCGTTGACTATGCCAAAGCCTTTGACTGTGTGGACCACAACAAACTATGGCAAGTTCTTAAAGGAATTGGAGTGCCTGACCACCTTATCTGTCTCCTAAGAAATCTATATGTGGGACAAGCAGCAACCGTCAGAACTGGATATGGAACAACTGACTGGTTTAAAATTGGGAAAGGAGTACGACAAGGCTGTATACTGTCACCTTGCCTATTTAACTTATATGCAGAGTACATCACGTGAAAGGCAGGTCTGGATGAATCACAAGCCGGAATTAAGATTGCCGGAAGAAATATCAACAACATCAGATACGCAGATGATACTACTCTGATAGCAGAAAGTGAGGGGGAATTAAAGGGCCTCTTAATGAGGGTGAAAGAGAGGGGGAAATGGGCTGAAGCTCAACATAATAAAAAAAACTAAGATCATGGCCACCGGTCCCATCACCTCCTGGCAAATAGAAGGGGAAGAAATGGAGCTAATGACAGAGTTTATTTTCTTGGGCTCCTTGATCACTTCAGATGGCAACTGCAGCAACAAAATTAAAAAATGCCTGCTTCTTGGGAGGAAAGCAATGGCAAACCTAGATAGCATCCTAAAGAGCAGAGACATCACTTTGCCAACTAAGGTCCGGATAGTCAAAGCTATGGTTTTTCCAGTAGTGATGTATGGAAGTGAAAGCTGGACTATAAAGAAGGCTGATCGCCACAGAATTGATGCTTTTGAGCTGTGGTGCTGGAGGAGAGTTTTGCGAGTCCCCTGGACTGCAAGGAGATCAAACCTATCCATCCTGAAATAAATCAACCCTAGATGTTCACTGGAATGACAGATTTTTGAAGCTGAGGCTCCAGTACTTTGGCCACCTCATGAGGAGAGAGGACTCCCTGGAAAAGTTCCTGATGTTGGGAAAGATTGAAGGCAAAAGGAAAAGAGGACGGCAGAGAATGAGATGATTGGACGATGTCATCGATGCAACCATTATGGATTTGACAAAACTCCGGGAGGCGGTGGAAGATAGGAAGGCCTGGTGAGCTCTGGTCCATGGGGTCACGAAGAGTCAGACACGACTGAACGACAACAACAACAAAGCATACTTAATAAAATATAAGTATAAAAATAACAATCTAGCAGGGGAGAGAGAGGAACCACTGGATCACTTGTGATCATGTGACATGTTCCAGGGCTCATATTGTAAGACACTGCTCATTGATCAAGGCAAAATTGATCAGAAATGATTGAATGAATGAAATTTTATTTACGGTCAACGACCAAAAACCAAAATAAAATCATAAAAATAGGATGATCAAATATGCATTCCAATAGACAGCACATGAATCAAGCCTTATTACAAGATATGTCATAAATACAATTTTAAATACAATTTAAAATACAATTTAAAATTTATTCGGGTCTGGAATAAAAGTGGCCATTGGCTACGATAAAACAGTCATCAGTTACTACTATGTTTCTTTATAAATTTGTTTACGAACCCTTATTGCAGCAGCACAGAATTTGGCAACTTGCCTAGTTACCTGGTAAGTGTTATCAGAAAGGAGCAACTGTATATAGAATTCTATTGACCTCCCAGGATATTTGCCTATAATTGGGGAGATAATCTCCTTGCGTAGATCTTGATAATAGGTGCAGAATAGAAGCACATGCTCTATACATTCCAATTGGTCATTGGCGCATGGGCAATTTCGATCTGAAAAAGGTAAACCTTGAAACCTCCCCTCCAGTAGCTTGGAGGGAAGGACATTTAGTCTAGCCAGAGTAAAGGCCCTCCTGGAGACAGGAGATATGAGCCTATCCAGATATGGGGAGACAGTAAATGCTGATTTCTTAAGAAATTCCATTTTCCCCAACTGGGCAACATGTTTCTGCAGTTCTATATCTCTGATTCGTAATTTTACCTCATTCATGGCTTTACAAAAACCCAATGTTTGGAGGGTATAAGGAGAATATCCTAATTGATGTATAACTTTTATTACCTGTTTTTTCCATTCAGACTGAAAAGTATCTGTCAAAAGCAAGGGAGTTAAGCCCTCTGAAAGGAAAATGAGCTTAAGCCAGTACTTAACCATGAGGAAATTGGCTTGTGCTTCAATGGGAATAAGCCCAACCTCTAAACGAAGTAAAGTGTTGGAGACACATGTAGGAATGCCCAAAATGGCTCTTGCAAATCTGGTTTGAACAGTCTCCAGAGGTCTCAAGTTAGCATATCCGAACAGCTGTGAGCCATAAAGCATTTGGGTAATAATTTTAGCCCTGAAAACTTGTAAAGTAGAGGGAACATGTTTCCCCCCGGTCGAATTAAAGAATCTGCTAATGGCTTTGCTATTGCCTTGTGCTCTCATTGCAGCACAGCTTATATGCATGGACCAGGCACCAGATGACTGAAATGTTATACCTAGGTACTTATAGTGCTGGACCTGTTCAATTGGGTGACCATTAAGGGACCATTTATGTTTGATTCTCCTCCTGCCAAAAACCATTATTTTGGTTTTGGTATAATTAATATCTAAACATTCCTGACTACAGTAAGAGGAGAAAGCTCTTCTAAACCCAACACACGAGGTTGACAAAAGCACAGCATCATCTGCATACAGAAGTATAGGAATTGGGCGAGATGCCAGCTTGGGTGGGTGAAAATCTACGTTGGATAAACTCTCAACAATACCATTAATATATAAATTGAATAAGGTTGGGGCTAAGATACATCCTTGCCTCACGCCCTTATGTACAGGAACTGGGTTAGTTAGGGTCCCATCAGAATTACAAAGAACCTGTAAATGGGAATTCTCATGTAAAAGACGGATTAATGTAAGAAGTCGTTTGTCAATATTCATAGACTGCAGTTTTGTCCATAATATGTCTCTAGAGATAGAGTCAAATGCGGATTTAAAGTCTATGAAAGCAGCATAGAGAATCCCACCTTTGGGGGCTGAGTATTTACTGGCTAAATGATGAAGAACATGGCACTGATCAATTGCGGATTTCCCTTGCCTAAAACCTGCCTGTTCTTCTACAAGAATATTCTCTAGCCGTAACCAATCTTCTATTTTTTCCAACAGATGCCTTGCATATAATTTACTGATGGTACTTAATAAACTGATAGGACGATAATTGGCAGGATCCCTTCTGTTTCCTTTTTTAAAAATTGGGACAACAATAGCTAATCCCCAGTCCTTTGGTATACAAGCTGTTCTATCTATCCAGGTAAACAGGGTAGCTAGTATAGGAGCCCACCATTCAGCATTTGCTTTAATAAGATCCGATGGAATATAGTCAGGCCCTGGGGCTTTACCTGGTTTTAAACGGTCAATTGCCATAAGTACTTCCTGTTTGGTGACTGGATGCCACTCTGGGAGGTCTTCTAGTTCAGGTTGGAAGGCAGAAGTACAGGGTGATTGAGCCGCACAGTGCCTGCCAAAATATTCTTCCCATACTGTCGGCATAATATAGTAGTCTGATTTAGGAATAAAAGTTAAAGTTCCCCTAGATACTATCTTCCAGAATGAAGCCGAGTCTCTCAAATGGGCCGCAGTTAGCAAGGATTGCCAGGCCTTCCTCTGGGCTTGTAGTTTCTTAGTTTTAATCAAGGATTTATACCTTTTTTTGCACTGATACCAATTTTCTGGATCAGAAATGATTGTTCATATTGCAAAACACTCATAAACCAAGATACTTGTAACCCAAGGTTGCAAACATTCCTACCCTATGAATATTTATTGCTTTAAAAGATGCAAAGATGTTGTATTTGCATACCCAAATAGAAGAGCTTGTGGGCAGATAGAAGAGCAATGTGTGTTTATAGACTTTTGTACATGCCTGCGTATAGATAGGTACCTGACATGGGATAGTGTTAATGAGCTAGGATCTGAGTGCTGTATATAGACAGAAATACGCTTAGATAGAATATTGACTACTATTAGAACTGGGTTATAAATATATATTTATTTGTAACTGGAGACAACACCAGAATTGCTGAATGTAATTAAATTTTATGTTACAATAAAGAACTGAACGGGTGACACTCCATGATTTTAATAATACACTCAGGTCAAACAGGATGAAATTTAAAAGGTGGCAGCGTAAACACCCGAGAATGCTAGACAAGGTATTATTGTAGTGCCTTTAAGACCCAAGTTTATTTTTGTAAAATTTATTAATATATTATCTTTTTTTATTTTGGTATCCTTATGTATTAAACACATCCATCCATCCATACATAAAGCACATCATGAGAAGACGGGATTTCCTGTGAAAGATAATCATGGTGGGAAAGTTTTGAGGCAGCCAGAAAAGAGGAGGACCAAATACATGATGGATGGACTTCTTGAAAAAAACCCACAGACTAGTTCACAAAAGCTGAACAGGTCTGCTGAAGAGTCTCTTGGTTTCAACATTTTGACCTTTTTTATTCCTATAAGTTGCTAGAGAATAGATGGCATATAGGCCATTCAATGTCAGATCAACCAACTCATGAAACCTCGGTGTCATGAATTTGGTTCATTTTTGGTACATTTGTACCTTACCATTAGATCTCTAAAATATTTACTTCAGATTTTTTGGTCCGCCCATTACTGAGATATTGCATTTTCAAAATTTAATTTACTGCAGTCCTGCAATATACTGGTACAGCAATATATGAACCACTATACTACTTTGCCTCAAAACTGGAAGACATTACATTAAAGGCAACATAGGATAGCTTGCTTAACATGTTAGGCTCTTTCTCTTTATTTATTTACTAGACTTGTATACCTCACCATCTGGCAACAAAGGCCACTTTACAATAGACACCCATCTTAATGCCTCACTTGAATTTTTCTATAAGTATGAATTACCAAGAAAAAAAAACCTCACTTTAAAAGTGTAGTATAATTGCACTGCAGTAGGAACAGTTAAAGAAGTCATGGATTACAGTAAAAAAAAAACTAGCTTGCAAGGGCAAAAGCATACCTTTTTAAAATGAAAAATCATTCTCTTGCAGTTCACTACTTGGTCAATGAACTGAGTACATAGAAAATTTCTGAGTTTTACAGATTGCAGATTGGGAAAGGCAAACATTTCACTTGCTACTCTTCTTTAATTATAAGCCAAATGTATAACCCTTATTGCCATAAGTTTTAAAATACAGGGGGAAGGGGAAAGACTAAGAAATTACCAAATAAGAACTGAGAGGAATAGTGGTAAGATGAACTTTGCTTTCTGACTTGGCTAAAAGGAGAGACCAGGGTGAGCTGAACAGCTCCTTATATGTTCTTTGGCTGGCCACCCCTTCTCAACTGCACCTGTTTCCTGTTACCTTCTTGAAGCCCTGAATTCCCAGCTTAAAGAGGAAGGCCATTGGCAGAGGACTAGCATGAACCACTAAGAGGGTTTCCTGTGCTGTTGCTTTAAAGAAGCAGATGCTGAGTCTTGCAGGTAAGGATGCCTGATTAACGGCAGCTGTGCACAGGTCATGTGATCCATGGTTCTGTTTTAAAAGGGGGAGTGAAGGAGACCATCAGCTCCTAAGATCTGAGGCCACACTGAACATCTACTGTTGTTCCTTGAAATCAGCTCTCTAGTTTTTGTTCCTTTGGTGATGTAGTCTGTTATGCCAGCATTCTTCTAGTTGTGTGTGTGTCTGATGGGCTTTGTGAAAGACACCTTAAGATAAGTATCTGTCTCATAAGCTTTCAGGAGCCATAGGAGCAGTAAATGAGCTGCCTTCCTCTTCAGATTTCTTCAGGTGTGAAGGTTTTTCTCAGCTATCTCACAATAGTGAGTCAGGGGTTTTCCTTGTCTTAAATTTTGCACAAAGTGAGAAGGGTGGCCATGGGACTAGTTAGTAGTCTGGAGAGAAGACAGCCCTCCTAAAGAAGTCTGGTGATTTCTGGGTTGGGCCAAAGGGGGTCCATGTACATCTCTGGATGCTTTCCTGTGCCCCAAATTCCTACCCTGAAGCAATAGGGGCTGCTCTGTTCCTCAGTATATGATCCCAAAGAAATGCTCTCAGAAGGGAAGATGGGCCTCCACTCTTCTCTTCTGCATATCCTGGGCTCTCTCCTTTCTATTCTGGTTTCTGCCACTGCATGCTGTCACGGGGAACACTTTCCTTTCCCTGTGGGGGCCCATCTACTCTTGCACAAGCCCTTTGTTAGAGTTGGGGTGGGTGTTTCCTCCTGTCCTGTAGGATGGCCATTTGTCCTGTCTTTGTGCCACAGCTGAGTTTCCAGAGGTGTCCATGTGTCCCTTTTGTCCTAGGACAGAGGCATTTCCCACAGGGTGAGGATGCCTGTTGGCCTATAAGGAGTTATGAGGCTTGGAGGTTGACAGTATGTGAAGTAGTGTGTTGTCAGACTTTGATGAAGCTCCACCTCTTCTTTTTCACCTTTCTATTTTGGCAAGAAGACAGTGTCTTAGAGGAGTTGTATGTCAGGACCTGAGGCAGGATCTCAGGCTTGGAAGAAAGGGAGCTCTCACTGGAGCATCAGGGTATGCCTTGGGTGTGGGGGAGGGCTGTGGGTTCTTGGGATTAAGAGAGGCCCTTCTTGTGTTTCACTTTCTGTTTGTCTTGTTCAGGTTAACCACTGTGATGACGGAGCCCCATTGCACCAAAGCAGAGGAGCAGTTGTGTGTATGGTTTATGATCTGAACACGTAAGTAGCCACCCATGCATATTACCATGAAATGAACTTGAGTTCTGCTCTTGTCTTCACCTCTCTCACTGTGAAGTTGTAGGAGAAGAGCTGAATTCAAAGACGTGAGTCAGTGTGGGTGCTTGTTCTGCACTAGAATGGGTGAGTTTGTTCCTTGGGTTGCATCCCTTCCTGCCCCGAGGGATGGGTGTCTGAGTCGGAGTTGCAGGAGGCCCAAGTCAAGGTTCAAAGTAGAGGTTTGTTTCAGGGAGGCCCTTCTTGTGTTTTCACTTTCTGTTTGTCTTGTTCAGGTTAACCATTGTAATGACGGAGCACCATTGCACCGAAACAGAGGAGCATTTGTCGGTATGGTTTATGATCTGAACACCTAAGTATTTTCCCCAATGTACCTGTTAGGGGCAAACAGTTGTTACCGGACTGTGTCTGAACACATGGGTTCTCTTAGTCTGCGGTCTTGAACCTTATATTTTTCTACATCACCAGTTAGTCATTGTGTAGAGGACTGTCCTCCCAAGGGATTTTTTTTTATTTTAAATGGCTGTACATTTTTTTATTTTTCTAGATACTCTGTAAAGTTTAGAGCTTTCTTTGGCTTGGAATCCATGGATTTTGGGATGAGTGGTCATCGGCTCTTTTGAGATAAGCTCTTTTTTATTGATGGTTCTGGAACAAGGCATAAAGATGGGTGTTTAATTGAAAGAGATTATCATGTGAAGCAAGGAGGTCAAGTATTTTACCCCTGCCTTTGAGGTAATGTCTTCCAGTTCTCAGGAAAAGTAGTCCTCAAATTGAGTGGTGGGATTTTTTCCAGTAAGGACAGCCTTAGCAGTCTTAATTGGTTTTCTAGGAAATGGGGGCTGAAAGCATCTAGTACTGTGAAATGCATGTGAGTTGTTGTCTTGTCTCCACCTCTCTGACTGCAAATTTATAGCAGAAATTTGTCTCTACTTTGGACAATTGGGAAAGCGTGAGGCATTCTTTAGTCTTCAAATTCTAGTTCAGTGAGGTCTCAATGTCAATGTTGATGTGTTTTGTTTGCTTCATTGATTAGAAAAAGCACTTGACTCAGTTAAATGTGATAAACTTACGAATATTGGTAAAGAACTGACTTGGACAGTTGTGATATCAATTTGTATTGGAATCTGTGTGCCTGGGTCTGGATTGATGGTCAATTATCAGAAGACGTGTCAATTACGAAAGATGTTCATCAAGGTTGTATTCTCTCACCTCTACTTTTTAATATCTATTCAGAGCAAACTTTCCAGGATGCCCTTGAAGGAAAGAACCAAGGTGTGGAAGTGAATGGAGTTCTTGTTCATAAACTAAGATATGCTGATGACACTGTCCTGCTTGCAACAAGTCTGGCAAGGATTATTGAATTCTGTTGCTGCAGAAAGCCGTACCATAGGATTGCAACTTAACGTGAAGAAGAAAAAATGATGGTTATCAGCAAAAAACAAAAGAGTTCACAGAATTTTCTCAAGATTGGCAGTTATGTAACTGAGAGAGTATCATCTTAGAAATACTTGGAATGCTTTGTCAAAGATAGCTGGGATCCTTCATGTGAAATTGGTTGCAGAATTGAACAAGCTAGAAATTCCTTCCAGAAAATGAGGAAAGTCTTGACAAACCCGGACTTATCTATCAGACTTCATACTCAAATACTTTGATCCTATGTATTCAGCGTACCTCTCTATGGTGTTGAAACTTTGACCCTTACAGACACATTATGCAAGAAACTGGAAGCATGTGAAATGTGGATGTACAGAGGAATTCTGAAGATACCTTGGACAGCCAGAGCCACTCACGTGGCTGTATTACTGAGCATGAATAAAAAGTTAGAAATCTTCAATACTGTAAAGAGAAGAAAATTGCAGCTTTTCAGACACAGATTATGCAATAAGAAATACTATCTGCTGCAAGTTATCCTTCAAGGAATAATAGATGGGAAGCGTGGCCCAGGGCGTAGAAGAACATTGTGGCTTAAAAACCTAAGCAAATAGTCTGCCATGAGCACAGCTCCTCTGCTCAGAATGGCTTTAGATAGAAACCAGTTCAGGCTAATGATTCCCAATGTTCTACGTAGACGTGGGACTTGAAGAATGAGAAGTAGAGGACTGTCTCCCAAAGGGAGGGTTTTTCTTTTAAATGGTTCTACCTTTTTATTTTTCTAGGTTTTCTGCAGTGTTTATAGCCTTCTTTGTCTTGGAATGGATGACTTCTGCATCTGCTGTTCTGCTTCTCCTTTGGGGTGAGGCCTTTTTCATTGATGGTTCCTAAGCCTTGTGTCTTGTGGAAAGAGATTACCATGTGAAGTAATGGGATCTGCTATTTTACCCCTGCCTTTAAGGCAATGTCTTCCAGTTCTCAGAAAAAGTAGTCCTCAGTGGTGGGTTTTTCCCCCCCAGTAAGGACAGCCTTAGCAGTCTTAGGCTGCTTTTGCACCACTCCTAAAATCTGCTGCCAAATGCTCACAGATACGGAGCATAAAATTGTTTTCCCACCACCAGTGGACTTAAAAAAAAATTAAGTACAACCACACCCACTTAAGCGCACCCCAGCGCATTTTACAAGTACCTGGTCTGGAGGAGGTAAAACCCTTGTTGCTGTTCCTTGTTGCTGTTTTAAAGCATTGCATGCCTGGTCCTCCTCTGCTTTTTGTTTGTTTTTGTTGGGTTCCCCCCCTTAACAGATCCTAACAGGCTGGAACAATTAACTGCTGCCGATGGAGGTAATCCTGCATTTTTTTCTCTCTCCCCTCACCACAGACAGAAGCAATAGAATCAGAGTGCGGGAGGTGGGAAAACAGGAATCAGACCAAAAACCACGTTGGGGGGATCTGCATTTAAGTTGCCAGCGGATCTTAGGGGTCATGTAAAAACAGCCTTAATTGATTTTCTAGGAAATGGGGGCTGAAAGCATCTAGTACCATGAAATGCATGTGAGTTGTCTTTTTGTGTTTTAGGTCATCAAGCCTATTTTGCCAGTATCCAGAAGTCAACACTGGAGAAGTCAAAAAGGCATTCCTGCAACAATTCTATCATTCAGAAAGTGGCATAATTCAGGTGAAAATTCCAGAAGCTGTCATCAGATCTCCACTTACCACCAAAATACTGTGCAGTTGTCGGGCTTGTTTTTCAACAAATGTGTACAATAGTGAGCAGAAGAGGGCATCGTCTATGCCAGCATTTTAAAACCTTTTTTCATGCTTGGTACTGCATTGAGTCTCATTATACCCTCCTGCCCCCTAAAAATGTGTTCCTATTTAATGGTTGGTAAATTATCTTTGTTATGAAACACTTATGTAAAAATAGATACACATATATGTATTGGCATCAAAATAAAGTAATGTTTCAGTTCTCAGTGGCTATTTTGTTGTTTTCAGATGGTAGAAGTATTTGCTATGCTGCCTTCACTAGCTGTGGAAATGGTCCTAACTGGGTCATCCAATCCTAACTAGAATTGTTCCATGCCGAAAGTCTCAAATTCGATTTGCGTGTTTGTTGGCCCATATTTCAATATGATTGTATTTTTTAAAAAACCCTCTCTTCTTTAAAACTCAGCTAAATAAATGGATTCAGTATTCAACTCTGCTGTTAGGCAGGATCTCCTGAGGAAAAATGTCCTTGGAAAAGATACATTCAGATGTTGCAAAAATATTACAAGTTCAGATAAAATTGTGATCTTCCATTTTCCAGAAAGATTTGATGAAGCAAGGAAGTTTGTAAAATTTTGATTTTTGATGACTTAGCCAATTTTTTAGGGTTTTTTTTTAAAGCAGATTTTCCCCCAGTAGCTGTTATGTTCTTATCCTTGCATTGATGCATTTTACTAATTTGGGGAAGTGCACCAGTTGAAGTATTGCATGTGTTCTTCCAAGTCTTTAAGTAAACTATGATTTTGGTTATTAAGAAACAGAATAATTTCCTTGTGCTTTTCAAAAACCCTGCTTAGCATACATTCCACCACCCTAGCTCCTTATGACAAAGAATCATAGTATGGCCAGCGTACATATCACCCCATAATACTTAAAGCGATTTCTGGGTGGTTTACAATTTAAATATGTGGGTTATAAATTGCCCCCCCCCAATCCCTGGAAACTGGGTACCTATGTTACTGCTCTTGGAAGGATAGAAGATAAACCCTAGCATCAATGGGGGAAGACCTGATTCAAATTCTGGGAGGAAAACTTTAGACAGGGCCACCTCTATTCTGGTGTTTATGGCATGACTGTGTTGCACTGATCTATTGGCATCTCACTGAGGTGGAGGTCCAAACTATCTGTGGCCTTCCTTGACCTAAAAAGAGCTTTTGTAGATAAATTTTATGGCTCAAACCAAACCACAGGGGCATAGAGAAAAAACTCTTGTCACTTATCAGAAGCCTACACACTGCCACTACTTGCCAAGTCAGATCATCATAGGAAGAAAACTAAGCCAACCTTTCCCTACCAATAGAGTGAAGCAAGGATGAGTTAGCTCCCTATGTAGAAAAGGCTGATGGGCACCCTCCAAAATTAGGGACCCATACTATCCTTATACTACTCTATGCTGATGATGTGGTTTTATTTTCCCAAACACATATTGATCTAAAATGATTGATCAGTCGTTGTGTGGAGTATTTAATTACAAACAAGCTACACTTAAATTATGATAAATCAAAGATTTTTGTCTTCTCCAGGTCATGAAGGCAAATGCAATGCAATGCAATATTAAAGGAAAATCTATTGAATAGGTCAAACAATTTAAATGCCTGGGTGTCCTATTTCATTATAAGCACTCTTGGGTCCCACAATGTAAAGATGCTATAAACACAGTCCACTCTTCGATTCTACCATACTAAAGCCAATTTTTACCAGCTGCCTTGCAGGTATGGAAGACAAAGATTATTCCACAGGTCGTATAAGGCACTCCAATTTGGCAGGACATCATAGACCATTCTGTAGAGCAAATACAATCACAGTTCTTCCCAAAGATACGCTGTTCTTTGTCTTGAGACGTGTCTCTATTAGATACTACTGTTTGGTTGTTAACAACTCAATTTTGGTTAAAAAAATTATAATACAGAGTCAGACCCACACGCTGGAAAGAGTAGCAGACATTTTATGCATGATTCTCAAGAAGTGAGTTTCTGATTTACATTAACCTTATTTAAAGGCACACCTTGTGGATCTTAACGCATGCTGTGAAACTTCTGTGTTTTCACCTATTATGCCAATAAAGTTTTTCTTATCTTATCTTACTGTATGATTTGATAGTCCTCCTCCAGCAGTTCACACACACACACACCACTGAAGAGTTCATCCTTCCTGTAGCCCTCAATACTGCCAACAATTCCTACCAACAGTTGCATACCTCAGCTTGCACACCAGCAAGGCATGCAGTAGTTCTGTAGTTCTCAGCCTTGAATGAATTGGCTTACCTCCATTTGTGTATGCACTACACAGAAGGTCACAGTTTTATCTTAGATTTCACTGAAAAATGTGTATTTTTCACCAGCAAAATGCAGTTTATGTGGGGGTAAGTTCACCATCCTTTATTAATGCACCCATTTGAATTGTAAAGTTTGGGTTGGGCCTGGCTAGTACTTGGACGGGTGACCAACAGGGAATACCATGTGCTGTAGGCGCCTGGAGTAGGAACTGGCAAGCCACTCCAGTATTCCTGCCAAGAAAACCCCACGGACATGGGGTCACGAAGAGTCGGTCACAACTGTAACCACACGACAGCTACAACACAAATGACCCATCAGGTTCAAAGTAGCGAATGGTGTCCTCAGGCACCAAAGTGTAGCTGTGCCAGCTAAATTACTTCAGCATGCAATATGAGGTATAAAATCTTTCTCCCTGTCAATAAGAACACACCTACAGTGGTACCTTGTATAAAGGAATTAATTCGTTCCAAAGGAAATTATGTTAAGCAAATTTTCCTTTGTATCAATTTTACAGATGAATGCATTGAAAATGGATTAATCCCTAATCATGACTGTTTTTCTGTTGTACGGATTCACCCCATAGGCGATTCCAATTTCCCCCTATCTCCAGAATTTTTTCCCCTTTAAGTGGATTTTCTGTTTAACAAACCGCTTGTTATACGAGGGTCCACTGTATAGTGAAGAGTATAACAGCAACATGCTGCCTTTTCATGACATAAAATATGCCCCCTCATTCTGCTTGTCGTGTGGAGCTGAGGACGGAGGGGGATCCCTCCGCCAATGGGGTGCTATCTGTCCCTCATGCGGATTATAATAAAGAAAGGGGTCTTCAGTCAAGGAGAAAGAATCCAGTAGAGATGGAGACCATACCGGTGGAAACAAAAAGGGATGAAGAGTTGACAGAAAAGAGGCAAGGGCGGAGACATCTTAGGGGGCAAAGCTCATTGGACTAAAAAGGCGGGAAAAATCCAAGAAGGGAATGGAGGAAAGGAGACAGTAAAAGAAGGGAGAGAGATTTCGGAAGCAGATGAGGGAGTGAGTCATAAAGAAAGAAAAAGCATCCTGCCCCCAGGTTCGGAATGGGTTTGGTTAGAAAACCCAGATACCCAGAAATGGGGAGAAAATGAGGATGCCACAGGTTGAAGCTGAAAGGAGACGTGCCCAACCACACATGAAGGGTATTCATCCCAGGGAGAAAGGGAGGCACAAGAGTGGAGAAAGAGAAGAAAAAAGGCAAAGACTGAGCTAGAGAGAAAAATTAAAGAGTGGGTAGAGCTAGAAAATAAAAGAAACCCAAGTTGTAACAGTAGAGGGATAAAGAAATAGAGTGTAAAGTAGATACCAAGTTAGGAAGATAGGAAGGAGGGGAAGATGTGGGCCCCTACCCCTTCCAAAAGAGTTTGGTTGGGTGAAGAGAGACTAAATACAATGGATCAGGACTTTGAATTACAGGAAATAACTCCCTCAAAGTTACATGGAGACATTTCTATGCCCAACAGTAGTTATGGATTAAACCAGTTAAATGTTATGTTATAGAGCGAGAGTAATCCGTTCTTTGACAACGTCGCATGAAGCAACACTAGTTAATGTTTTGTGAAGAAAACGAAATAAAGCATGAGTCTTTGGATAAAAAATCTCTTTATTGACTGAACCGGAGGTAATAGTCAGGCCAAAAAAAGAGCCCTTCCACCCACATGTGGTGTGCTTCTTTGCAAATCACTCACCTCTGTGCAGGAAGTGACTGGCCACATAAGCTGAATCAAGGAGGTCTGTGGATGTCTCTACAACCCCCCTGTGCACTTACCTGCCTCCCTTCCTATGAAATGGCTCTGAACACTGAAACTGAGGTCAGACAGCTTTCATTGAGTCCCCCTCGCTCCATCCAATGTTCAGCAGGCAGACACAGTCGTGAAAAAGTACACCCTTTTTGAATTCTATGGTTTTTATGCATCAGGACAGAATAAAAATCATCTAGTCCTAAAGCAGGTCTGAAAAGTAGGTAAATGCAACCTCAGACGAACAACTTCATAAGCTATTACACCTTGTCATGGTTTATTTTACAAAATGAAAATGAAAATGGAGAGCCCACCCATGAAAAGTACGCCTTTACTACCTCCATAGGAAGGCAATATTTCTGTTATGCTATGGTTTTTGTTTTGGTCTTGATTGATTAGTTTGCTTATTTACTATTTTAAGTTGTATAATGTATTTTATTGTATTTTGTTTATGCTTGTAAACAGCATAGAGTAGCTTTTTGCTAGGTGGTCACGATAGATAGATAGATAGATAGATAGATAGATAGATAGATAGATAGAT
>JAHTLZ010003542.1:12488007-12512761 GCA_023846285.1 Phrynocephalus versicolor | reverse complement strand
TAATAATAATAATAATAATAATAATAATAATAATAATAATAATAATAATAATAATAATAATAATAATAATCTCAAAATGACAGAGCTGGAAGGTCATGGTGTCCCACCTGTTCCCTGCCATCTGGAGCCCATTGGTACTGTGTGCCTCACTGAATATGCTTATAGTCAATTCAGTTGTTTTAGGCAATGCGTCTCTCTCTCACACAGACTTTTCTTGAAAGCCAGAGGTTCTTGTAGAGCTACTAGTATGTTGTTCTTCTGTAATGGGATGTGGATCCGTATCTGCCCCAGCTGGGGGTGGGAGGGAATCCAAATTCCACTGGCATAACACACCAACTGTTTCAATGTAACAAAATGTAAAGTAATGCATATTGGAGCGAAAAATCAAAACTTTATCTATCAACTCATGGGCTCTGAGCTATCCGTGTCGGATCAGGAAAGAGATCTTGGTGCGCTGGTGGACAGCTCCATGAAGGTGTCTACCCAATGTATGGCAGCGGTGAAGAAGGCCAATTCCATGCTAGAGATGATCAAAAAGGGGATTGAAAATAAAACAGCCAACATTATAATGCCATTGTACAAAACGATAGTAAGGCCACACCTGGAGTATTGTGTACAATTCTGGTCACCGCATATCAAAAAAGACATAGTAGAACTGGGAAAGGTGCAGAAGAGAGCGACTAAAATGATTACTAGACTGGGGGACCTCCCTTGTGAGGAAAGGCTAAAACATTTGGGGCTCTTTAGTCTGGATAAAAGGCACGTCAGAGGGGATATGATTGAGATGTACAAAATAATGCAGTGCATGAGTCAAGTGGATAGAGGGACACTCTTCTCCCTCTCACAAAATACCAAAACTAGGGGATATCCACTTAAACTGTGGGTTGGGAGAGTGAGAACAGACAAAAGATTTTTTTTACCCAGCGTGTTGTTAGTCTGTGGAACTCCCTGCCACAAGATGTGGTGATGGCATCTAGCCCTGATGCCTTCAAAAGGGAATTGGACAGATTCCTGGAGGAGAAGTCCATCACAGGTTACAAACCATGATGGAGATGTGTAATCTCCAGGCTTAAAACCAGGGTACTTCAAGGGCCAGATGCAGAGGAGTGGTAGCAGAAGACAGATATCGAGTCTCATGCGCTCCCAAACGCATCTGGTGGGGCCGCTGTGAGATAGAGGAAGCTGGAGTAGATGGGCCTTTGGCCTGATCCAGCATGGCTCTTCTTATGTTCTTAACCCTGGCTGACTCGATGCCTCCTGTCCAGCTATTACCGTACATGGGAAATTGCTTCTGGTGCCATTTGATTTCATACTGTCAACTGCTTTGATTATAGTGGTGTTTATTAGTATTTATTCTACTCTGTTGTAAACTGCCCCAAATGCTGCCTCACACTAATGGCCAGAATTTAAATAGAAGAAAGTCAGACCACAGAGACATCCTTTTGCTCAGAATATGGGACACTGGCGCACCCTTTTGGTATATTCTATCCCAAGTAATTATTACATCGCAACCCCAGTAGCAACCACAATCCTTCTATACCCCATATTTAAGGATGTGGAAGAGCTGAAATGAAAGAATCTTATTGATAGAGATGCCATTTGAAAACAGCAGACTTGCAGCCCATTGCTACTCACAGTTGCATATTCTTTACTAAAGTATGAACCACTACTTTTGAGTATGGATGAGTTAACAAGGCAGACTCTCATCAACCATGCCACAAAACCTGAGTATTAGAATAAGCCACAACACTCACCATCCAGACATGAGAAACAGAGGACGGGAAACAGAGAAGAGCTGAAACGGTTCCTATATGTACCACAGGGATGCACAACAGGTAGACCACGGGCTAGCAGTAGCCTGCAAAAGAGTTCAAAAGTAGCCCACCGACCACCAATAAAAAAGTGAGGGGATAAGTTATCCACCCCCGTTCCCCCATCCCAAGGACCACCACTGCCCCAGCAAAATTCTGGGTCTGCCAGCCCACTGTCTCAGCCGAGTGAGGCAGTTCAAGGGCCATGACATGGGCCCCTGCTCCCCCCACTGGCCAGATGATTGAGCGGGTGCAAGGGAAGTGTGTGCATGGTCAGCCTTCCGATAGGAATGCATTGAAAATCAATTAATCCATTCCGGAGGAACGGATTTCAAAGCATTCCTATAGGAAACCGCTGCTTTACTTACAATCTTTTTTTCTTACAAGCATGTGCTTAGAATGCATACAGTAAAATTCCTAAGTAGAGGCATTAGTGTAGTAGCGCTCAGGCACTTTGGGCCAGAAAAAGTAGATCTCGACCTGTTCAATGTTGGACAGCCCTGATATATTAGAACTCCTATTCTTCAATTCAATCAAAAGTTTGGCTTGCCTTCTGGCTGTTAATAATGAATGCCTTAATAATTATATGCCAACAGTTTCCAAGTTTTTCTAGATATAAAGTACTTAAATGTAGTTTACTAAGCCCTCCTTCTGGCAATGTTCTGGGGTGGTGTAGCTTGCCCAAGGCCACAGAGGCTGGCTTTTCTCCCAGAAACATGGTGAGGGACTCCTGACTAGAGATGGGCATGAAACGAACTTTTTTTTCATTTCCGTTATTTGTTATTCGTTTCGTTACGTAACGAAATGAATAACAAACATTGTGATGAAACTGGAACGAACCGAACAGAACCATGAAAATTAGGTTCGTTACATTTTGTTTTTCGTTAATGGCAACGCGCAATGAAATGAGCTGATTTAAATGTTCAAAAATGCCCTGGACATCCATAAAAATGCAGCAATAATTATTTATAAAGTCTGATAATACCTACCAGGGGGTGGGGTCCTTAAAACGTTTGTTTGTGTCTTCTCCCATCGTGATGTATTTTCTTTTCCCTTTAAGGATGACAAAATGGATGTCGCCAGCCACAAAATGGAAGCAAGCCATGTGATGGGATCATGTAAATTCTTGGACAACTTCAACCAATAGCATGCCCAGGTTGCAGACTGGACAGGTCTGGCAGCCACAGAGGGCATAAAAAGCTCTGGCAGCCCCCGTCCTCCTTGCAGTTTCCGGTGGAAGTTAGGGTGGGATTGCTGTCTCTGTGACTGGTTATTTTCACTTTAGGCCAGCCAGGCAGGTGTGTGTCTCTGTGTTCCTGCCGGCTGCAGCCTGACTCTTAGGGGAGAGAAAGAAGAGATTTCTCTTTAGCTTCAGTCCTGCAGCCTCCCTGTGTGCGTGCGTGCATACCTCTCGGTGAGTATCCTCCCCTGCCCCGCAGGGCAGTCACTCTGCAGTTGCCTTGCACCCGGGGCAATGCCCGCCGCTGCCTTTGCAGCCTCCCTGCATACCTAGTCTATACTGTGTCTCTGCCAGCATCATTATTTTTTAGTGTTTTCCCTCTGGTCTAGGGCGTTGGGGGATGCTCGCGCATGGAAGTGCTTTAAAAATTGCGCAAAAAGTGGTTAAAAATGAAAAATGAAAATGATTTTTTTCAAAAATTCGCAAAAAACGAAAACAAACCAAAACGGACCCCCCTCAACGAAAAATGAAAAACTGAAACACCATTTTTTTTATTCGTGCCCATCTCTACTCCTGACCCAAGTGCTCCAAGCCAGAATGTTACTACACTGCAACCTGCCCCAGAGTTTGTGTTCAAGAAGACCCAGCACAATGATATATTTTACATCAACTACATGATGTACAGTCTCTCTCTCTCTCTCTCTCTCTCTCTCACACACACACACACACACCCTGTTGCTAAAAGCCACTCTGTACAGTTTCTAAAATAAAATGGCAACAGTCAAACATTATATAAGACATAACTACATAACTAAATTAACTACATAACTATGGCATCAAAATAATCATAAAATAAATGCAATGCACTTTAAAACATAAAAATACATAAAACATTTAAAATGGCAGTAATTGCGGGGAAGCCCAGTCATGTGAGTCACTGATTTTTCTTGACCCAACAGGGGCCAAGTTTTGCAGGGGATGGTGGTCACTCCACTCACATCCCTTTTGTTTTGTTTCTGGCACGTACAATCGCTTTTTGGGTTCAAAGGCTGTCCGGCTAAGATGACATATTTTGCAAGGACAGGCTCCTAGTGTGAAAATATTACACAACCTATGCTCCCAGCTACACTCTGCATTCTTCCATCACAAGTATTTAAAAAAGCAAACTGTAAACAGCTGTTGAGGCATGGCATCGGAGCTGGCAAAGAAGAGAAATGTAAACCTTATTCTGGCTTCCTGAAGAGAATGTCCTGAAATATACCTATTTTAAAGTTAATATTTACTTTGGTGGGATATTTGCCATTGGTGTGTGCAGGGCTGGCACTTCCATTAAGGCAAACTAGGCAGTTGCCTAGGGCACCAAAATGGAGAGAGGGCGCTGGCCAGCCTGCCCCCCTGCCGCCTGCCCCGCCGCTGGCCGCCGCCGCCCGTCCCCCACTGCCTGCCAGCCCCCTGTCGCCATCTGCCCATCGCTGCCCGTCGCCGTCTGGCTGCCGCCCCCTGCGCCCGTCGCCGCTGGCGCTGCCCTGCCGCCGCCCCACCCACTCCAAGTTTTGCAAAAGGTGACTATCATAAAGAAGACCTCTCAGCTAGGAAGTGTAAAAAATAATAATTACAAAAAATACTACCCAGTATCTGCAACCAACCAGTCTTTCTACTCAAATCCAGGTTTGAACAAGGAATATAGCAAGGCATTATTCCAGCACCCTAGAGTGGAAAAGTAGGTCACAGAAAGTAGGTTCGAGAGAACAGAGAAATGAACTTGTCACCTCAGATTCCATTGGCGTAGAAATTGAAAACTGCCAAAATGATCTAGTGAGAGAAACTGGGCGCTCTGCATTTAGAAAAGCGGTCGAGACACAAGGCAGACCTTCACAGTCTCTCCATCCCTTTTACAGGGATGAGGGAAAGAGAATGAAGGCAAGAGAGCGATTTCCACATTTGGACACAAACATTTCAAGAGGCATCTTTGATTGCAAGATATCTTTACAGACCACTAAAAATAATAATACAGTAAACAAGCTTTCGTGGGTTGCCCTGCCATTTCCCGAAAATGAAATTCCATTTACACCTATGGTATCTGAAACTGTCTACGACAGCAGTGTCGTGGAGCAAAAAACTAATCACATAATTCAGTAGACTTGCATGTTTTAAAAGCTAACACCTGTGCACTGGGTAATATTTTTTTTTGGTTTAACTAAAGACAGTTTCATCTCCTAGCCCACCCCAGATGCTGAAAACTCTTTGAATGACACCATTTGTCCCCACATTTGGAGTGTCTGATGCTTTTAGACTACATGTCCCAGAGAATTACAGAATTTGTTAGCCACCCAGAGACTATTTGGTAGTGGGGCGGCTAAAGAATTCTGTAAAATTTATTTATTTATTTATTTATTTATTTATTTATTTATTTATTTATTTATTCAACTTATATGCTGCCCACTACCCAAAGGTCTCTAGGCAGCTTACAATGAAAATAAATTAAAACAGTTTAAAATAGTTAAAAATAGAATATCAATAAATAATCAAAGCAATAAAAAAAACCTTGCTCTAAAATCATTACACTAAAATTGTCATCAGAAGACCCACAGTCTATACTGTATCAATTAAAAAACTTCTGGAACAGGAAGGTTTTTACCTGGCGTCGAAATGTAAATGTAAATAAATAAGTCCTAGCTAGTAGAGGCAGTGGTCAGGACCTCTGGAAGTTATAGACCAAGAACATATGAGACGCCAGATATAGGAACCTCTGAACTAGATAGAGCCATGGAATCCATGAGTGTGAAGTTTTTAGGGAGAGGTCAGACAGGATTTTTCAAGACTATTACCTGAGAGCAAACACTCTCAGCCCCCAAATCAAAGTCAACAGGGCTGTAAGATGGTCATGTTATTTGGGCAAATGAAACAGAAAAACCCGTAGCCTCTTTCAAACAGTAAAAAGACAATAGAGCTGAAACAACTAACAATTTGCTGCCTTTTTGTGACACCCAAACCCTGCTTCCCGAAGTAGAAGGTTAGGGCCAGCCCTGCTGTCTGATCTATAAAGTAGTATAGTATTATTCCATGTACAATATAAGAATGTATTTTTGTTTAAACTAAAAATTGAGGGTTGCCTTATATACGGAAGTCAGCTGTGGAGAAGTGGGTTGGAAAAAGTGGGGGCCGTATGTGAGGTCACATAAGGTACAGAGCATTAAAACGCGTCTGTGAGGGCACATTTACCGTGTTTTGTACCACGTGACCGTAACAAAATAAAATACACATTTTACTTTGATGCAGTACAAAGTTGATGTGGGATAACAGCCTTCCTGTACCTCCAGAGCTCAATATCTATATTTATTCAAAAGGGACCAGTCTGTCTGAAAATATCTACTCTCTGATGCAGAAACCCTTCCCCCAAATCCCCGATGGCCCATGACTTTCTGGGTTGCTGAGTTCTGAGGAAAATATCAAGCAGCTCTTGATTTGGCAGGCCGCTATCATAAGAAGCTACGCAGGTTAAATTGAAGTATGTTGGCTGTACAGATTTGAAGATAAGGCTAAAAAAAAGAAGTTAAAAGCAATAAGAGTGCTAAATTCTGATTTTTTTTTTCAGAAGCAATGAGACTGACTGAATTATTTTCTTAAGTTCAAATCCACCTTTCTCCCAGGGAAAGGGACCCACGGTGAATTTAATATCCATCCTTATGTCCCATCAAGTGAATTCTGACTTATGACAGCACTTTCCGGGGTTTTCAGGGCATAGAGTACACAAAAGTGATTTACAGTTGCTTCCTTCTGGAGGGTGCTCTGCGATTGTTTAGCTTGCCCAAGGCTACACACTCTGGCTTGTTTCCTGGGATGTAGAATGGAAAATTTGACTGTGGCCAGATGCCTAACTCACTGAACTATTATCCTGCCAAGGTAACATACAAGGATTTAGAAAAAAATAATAATGACAGTTTAAAAATGCAACCAATCGCACCATCAAAAAACAAATACAGTTGAACTAAAACTAAACAGTTTGTGACCTTGTTACCTGGCAGAGCGTGTTTTCCGACTAGCCATTTGAGAATCTTGACCCTAAGAGAGGCTTGGAAGGAAAAAAATGAAAAATTATGCCTTCTTGAGGGTTGCACCACCCCTTTGGAATAGTCTCCCATCCATGATCCTTCTAGGTTCCTCATTGCTCTTTTAAACAGTCATTAAAAATCTGACTCTACATGAGGTAATTCCCAGAGCCAGTGACAACATACGTCAGTGTCTCTTTAGCTAAAACCATCAGCCCCCCCATCTTATTCTTATTCTAATTTTAATATGTAAACTTACTGTTCATATGATGTTGGTTGTGTCAATTTAGTTCAATTGAAGTTATTGTACATTCATGGTCTTTGCTGTTTTTGGTTTGCTATAAATCTTCCAGAGTGGCTTGTGCTGACAGATGGATGGTATAAATATTAATTAAACAGTGGAACCCTGACTTACGAGATTAATCCATTCCAAGTGCATGCTTGTAAGTCAGTTAGCTCATAAGTCGGGGAGTGGTTTCCCATAGGAATGCATTGAAAGTCAATTAATCCATTCCAGAGGGATGGATTTCAATGCATTCCTATGGGAAACTGCTTTAAACCACCTGCGGCTTCCCCCCCCCCACACACACACCAGGTGCGTTGGGGGGGGGAATAAGCGGTGGGTGGTTTAAAATGTCTTTAACCACTGAGGCAACCACTTGTTTCTGTGGCTAAAGACATTTTAAATCTCATGCCGCTTCTCCTGACCCCCTCCCCCGGGTGCCCAGAGGGAAGGTGCACAATGTTTAAAATATCTTTAAGCAACTGAGCCAAGCGCTTGCCTTGGTGGATAAAAGTCATTTTAAACTACCCCCCCCCCAATGCATCATTGTTACACAAGGGAGACCTCATCTTAATCATAAGGTGGCGGAGGGGGGGGACCGGAAGCCCGCTCGTAAGTCGGGATTCTTGGTTGTCGGGGTCATCGTAAGTTGGGGTACCACTGTAATTAAAACTATATTAAACCAGTCATCATTAAAAGACAGTAAATGAAAGTGTTAAATTATAAAAAAACTCTTTGAAAACAATTTGAAACCCCGTTAAAATCATGAAAAAGATACTTCCTGCCTTAAAATTCTTTCTTGATCAGCAATTCAAAGCCTGCTTAAAAACCAAGGTCTTTGCCTGCCAGCTGAAGGTGAACAGTGCAGGCAGGCGCCTTGGTTTCCTATGGGAAAAAGTTCCACAGCCTGGGAGCAGCCACTGAAAACGTCCTCGCTCATGTCTGCCCCAAATGCGCCTGAGAGGGCAGAGAAACCAAGGGAATAACTTGATCTGATATAAACCTCAGGGAGACGTGGTCTATCAGATAGCCTACACCAGTGGTGGCGAACCTTTGGCACTCCAGATGGTGTGGACAGCAGCTCCCATTGGCAAGACAGGCTGGCCTAGACCCAAGTTATTTAGGACTTTAAAAGACAAAGCCAACATTTTGAACTGCGCCCAGACATGGGCTGGCAAATAAAGTAAATAAATCCACCACGGATCTGAATGTGCATCAGCACATGACTGTCCTATTGCAGACTGATAATTTATTCAAAATTCAAATTGACCGCAATGTGGAGGAAAACAAAGAGTAGCTCCCAAGCATGCGGCCTCGTTCTCCTGCAAGCTGTGGACAATGGTTCAAATCGATGCTGCCTAGCTTTAAATCTAGTTCCCAATCGATGTCAACAGCAGACAGGTCAGAAGAATCCCCCAAACTGTGGCCATGCACAGGAGGTCTATGAAGGGTCAATTTCCCTGTTTTCTTTGGGCAAGGCTGCTATCCACGTGCTTGCTACCTCCGTGCAGTTAGTGGGGACACTTGGAAGGGGCTCGGGGTATTTTCAAAAACCTATTGCGTCCAGCCATGGACTCCAGCCTTCAAGCCCGCAAGGCTGCTGCACAGCTTCTTCCAGAGGGGCTTTCAAAAAGATGCTCTTTTCTGTGACACAGGGATGTCTGGGGTTCCTGCGTTCCTCTTCCATCAGCTGATCTCTAATTGGAGAGGCCTTTGCTTGATCTCTCTCTCTCCCCCACCCCAATGCTAATTCCCTCCCTTGCGTCTCTTCTCCTCGCTAATAGCTTTAATGTGTCCCAAACAGGTCTGGACTGCTGCTCTCCACCCACTGGGTCATCATTTATTCACACAATTGGAGCCCTAAAGCAGCCTTCTGGTCGCTGTCACTCGGCAGGGGGCTAATGCAGCATGGCTGGCTGCCAATCGGTAAGAAAGGTGACATCACTGTCACGGCCACCATGACAAGGCTAGGCCATGAGCAGGAGCAAGATACAGTGTGAGTACGTGTGTGTTCATGTTCACACAAGTACACACTTTACAACCTGATCACTGCCATTTGTTTCCTATACCTAGGGCACAGGGAACCAGCTGACAGCAAATGGCACTGGGAACTTTGAAATCATTAGGATTCTAATTATTTGTATTACATTTTCTAAAACTCTTAAATTGTTCTCTGCCTGTATTACAGAGGAAAGGTGGGCCAGGCATGTTTTCAAGGGGGTGCAATTTATACCCTTATTTACATCCTGCAAGAAAATAGCCCTCAAAAAGTGTGAGAAAATGATAAAAGCCTAGTTTTTGTAAAATTCAATTTCATTTGTGCTGGGCTGGGAAACAGAAGCTGGATGCCCTTTTTAAAAACTTTACTTTATTTATCATTTATATAATGCCAGCTTGTACAAAGATAACTCAAGGCAGTGTACAAAAAAAAAAAAACAACAACCCATAAGCAAACACAAAAGTAGCAAAGCAATAAAATACAAATTAATAAAATACCCAACACAGATGGGCTTTTCATTTTGGAAGTGGTCAGCTTCCAAAATGAAATGTTTGAGCCCAACTGATGTTTGGAACCGGAGGAATGAAATCAACCAATATCTTACCTTGCACTGGGGTCACATGGGGCACAACTCCAATGAGGAAGAAGCCTCCAACACAAAATCTTTCCTCCTCCTTAGCGTTGGCCAATCAGGAGCTGTGCAGGGGAATGCATAATCCCTCCTCCCTGTCTGATTGGCCAGTGACAGAGAGAAGGAAAGATGATGCGTCACAGGCTTCTTCCTCGTTGGAGTTTAACCTCCGCGCGAGCCCAATGCAAAGTAAGGGATTGGTTGATTTCATTCCTCCAGTTCTGAACGTCAGCTGGGCTCCCACGTTTCGTTTTCGGAAGCTGACCACTTCCAAAACAAAAAACCCATCTCCAATACCCAATAAAATGGGAAAAGCATAAACATAAAAATAGAGGTGTCCCGGCAAAACCAAACAAAGACAACAGCCAAGACAATTACCCCAAGGCCTCTTGGTAAAGCCAGGTCTTTAAGCCTTTCTGAAAAGCAGGTAGGGATTGCATCACACAGATCTCACTTGGAGTAGAATTCCAAAGCCACTTATTACACTTTTGTGTCAGGCCACTTATTGAGGGCTGGTGCTCTACCACAGGCAGAGAGAGAGAGAACCGCCACAAGTTACAGGCACTGTCAAGGGCAATGCCCAGCCATTCCCCTCTCTTTTACAACAGAGCTGTGTTGGTCACAAAAATCTACGTTTTAGCCCCTTAAATTAGCTTAAATGAGATCTGTCATGTGAGGTAATTGGTCAAATTCAGGCATAAGTGCCACCATGGATTTGCATGCAGAGTAATTACATTGCAAAGATTAGAGCTAAAGAAGGGATGCATGTGACATATGAAGGTAGACCAGTGATTTGTGTCTTTTGACAGTATTTTTTGCCCCTTAAGCCTTTAAGCACCTGGCCATCAGCAAAGCCCTTTTATTGTGGAACCACTGCCTTTTCTCACAGAAACATGCAAACATGCCTAGGAGCTGTTCCGTGAAGAAAAATGGCCCAGAATCATACCTGGGCAAAGGAATAACTGCCTTTCCTTCACCCCACCCCCACTCCTCCAAAAAAAAAAAAAACCTTTTCAGAAAAATAAGGCACCTGCCAGTTATACTATGCTTTATGCTTGCTGTAACAGTTAATTAACACATGCCACTGTTGTTAACCTCGACCAGTGAGTCTCATTATAACAGATTAATGAAAAGCGCTTTCAGACACATCAGAAAGGTTTCACTGAGGGGCTTCTTTATAGCCATGTTTCATTATCTTGCTAAGCACCTCCACTCCCTATGCATGCTGTTAATGTGTGTTTGAATATTGTGTTTAGCTGTGTCAATAAAATAAGTGTTGTCCTCCTAAAAGATGTGGCAACACCATAGTCCTATTCGCTCTCACCAAATTTGCCAGGTTTCATATGGAAATTGGGAAATACAAGCTCTATTATAAGTGCATACAGATTCCCCTTTTAAGTACATTATAAGAACTCCAGAACAAGTTCCTGATAATATGTCAGGCATTCCTTCTAAGGCAGTCTTTCGGTGCCCTGAGTCTCTGGTAGTGTTTTTGGATGAGGGAAATAAATAAAATCATTTGTTTCACTTCCTTTAATTAAGGGCACCTGGTAGAAAAGAGCAGAGTGGGCTTTGGTATAGAACAGAGTTGACAATTAAAGCCCTCCTGGCATTTTGGGACATAAGTGACTACTTACACATCAACTAAAATAGAGGACAAAAGAGGACACCAGTTTGCATTAAACTGCATGTGCCAATTTATATTCATGTATCAACGACAACTGCAGCACTTCTCACCTGAGGAAAACTGTAACCATATTCTCTAATGTACACATTTTGCACACATTTTCCCCTCCACTGACTAAACCTGTTTGCATTGCTTTTAAACAAATGTGCTATCTTGTATTTCCTTTCCTACCAAAATTGCAGCAGTACTCACATATCAGCGGATTTCTGAGGTAAGGCACATGCCATCTTGAAAGCAAAGTGTTCTGCTTATATACCGCCCCATACCACTTTAAGTAGTCTCTGGGCGTTTACAATTTTAATTACAGTGTGCAGGCTACACATTGCCCCCCCCAGCAAGCTGGGTACTCATTTTACCGACCTCGGAAGGATGGAAGGCTGAGTGAACCTTGAGCCTGCTACCTGGGATTGAACCCCAGGTCGTGAGCACAGTTTTACCTGCAGTACAGGCATTTAACCACTGCGCCACGAGGCGCAGGAGTCTTAGGAGGTACAAAATACTGCTTGTTGGTCAAAACCTTGTCTCCAATGATGTTCTTCTCCATGCCTACCCACCGGAGCAGAAACTGGTGTCTGAAATCGATGCCTGTTGGCCCTTGGAAAGGGGGAAGGCAATCTAACTAAGGCTGGGTCCAACACTGTCTTTCTGTGGCTTTTTGAATATGTCACTTGGACCACCACCCCACCCCAGGTGCAGGAAGGACACTTCCAAGAAAGCAGTCCCTAGGGACTCTCCCTCTTTCCCACAAGACAATTAGGAGTAAAGCTGAAGTCATTACAATGTAAGAGCAGCCACACTGGAAGAGACCCAAGTTCTGTGCGGTTCCACATCCTCTTCCCTGCCGTGAACAGCCAGATGCCCTTCAGAAACTCATAAGCAGGACATGAGAGCCTAAGCACTCTTTCCCTTGTGTTTATCAACAGCTGGCAGTACTTGCTTGCATGCATGCTGCCTGTATTGGAAAATATATTGGCTACCAGTTATGGTAATATATAAATCTTAACCTCCATGCATGATAGCTTGGGAGTGGGCCCTACTGGGTCTCTCTTCCATGCGAACACACATATGATTGGAGTGCATTAAAAAACAACAATCCTTATTTTAATAGCTTTCTCTCTTGATTCACGTCAGAACAATGCACATTTTAAAATCAAGAACGTATGTGGAATATGTGTGTGTGCATTGTATCATTACAGTCATGACTGACTCTTCATGACCCCATGTCCATGGAGTTTTCTTGGCAGGAATACTGGAGTGGTTTGCCAGTTCCTACTCCAGGTGCCTACAAGCACCTGGTATTCTCTGGTGGTCGCTGATCCAAGTACTAACCAGGGCCGACCTTGTTTAACTTCCAAAATCAGACAAGATCAGATGTGCTAAGGGCATCTAGGCAGCTATGTGGATATAGGTACAATTGAAAACAAATTATAATAAGATAAGTTGACTATTTTTACCAGAAGTGAGCAACTTCAATAGGGTTGTGTCAGCCACTGCAGAGAGTCTGAAATAATTCCTTTTTTATAGCTCACAATACTGAGATGGAAGGAGAGGTAGTCCTAAGGAACAACCAAAGGCCCCTAAAAATCTAAATGGCTGATTCCTTTCACTCCCTTTCTGAGGTATCTGAAATTAAGAGGAAGCTCCCTCAAGAGCCACCCTTGAAATTCCTCAGTCAAGTTTAAGTTCCCCACGGGATGTGAACAGGCAGTGATAAAAGATCATGTGTGATTCTGCTGAAAATTGTTATTTAGCTGGGAATGATCTGCCTTAAAGCATCCTTTGCTACATACAGGAAGCATTTCAGCCCAGCTCAAAAAAAGGCAGCCCTACTGCTGGACCGCTGCCTAGATGCCCTAAGCACATCTGATCTCGCCTGATTTCGGAAGCTAAGCAGGGTTGGCCCTGGTCAGTACTTGGATGGGAGACCTCCAAGGAATACCAGGCTCTGGAGGTGCCTGGATTAGGAACTGGCAAACCACTCTAGTATTCCTGCCAAGAAAACTCCATGCATATGGAGTCACGAAGAGTTGGTCACAACTGTTAATGACACAACACACACACACACACATTGCTGGACCAGAAAGATCCTGATTGAACATGGAATCGGACCAGACTGGTTCAGGATCCCTTGTGTCTCATCTGTTCCCGGGAATATTAAGGTAAAGGTAAAGGTTCCCCCCACGCTTGCATGCTAGTCATGTCCGACTCTAAGGGTGGTGCTCAACTCCGTTTACAAGCCAAAGAACCAGTATTGTGCAAGTCTGTGGCCATGTGGCCAGCATGGCCGAACGCATTTCTGCGCAAGGAAAACTGTTTACCTTTCCACTTTTTTATGGTGGTACCTCCATGAATTGTGGTGATCATGATCTATTCTAGAGTGGGCTTACTTACTGGATTCAGATTGTAGTCACTCTCTTCCTTCCTTCCTAAACAAAGGGGGAAAAAAGATTGAGCTGGAAGGATGGGTAAGTAAAGTAAGAGAATTTGCTAAGGACAGTACGAATATTTGCTAACCCTCTGAGCAAAAATGACTGATAGTCTACGGGAAAAGAGAAGAAAATTGCCATGCAATTTGATTTCATTTTGTTGCACGTGCAGGTCTTTTGGGGTGGGTGGGCAGGGGAAGATGAATGCTTATAGATTAAGGCTAGCTTTCTTGTGTTTGCTTGTTCTGATTAGTTACATGAGGTTGTTTATGAGATCGTTAGAATGGCTCAAGCCATCTTCTCCTATGTTTTCTGATATGAAGTATAGTGTATGGACAGAGTGTGTCGAAAATTTTAAATTATGTTGCATTTTCTAGCACCACATTTTTTACAGGAAGCCTAAATTGTCTCACTGAGGACAGATAAAATCACATAAAATCTGGACACACAAAAAAACATGTTTAACCTTGGCATGTCAAAATTCATGAATAATATAATGTTATGAATATTTATTAACACTGAAAAAGAATAAACATTTATTATATCTCTTTGCATGTCTTTTTTAGGTAAAGTGTCATGCAAATGGAATAAGATGAGGAAACTTTTTGACTTGTTTCTTTATTATACTATTAGTACCATGAAAGGTCTTAACTATTGTTACATATAGGTTAGTTCATTAGATTTTCAATAGAATTTTAAATGTTAAAAGTAGTCACTTTCATAGTTCTAAAGTTATTTTGTTAAGCTATACAGTTATAGCTTAAATTAACATAGACAAAGATGGTTTTGGACAGCTTGATGATTTCACGGAAAGCTTCAGCAAACAGTAAGAATGGGCTCTGATGAAAATGTGCACCTTCCAACCAACACTAATGTTGCCGTCTTGTTAAGAGTGCGGGGTCTGCCCCACAGTCTATGCATTTCACGTCCTTCCTATCATGAAGTAGATTTCCAGTTCACTCTGCATCCCAAAGCTGGTTCTCCTACTGTCTCTGTGAGCATGTTGTGCTCCCGACTCATAATTTCAGCAGAAATGAGACGCCCCCTTCGTTTCCTGCTTCTCGTTTCCAGTTGAGGAGAAGACCTCCCCGCCTTCAAGCAAGTTCTCTTCCACGTTTCTCTTCTGCTTCTTAAGGGTAAGGGGTCCTTTACTAGAGAAGGGTGGCTCTGGCATGAGAGAACTGGGAAACCGTCACCATTTCGTAGGTCACCCTTCACTGTTTATACTGCCTGTACAACTCAGTTTGTAGCCCTCACGCTGTTATAAATTACCCAGAATGAAAACAAGAAACGCTGGTTATAGTTCCCAATTATGCTTCCTTAATTAACAACAAAACTGGAACAGCATGTGGGTTGAGCGGGGAGGAGGCCGTTTCTATCTCGTAGGGAGCCTCAAGGGACAGTTCTAAAATGATGGCACCACCTAAAGCTGCTTTCCTGGGCTTATTTAGGGAAATTGCTTGCTCTTTTTCCAAGCCATGCTTTGGAAATTTCCTATCGGGGTGGGAAATGATCTCTTCTTTTTCCTAGTGTGCAAATATCTGGTGGGGTTGTTGTTTTTAATCTTTAAAGGGCAGCACCTGCATTATCCCTTCCAATCGATAAATGACAGCAGCTGTGGGGAAGGGCTGTTACTATGGGTTATGGAAAGGCACATGGCAACAATGGCCTTTAACATCACGTCCTCCGCTGAGGCAGCGTCTCTCAGGAGAGATGACCTTTTCTTTCCTCTCCTCCCCCCTCCCTTGTCAGAGTATACTTATAGATTTTGCTCTATTATAGGACCCCTATACTTCATACGCGCTAGCAGATGCATTTTGACACTGACCTGAGACACGTGCAACAATTGTTCCTATCTACTTTTAACACAGAGGAACACTCCAGTACATATTACAACAAGCAACCTGCATGTGCATATATGTTTATTACAGGTATATCCTGTTTCCTCCAACTACCCGCAGGTGGTATACATAGACCACCTCCTCCTCGCTTTGTCCCCGTGTCAACCCTGGGAGATTGGTCATTATCCCATGTGTTCCTTTCACTGAAACAGGATAGGTCCCACTACAAAGGCCCCCAAAATGAACGTTGAGTGGTATGCAAGACCAACGTCCATGACTCCTCCTGAATCGGAAAAAAATGACTGACACTGCTCTTTCCAGACAGGAGATGATACTGGCGTGGCAACCATTTTGCGAGGCTAAAGGGAATAATCTCCTGGTGGCTGAGCTGTGAATTGTCCTTCCTCTCTGTGTGTTTGTGTGTGAAGATAATAAAAGATGAGAAAATATATGTGTCGGGGGAAGGGATTTAGTATGCCGACAATCACCATCAGACCTTTAATTTACCCGCTGTAATAACACGTTGGCTGCTTCCTTTCACCAAGGGTCTTGTGAATTTTCTTCTGCTTCCACCCAGGCTTTATTTATTGAAATGATCAATACAGTGGTACCTTGTATAACAGACAGCTTGTATAACAGAAAATTTGTACAACATAAAAAATTCCGGAGATAGGGGAAATTTGCTTAACATAATTGCCTATGGGGAAAATCCGTACAACATAAAATGGGATTACTCTGCTTTCAATGCATTCCTATGGGAATTTGTATAAAGGAAAATTTGCTTAACATAATTTCATTTGGAACGAATTAATTCCTTTATACAAGGTACCACTGTATAGTAATTAAGGGAAATTTTAAAAGACCCACAGCAGAATTTTGCCCAGAGGTTTTCTCAGAAGGAACCTCATTCACAGAACAACACACAGAGTGTACAAATGAATATGGAAGTGCTAGACAAAGGATCTTTTAAACAGCAGTGGCTTCCAAGCTTGGGTCCCCATATATTCTTGGATTAAAACTCCCAGAAGCTTTCACCACTACTAGCTGTGCTGGCCTAGATTTCCCAGAATTGTTGTCCAAGAATATCTGGAGACCCAAGGTTGGGAACCATTGCTTGTTTAAGGGCATAATAACTATAAATGTTTTTTTCCAGTTGCACCCACTGCACCTGGAAATATACTCCACTAACTCCTCTGTGCAACATACTTCGAAGCAAATATGCAAAATGAGCATTGCTAAGCATTTATTTGTTTGTCTGTCACATACGTTTGTTTATCCACTGGATAACAATATCCAACCTTTCCTCCAATAAGTGTACAAGGCTTGCTTCCTGCCTCACTTTCTCCTCTAAAACAACCCTGTGGAGAAGTACAACTTCCCCAAGGCCATTTGGTGA
This sequence comes from Phrynocephalus versicolor, assembly GCA_023846285.1. Lineage (NCBI taxonomy): Eukaryota > Metazoa > Chordata > Lepidosauria > Squamata > Agamidae > Phrynocephalus > Phrynocephalus versicolor. The sequence goes on along the minus strand of JAHTLZ010003542.1, from coordinate 12,495,458 downwards.
GTTTTCATGATGGTGAGGATTTGGCCTGGATCTACGAAGTCCCAGGCCCACATTTTGAGTCTACGCATAAGAACATAAGGACAGCCTTGCTGGAACAGGCCACAGCCCATCCAGTCCAGCATTCTGTCTCACACAGCGGCTCACCATTTGCTTCAGGGTAGTCCCAAGCAGATGTCTTCACCTGCTTACGATTCCCCGCAAATGGCATTGAGAGATATCCTGCCTCTCTCTCCAACCCAGAGGTTGGAGTATGCGCTTTAGGAGCCTCGTGGTGCAGTGGTTAAATGCCTTTCCTGCAGGTAAAACTGTGCTCACGACCTGGATTCAATCCCTGGTAGCAGGCTCAAGGTTCACTCAGCCTTCCATCCTTTCGAGGTCGGTAAAATGAGTACCCAGCTTGCTGGGGGGAGAGGGCAATGTGTAGCCTGCACACTGTAATTAAAAACTGTAAACCGCCCAGAGACTACTTGTAGTGGTATGGGGCGGTATATAAACAGACCACTTTGCTTTAATATGGACAATCTTTTGAGAGTTAATACTACTGACTGAGCATGTTTTATTGGTGCCACTCAAAGATAGGGAAGGTATAAGTGTTACAATATTGTAACTCCCATCATCCCACACCATTGCCATCGCAGGCTGATGGGAAGTGCATGATGAACTACAACCAAAAGGTCACATGCTCCCCATCCCTTGTTTTGTGTTTCATCATTCATCATTCACTTCTACACTACCTCATATTGTACCACCTCAGATCTGACCAATCCATTCAAGCTAATGGATGTTTGCAGATGAGAACCAAGTGAAGATGGCCCAAAATGTAAACAGATGGCGACTGTGGAAGAAGTGTAACAAAACCGGAGCAGCGGGTTTCCTTCTATTTTGGTCCACAAGCCACTCCTGGGAGTAATGCTAGGTCAATGACCTTTGTCCAATCATGTCCAAAGGCAAGGAAGCAAACTACATTTTAGAAGTATCAGTCTCTTCCTCCTAGGATTTTGTTGCATCTCCTTGCTGTTGAAGTAAAAAAACGAGGAGGAGCCATGTGGCCATTACAAAATGCAAATGCAAGTCTAGGCTATTAGGTGGTACTTTTATAGACCCCCTAATAAAGCAATGCCCTCAAAAGCTTGCAAATAATAAATAATGTTGCAAGCTTTCGAGGGCAATACCCTCTTTTTCAAAGCATGTCCCAAAAGTCCAAGCATGGCAAAAGACGTGGTTTGCCGGGGATGACTCTTAGATGTAAAGTTCTTGGCAAGATGATATTCGCCAGGCCGTCTCTTCTTAGATGAGGCAGGAAGCAGCAGGGCAGATGGCTGTACAAAACAAATGTGTACATCAACATGGCAGCTGCAGATTAAAAGCATATTTTAAAAGACAGCCTGTTTGTTTATAGATGTTGCCCAGGATTGCATTTATTATTTGTGTTTTCCTTAAAGGCATCTAATTTAAGCATATGTGTTTCATACATCCGCATTCACTCTACTTTTCACTTGGGAGAATAAACTCTTTCAAACAGATTCCCAAGGAGTTTATGGACTGTTTGTTTTTTTCGATCCCAGCTACAAAGGGTTGTTGTTTTTAAGGAAGAAAATATCTGATACACTAGAATTTGGTACATGTTTAATAACTAGAGATGGGCACGACTTAGCGGTATTTTCGTTTTCGTTTTCGTTTTTCGTTTTCGTTACGGAAACGAAACGAAAATGAAAATCGGCACCAACCTGGACCGAAAACGGAAACGAAACGACTAATTTCGAGCCAATTTTCGTTTTTCGTTACTGGAAAAGCACTCAATTGAGCTAAATGGGGAGAAACGAAAAATTTTTCGTTTTCGTTTTCGTTTTCTCGTTTTCGTTACGTAACGAAACGAAAACGAAAAATTTTGAAATTAGCCCACGAAAACGGAAACGAAACGACTCAGACCCTAGCCGAAAACAAAAACGAAAACGAAACTTTTTTTCTGAGTCGTGCCCATCTCTATTAATAACACAACTGACCTATGCTTTGGCAAGGATATTTAGTAACGTGGAATAAAGGGAGGAATTCAGCCTTTCAGCTCATGCAGTTGAGCCTATGCTTAACTTTTTGGTAGCATCCATAAGAACTTTAGTCCACCTTCAGAAGAAGGCCCTTGCATTTCAAGGGCAGCCAGTCTCACAATATATGGCAGCTCTTTGCTGTGAATGGCCTGCACAAGCAAAGACATACATTGTATTATACGCCAATTGGAAGCCATTGGATGACTCATGCAGCTGCTAATCGTAACAAGCTTTGATGAGACCAGACACCTTCAGTCTAAAACTTGCTAATTATTATTTCTAATACCGGTAATTGTACAGCAGAGCAAAGCAGGATTCTAAATGACAATTCTAAAAATGGAGGCAGTGCAAAACAACAACAACAACAACAACAACGAAACAGAACTTCAGATCAGCACCAAATTTAGCACAGATGTAGCAGCCACGCTTCTCTTGCTCTGTAATTTGGGTATAGCATTTTTAGCTATTTTTTTAAAGTAAAAATGTTAACCTCCCCCTTCAGAACCAAATGACCTTAAACTTTTATGTCACTTATACCACCCTGAGTACTTACAGTACTCTATGGCCAGTTTGCAATTTAATTATGCTGTCTACGCGCTGCCTCCCCCAACCCATCTCCTAGGAACTGGGTACTCATTTTACTGACCTTGGAAGGATGGAAGGCTGAGTCAGCCTTGAGCTAGCTACTTGGGATTCAACCTAATGATGTGAGCACAGTTTGCCTGCAGTTAGGGCAGTATAACCACTGCCCCATGAAGCTGATCAGACTTGTACACCCATGAGGTAGTGTTTTTGAAGCAATAGTAACAAAAAGACCTGAGAGGGATCTGCACATAGATACAGGGGGCAGCTCCATGCAGCTCACAGGTCATGGGTCTCATCCCTGCATCAAAATAGCCATTGTACTTATAGTATGGCTATAATATCCTATTGCACCTCATTTAAGGGCCCTTTTGGCTTCAGATCACCACATTGTGGCTGTAAAAACGCCATGTCAGCTTGCTGCAATTATGCCCCATGCCCCCCCCCCCTAAGCTGGAAGAGATGTCTTGCTTCACGCCCCTTACGCTGCCCCCTAAGAAATGCTTTGCTGGTGAGGTAACTGTACGGTACCATGCTATACTGATAAGCTTATATCAGGCACATCCAAACTTCGGCCCTCCAGACGTTTTGGACCACAACTCCCAGAATTCCAAGCCTGTATTTCCAGTGGCAAAGGACTGTGGGAGTTGTGAAAACATCTGGAGGGCCGAAGTTTGGACATGCCTGGCTTATATGATCTAACCAATGAAACGTTAGTAATACGTTTTGTTTTCACATGAGTTTCGATTCCTGTATGTTCCTGTCTCCTTAACTTTCATTAACCCTTTGCCACTATAAAGGCAAGCAATTAGTTTCCATTTCTTTGTCTCACCCTTCGGTGACACCATGAGCTCATGAAATCTGAATAAATTACGTTATTCCACAAGAAACATCTTCGATCTGTTCTGTACTCCTATTTTGGGGGTAGTTACTCTCATTGAGCTGCTCTCATTGCCACATCTTGGTCTTCAGAGAACTCAAAAGTCTTGCAGGGTGGGAATAACTCTGTGGTTACATTATACCAGTTCTGTCAAACCCCCATTAGAATTCAGAATCTCCAAGTAGGCTTCAAGAGGCATCTAGCAAACCTAAAAGATTGTGGAGTCCCTCTCCCTGAGCTTTGAAATGTCACTTTATGTTCCATAAATCCCAGAATCTCCAAGCTGTAGGTCCACCAAGAGCTGAAGCCTGAAATGGACTCAAGGAAACTCACCAGTAGCAACTATGAGAAGCTGAGGTTTCCTCCTGCCCAAGACAGATGAGAAGATGGTGTGCAGCTCTGGTCGCTGTGTCTCACGTGCACCCAGGCCGATGCCTACTTGTCTGCACGCAGCCTCCAGAAGGAATCTGGGGGAAGATTCAAAAATTAGGAAGGAAGCAATCAAAACACATTTGCTGAGCAACCTCTCTACTTACTAATAGTTCCTAAATCCTGCTTCTGATCACGGACCGTTTGCATTACTGTATTTATGGGCCTACCCAAGTTAAGCATTTTAAAGCATTTGTTTATGTGATTTGCTGGGTCTTAAAATAGAGCTGGACCCTCTGGCTTCATTGTTTGTCATCGGACAATGTGCCTTATCTTAGGCTCCCTCTGCAACTGCCTTACGTTTTGTTAGTTTATCATTTGGATTCTACTGGAAAAAATAATAATAATGGGGAAAAAGTTAGAGTAAAAAAAAAACAAGCTATAAAAGAGAAGGTAAAAATCCATAGCATATCAAAATAGCTGAAATTAACATAGTTAAAAACCAAATATTCCCAATATATTATACTGTTTATTGTTCTGCTCCTGGGCATTTTACTTGATGCCGTGGACTCACCGTTCCAGATGGTCTCAAATGAACGAACATCAAATTTTTCCAACGTTTGTGTTCAGCTACAACTAAATAAAATGCAAAACCTTGCTGAGGTATCATTTTGTGGCAATGCAAAAAGAAATACCCATAAACACTTAAGAAACTGAACATTCGCCTTTTCCATTTTATGACACATCCCTGTATGGATTTCTAAACGGTTCCATTGCAAATCAAATTGTTTTATGTTTAGAACCGCATTTAATGACACCTTCCATGGGTGCTTTAAAGTTAGCATATTGTATTCAGAGTGATTAATGGCACCATATTGTATTTCAATTACTACAAGATAGGTTGTGGTAATAAACAGTGGCAATAATATTCACATTAAGCCAATAAAAAGCATCTGCAATGTGTAATGTAGAAGAGCTGTTATCACAACATAATTTGATAGCATCGAACAATGAATTATCAGCATGGTTAAGGAAGGAATATTCTTGAACCAAGTGGTATATTTTGGCTCTAATGCTGAGTCTCTAATCTTTATTTCCATTAATTTATTTACAAACTCTGCAAAGGGGCTTATATGTTGAAGCTTATGCCAGGCGCACAGGGGAAAAGAATATGAGGACAACAGGATAGGAGTTCTCGAATATGCTACTTCCTGGGTTCACCTGACACAGCTGGAAAATGACTGAGGGTCCCCAATCATCAAACGGCAGTATAAGGAACATAAACACATGACATATTTACATAAGCATCTTAGGCAGCTGTCATTTCTAAGAATTTTCCTACTCTCACTTCTTTTTCTTAACAGAATTCATTTTCTTTCAAAATTGTTTACTATTAAAAAGTCACAGATCTTTTCTCATAGCAATCTTTTTAAATTAATGTCTCCTAATGTTTTATTCTGATCATTTTGATCATTCCTGTTTGCCATTGTTTGGGGTTTTTTTGTTGCTGTTGTGGTTTGATGACGGCCCTTATTATTTGCGTATAAGTATGTCCTGTTTTTAAAGATGTTATTTATGATTTCTTTTATGTCAATGTTAATTTGGATGTAAACTGCTCAGAGTAGCACCCAGTGCTAAGCGGTGTGGTATAGAAGTGTAACAAATACTGTAAATAAACCACCCAGAGTAACTTTCTGCTAGATGGTTGCAGTATATAAATCAAAATAAATAAATAAATAAATAATAAACCAGGGCAAAGCCAGATGGAACATCATTCCTGGCATACGGAGGAAGAGCTGAACATTATCAGCTCACAAATAGCAGTATCATTTTGCACTGATACAAAACGATATTCCCTCTTTGGAAATGGCTAAATTATTTCCCACAGCAATTTCCTTGTGGCAGGGAGTTCCCTAGTTCAGCTCTTCTGAACCGATTAGCTCAGGCTATGCCATAATTGAGCCTCCCCAATTCGGGTAGATCTTTAGAGAGGGGGAAGTGTCTGATGTTATGCTCTCCTCTCTTTCCTCTGTTACATGTCTTCCAAAGTACATCTCTTCTCTTGCTCTTTCTTCTTCTTCATTTCCCTTGTACATTCTTTTGCTCATCTGCCATTTTGGTTCTTCTTTCCCTTGTGCTATTCTCCCTTCCTTTCCTTTCACAACAACTTCCCACCCTTATCTCCTTCCTCTCACTCCATTTTTTTTCTTTGAAATCTCTGTTCTTGACCTTACTGTTAAAAATACTAACCTGCCATTTGGACAATTCCCTTTAAAGGCTCTCTTTCCACCTCCCCCCTCACCTGACACCCCCCCCCAATTTGAAGGACTCTCTTTTCCTCCGGGAATGTGTCTCTTTTTGCTCCAGCCAGCTTTACTCAGTCCTGATTCCAAGTTTAGAGACATAAATCTTCACACCTTTGCCACATCTGCATTGGGAAAGTGATGTAGTTTATTTCCACAAAGTACATGAAATTTGGAAATGCGGTAGACTGTTTATAGTGGAGGACTCTTACTAATTTCCAGAGGAACAGGTCTTGGGGTGGAGGTGGTTCTGCACTAAGTATTTTTAAGTTTTCCTCTAAAATAGTTGTACGTTTGTTTTTTCAAGTTTGTTTTTTCATATGACTATATATTGTGCACCCAGGATAGATGCCCTGAGCACATCCGATCTCGTCTGATTTTGGAAGCTAAGCAGGGTTGGCCCTGGTTAGTCCTTGGATGGGAGACCACCAGGGAATACCAGGTGCTGTAGGCCCCTGGAGTAGGAACTGGCAAGCCACTCCAGTATTCCTGCCAAGAAAACTCCATGGACATGGGGTCACGAAGAGCTGGTCACGACTGTAATGACGCAACACACACACACACACACATCTGACATCTTCTGAGAAGTTTCAAACATATAGGTCCAAGCAGGGTGGGTTTTTTTCTGTCTATACTGTAATTCAAAACTGATTTATAATGCTTAGTATGCTAATATGTGTGCCTCTTTCTGCATGGTTATATTATAAGTGATTTACTCTGTAAAGACAGAATGGACATTCTAAGCCAGTGGTTGTGGTGGGAGCTTTCTTCTCTGAGTCTTTATCCAGTGGAGTAGTCAGGCAGTGGTGGCGAACTTTTGGCACTCCAGATGTTTTGGACCACAACTCCCACAGTCCTTTGTCATTGGCAATCAAGGCTCAGAATTCTGGGAGCTGTGGCCCAAAACATCTGGAGTGCTGAAAGTTCACCACCACCAGACTAGTGTCTTTACCTCCAACATGAGAAAATGCTTAGAAAGCATCCTATATCTTAAACTTAATCCCCACTGAAAGCTCCAAAGCAGGAATTATCACTTTATCTCAGTACCACTGTCCTCAAAATGAAAACATAAAGGAACATTGTATTTTTACACACACACACACACACACACACACACAGAGAGAGAGAGAGAGAGAGAGAGAGAGAGAGAAAGAGAGAGAGAGAGAGAAAGAGAGAGAGAGAGAGAGACCATCTAACTCAGGTATGTCCAAATTTCAGCCATCCTGATGTTTTGGACCACAACTCCCAGAATTCTAAGCTTATATTGCCAAT
>JAHTLZ010003542.1:12472520-12487997 GCA_023846285.1 Phrynocephalus versicolor | reverse complement strand
TGGAGTCCGAACATTGGCCCTCCAGATGTTTTGGACCACAACTCCCACAGTCCTTTGTCATTGGCAATACAGACTTGGAATTCTGGGAGTTGTGGTCCAAAACATCTGGACAGCCAAAGTTTGAAGTCCTAGATCAAGTCAAGCCTGAACTCTCTCCAGAAGAAAAAAAATGACCAAACACCTGATATTGTGCTTTGGGCATAGGATGGGATGGCAAGGCTTGTAGAAAAAGACAACAACGCCGAGAAAAACTGAAGGAAAAGAGGAAGAGCATGTCTCAACCAAGCCAAGGATGCCATGATTTTGCATTTGGAAATGCTGAGCCAGGTTGTTGAGGATAGGACATTGCAAACATCACTCGTTCATGCCCCCCTCCCCAAATCAGAAGTGACTTGATGGCACATTAAAGTGTTCTGCTATATACCTCCCCATACCACTTCAAGTAGTCTCTGGGCGGTTTACAGTTTTTAATTACAGTATGCAGGCTACACATTGCCCTCTCCCCCCAGCAAGCTGGGTACTCATTTTACCGACCTTGGAAGGATGGAAGGCTGAGTCAACCTTGAGCCAGCTACCTGGGATTGAACCCCAGGCCGTGAGCACAGTTTTTCCTGCAGGATATCCCACGAGGCCTTACAAGAATAGACTTCTTACAATATAGGTCTTTAGCCTTCAAGGGTTCAAATCTATGTTGCATGGGAAGTTATCAAAAGAAAACCCAACCTGTTTCTACAAAGAAACATTGAAATGAGGGACTTAGATTTGGAGATCAGTCGCAAGTTGCTTAATGCTTTGTTGACTCACTTCACGTTTTGCAATAGTTAGTAAGGGATTTGCATACAATCCAAACGAGACTGTTTTGCAGAACTGGAATGAAACGAGGCTTAGTTCTCTACAAATGACACCTCGAGAGAGACACCCCAAAATGTCCTTAACTCAGAGGAAAACAAAGATAAAGGTTTCTTCAAAGTGTGTGTGTGTGGAAGGGAAGGGGCTTCAAATGGCAAGAGAAAGGTAGAATCATAGAATCCTAGAGTTGGAAGAGACCTCAAGGGCCATCCAGTCCAACCTCCTGCCATGCAGGAACCCCCATCACAGTATTTCTGACAGATGGCCATCCAGCCTCTGCTGAAAAACCTCCAAAGAAGGAGACTCCACCACCCTCTGTGGTAGCATATTCCACTGCTGAACAGCTCTAACCGTCATGAAGTTCTTCCTAATATTCAAATGGATTCTCTTATCCTGTAGTTTGAAACCATTGCCCCAAGTCCTAGTCTCCGAAGCCACGGAAAACAAACCTGTTCCCTCTTCAATATGACATCCTTTCCTTGTTTTGCTTGACACAAGAACTGCTGGAAGCAAGGTAAAGAATTAATCCCCCCCCACCGGATTTGTCAAGGTACAAGTTGTTTCCAGCAGGCACCATTCCATGCAACATTGGCACAGCTTATAAATCAAACTGCCACCACATCAATCACCAGGAAGGACCAAGCTGACATGAAGCAAACAGTCAAACATAAAGTGTCACTGCTGTATTTCCCTTGAGATCCAGACAGAAAAATTATGCACACCCAATTCTTTTGATTCGTGCCAATACACTGATCTCTGAATTCATGGTGTTAATTCACATCATAGATGGTGGTCATCATACAGTCACCGAAGAAGATGTCAATGCGGGTAACTATGCCTGTATTCTGCTTTCATGAGAAGGTGAATAGCTCCCATGCGAACAGGGCCAAAATGATGTAATTTGTGTTCTACAGCTCCTCTGACTGAGAGGGTAGTTTAGTTTACGGAAGGCAGATGAAATGAGAAATGTTATTGTTCTATAATCATTCCCATTGGAGCTTTATACCCCCACAGAGTGCGCAGTGGATTCATACTGATTTTTCAAACTGGAAATAAAACTTCAAAGAGAAATGCAGCCCTACCGAAGATGACAACATAGAGAAAAATGTATCACCTCTTCTATGTCTGAGTGGCTTTTTATATCTGACATCATCCTTACCTGTTGCCAGCTATTATATCACAACCACAGTCATGGGGAATTTTTTTCAGACCACATAAGGGCATGATAAACTTTCTGCCAACAAGAAAGACAGTTCATGCTGCATTTTGGCCTGCTTAGGTTCAAGCCGCTTGCTTCAAATGAAATCCAGGTGCACATCCAGGGGAACCTGTAAAATACACACACCCATGTCTTCACGTCATAATTCATGCTGTAAAGCAGGAGGCAGGTAGAATGGCACAGAGTATTCACTTCTTTAAAATTAAAGGGAATGAAGATCCTCTATTGGTAAGGATCGCGTGCCTTTGGAAGCTTTTGTCGGTACATTTGTTCAGGTACATATTGGTCAGGTACATTTGGGCCTGGACAAGAATTTGAAATCTTCTGCTTTCCAAGATAGTTTTAAAAGGCTGCCTTTTCCAGGAATACGCTGCCATGGAGGGTGGTGGAGTCTCCTTCTCCAGAGGTTTCTAAGCAAAGGCTGGATAACCATCTGTCTGGAGTCCTGTGATGGGGGTTCCTGCATGGCAGGGGGTTGGACTTGGATGGCCCTTGAGGTCTCTTCCAATCCAAACATTCCAGTAGCGGTTTCAAGCATCATCATTAAAAAGAAGCCACTTAAAGGAAGGAAGGAAGGAAGGAAGAGAAAAAGAAAGAAAGAAAGGCACATCCTTCTGATGTTTTAAGCCTTAACTGTTCCACAACAAAGCTTTCGGCATTCTCATAACACTGTAAATCATTTTTGCATAAAGCCACCGTGAACAGCTAGATAGCCTCTGGATCAATAGCTTGCTTATGCAACCTCAAGCTGCACAAAGGAATGAAAAAGCAAAATTCTTCCTGGTCAACATTGTGCGAGGACCTTCCTGCCTGAAATGGCCTTCATCCCCATGCCTTTCCCCCGCCTCTAGGCATTCAGTTGTGGTTGATGGACTATGGAGCAACTGAAGTTAACAAATACAAACAAACCAGGTCTTAATAGAGTATCACAGATTCTGGGAGCTGGGGAGGGAGAAGGAAGAATGCCTTAAAACGCAAATTTCTGTTCTTCGGACTACAATCAAGCCTTTGTTTTTAAGTCTCCGAATTGGCGTGGCAACTTCAGACTGAGTACGTCTCTCCAGGACAATCTGTGTAAGAGCTGATACCACCTTTTGGCTCAGAGCTGCAGCACCAGAACTGAGCCGTCCTGTGGGGGGACCTCGTTATATGTGTACCTTATTACACCAAGATTAAGAACAATCCATTCCACGCTGTTTCGGCAAGTCACAGCTACAACCACTGCTGCTTTGCACTAGTGGGCTTAAGTTCCATTTCTGCAAGGCGAAGCATTTGAATGTCACCTGTCTCTCTGTCCTCTGCCACTTCCCCTTCTTCCCTCAAAACATATTACATGGAGGAGAACAGGAGAGAGAGAGTGCCACAGTCGATAAAGTAAGCAGGTGAAAACTGGCTGCCTGACGGAAGGTGAGGAGAAAGTTTCCACGTGTGCAAAGGACTGGATCTAAGCCAGAATTAGTATCGATAGCAGAGACTTTAAAAAGATTATGCCGAATTATACAATATGGACACAGCCCATTGCAACATAGGGCGTTTATACACGACCCCTAAACTCCGCGGCAAATGGCTGCAAGCTCCGGAGCTTAAAAATGTTTCCCCACCAGCTCCGGAGTTTACAGGCAATTAAGTGCGACCACGCCCACTTTAGCGCGTCCCAGCACACCTTTCAAGTACCTGCTCTCTGGAGGTGAACATTCTTTGATGCGGTGCAACGATAGTGAGTGCGGGGCTCTCCTCGCTTCTGGGTTTTTTTTTTTTTTTGGCTCCCGCCCCTTTAAGAGCTACTTAAGAAGAGGAGAGGCAGAACCGAGGTGAGCCACATTCTTTCTTCCTTTGTTTTCTCCCTCCCCTCACGCAGCCAGCAGCCAGGAGTGCGGAGGGGGTGGGAACACAGGAAGAGCGACAAGCCCCTACGATCTCTGGTCCGAATTTAAGTGACCAGCGGATCTTAGGGGTCATGTAAAAGCGCCCATAGAGTAGTTGTAGTACCTATACAAGGAAGATACTGGTACAGCCCTGTTTTTCTCCTCTCCGCTGTCAGGGACACAGGCAACGGAATGGGATGGGACAGAGGCAGTGTGTTATATGACAATCCTTCAAAATGCCTGATGACACTTATTTAGGAAAAAAACAGGACAAACCTGAATTAACACATGCGAGGAAAGTGATGTTATAAAAAACTATTGTCCCAGGAAATCCCCCCCTCTGTGTGTGTGTGTGTGTCTCTCTCTCTGTGTGTGTGTACACATGTCAGAAACACGTTAGGAAATGAAGAAACTGGTAGCAATGCAGCTTTCATTCTTTTGGGGATTGGAGATTTGTATTTCCCTCTGGGAATGTTTGCAAAGCGGCAGTTCAAGAAAAATAAATATATAAGAAATGGTTGCAATTCTCCAACAAAAACAATGTGAGTGAGAACTGTTTACTTCAGGCAGCTGTCCCAGGGTGGAAATTGATAGGAGACACTGAATTTTGTGAGAAAACTCATTCATTTATTTTAGAGTATTTTTACCCCACCTTTCTTCTTGGAAAAGGACCCAAGGCGGCTTACAGTAATGAGGGATAATATACAGTCCAGTAGAATTAAGACATGTTCAAGTATTTGAGAACAAGGAATTACAGCGCTGATAGACAAGATTACATTAAAGCTATAAGGTTATAAGTAGTTATAAACACAAAGTCTATGTGAACCTATACATTCATATAAAATACACATGGTAGTCCATCATTAAAGGAAAGCTTGCCTGGAGATAAAAATATTTGCCTCTTTCCGGAAAGACATCAGAGATAGGGCAGTCCTGGCCTCTAGTGAAAGGGAGTTCCAGAATCTGGGCACAGTGGCCGAGAAGGCCCTTTCATGGGTTCCCACAAGATGTACTGGTGAGAGTGGTGGGATGGAAGGGCCTCTCCTGATGACCCTGACACCCAAGTTGGTTCATATTGTGAGATTCAGTCTTTGAGAGGTAGCTTCGCCCCAGGCTGTATAGTGCTTTGTAGGTGAAGGTCAGCACCTTGAATTGTGCCCAATAGCTGATTGGCAGCCAGTGGAACTGCTTTAATAGGGTTGTGATGTGATCTCTGTAAGCCACCCCAGTCAGCAATCTGGCTGCTGCATTTTGGACCCATTGAAGTTTCCTGAGACTTTTCTTCAGTAGTTCCACATAGAGCTCATTACAGTAGTCTAGTTGGAGTAAATGAGTCCATCCCGAGTGTTGCTACCAGCACCTTTCTGGGACCCTCTCAAAGCCCCCCCTTCTTCTTCTCAACTGTGAGAAAACACAGGGGGCAAGATGGCGGCAAGACCCATGCATAATAAAGCAAGGGGAAAAAAACCAAACTAACTGAGAAGGTCGCCAAACGCCTCCTTGAAGAGGTGGGTCTTCAGGGCCTTCTTGAAGGCGGGCAGGGACTCTGTCAGGCACAGCTCACTGGGGAGATGATTCCAAACCATGGGGCCCACCACAGAGAAGGCGCGGTCTCACGTACGCGATTTCCACGCCTCTCTGGGTGTGACCACCCTCAGTGAGTCCGCCTGCGCCAGTCTCATTGGTCTGGACCCAGTTGACTTTGAGAGATACGCTCCGCCAGGTACTCTGGCCCCAGGCCGTGGAGGGCTTTGAAAGTCAAAACCAGGACCTTGAACCTGATCCGGAGGACAACGGGGAGCCAGTGCAAGCGAGCCAGGACTGGGGTGATGTACTCGTATCTACAGGCACCCACCACCAGCCTGGCCACCACATTTTGCACCCGCTGTAACCTCTGGACCAGGGCCAAGGGCAACCCCACGTAGAGGGCATTGCAGTAGTCGATCCTCGAGATCACCAGGGCCTGCACTACTGTCCTCAGGGAGGACTCATCAAGGTACTGGAGGATCTGGGTGATCCTGCGGAGGTGGATAAAAGCGGCCCTGGAAGCAGCCATCACCTGGGCTTCCAGGGAGAGGGCTGAGTCCAGGACCATACCCAGATTCCTGGCCCTGTCCGTAGGCTGGAGGGAAACACCCCCCAGCTTAGGGAGGGGGCCATTGTACCCAGACGAGAGCGCCCCGAAGAACAGAACCTCCGTCTTCTCCAGATTCAGCTTGAGCTGGTTATCTCTGGTCGATTCCAGAACGGCCTCCAGACACAGATCAAGGGAGCGAACTGCCTCCACTGCAGACAACGAAAAGGAGAGATAGAGCTGCGTGTCATCAGCGTACTGCTGACAGCGAACTTCAAATCTCCTGATGACCTCCCCCAGCGGCCTCATGTAAACGTTGAACAGCATGGGTGAGATTGCCGACCCCTGGGGCACCCCACAAGGGAGAGTCCAAGGAGCCAACAAATCATCACCCAGCTGAACCCGCTGAGTCCGGCCGCCAAGGAAGGAACAGAGCCAGGCCAAGGCCTGACCACCAATTCCCACCTCCGCAAGCTGGACCAGTAGGTTACCGTGGTCGATGGTATCAAAGGCAGCTGACAGATCAAGGAGAACCAACAGGGAGGAATCCCCCTGTCGGCCTCCCTGAGGAGGTCATCCTGCAGAGCGACCAGGGCAGTCTCGGTTCTGCGAAGAGGTCTGAATCCAGACTGGAAGGGTCCAGGATATGATTTACCTCCAGATATGACTGAAGCCTGACAGCAGCCACCCTCTTTTTTTATATATATATAAATTTTTATTGGATTTTTAAGGGGGGAACAAAGGGAAAGAGTATGGGTGAGAGGGAAAAAAAGGGGGGGATACAGTTTTTAAAATTTACATTGAGTATATCAAGCAAAATAGAAATAGTAATTTAACATATTACTAGAATTGCCAGATGTTATCACAATACTAATAAATTTGTTACTTCTTGCCATCTTTCCCGAAAGATCTCGTCGTAGTCTCCCTTTAGATAACCAGAGAGTTTATCAATTTCGATACATTCTCTTATCTTTCCGTGAAAATCCTTCTCTGTTGGCGTGTTTGGTTGTTTCCAAAGTTTCGCATACAGTATTCTTGCAGCAACAATTACATGATGAAGTACATATCTCTGATCATAGGAAATATTTATATCTACTATATTTAACAATAATAATTCTGGTCTAAACTCTATCTTAATTTTCAGAGATCTTTCTAAGAAAAGTTTTACCATGTTCCAATACGCCTTTGCTTCTTTACAAGTCCACCACATATGATAAAAGGTTCCACAGTCATAATTACATTTCCAACATTTAGGTGAACAATTATACATCTTGGATAAACGATGAGGCGCAAAATGCCATCTATAAAACATCTTATAACAATTTTCCTTAAACAAAATAGATTTAAAGATTTTAACTGTATTCCACAGAGAGTCCCATTTATTTAAATGGATAGTATAGCCTAGATTTTCAGCCCATCTTATCATAGAGTCTTTAACCAATGTATCAATCATTTTTTCATTTAACAGTATGCTATAGAATTTGCTAAGAAGCTTGGAGTCACCAGAAGAAAGTATTTTATCAAATGGGGTATCAGTAGTCATAAAACCACCCTCTTTGGAAAGCTCTTTGAAGTGTGAATGTATTTGTTGATATTTCCACCAATCCAGATTATAACCTTCTGATACTAATTTCCCTAATGGTTTCAATGAGAGGTCAGCATTCAGAAGGTGTCTGTAAGTTATAACTTTTGAGATTTCACTTGCCTGGGAGCTATAAATTGCTCCCAGTGGAGATAACCACATAGGTGCTTTGAGATAAAATTGTTTTTTAATCAATGACCATATTTTGACTAAGGCATTCCTTATCCAGTGCTTTTTAAAGAGGGTAGGTAAATTTCCCTTGTACCACATATAGTGATGCCAGCCCTTATCAAGGCCATAACTCTCAAGCTGCAATATTCTTTTATTTGTCATCGAGATCCAGTCTTTAATCCAAGTCATGGCGGCAGCCTTGTAGTATAGTACCAAATTAGGAAGGGCAAAGCCACCAAATTTGGTTCTATCCTGCAAATAAATATTTTTAATCCTTGCTTTTTTCTTTTGCCATATAAATATACGTATACTTGTTTCCAGATCTGAAATGATCTTAAAGTTTGGTAATATAGGCAGAGATTGAAATAAGAAAAGCAGTTTAGATAAGACATTCATTTTGACTGCAGCAATTCTGCCCATTAAGGATAGCTGAAGTCTTGACCAAGTTTCGAGGTCGGCTTTGATTGTTTTAATAAAATTAACATAATTGTCTTTGAGTAAAGAGTTACATCGGTTAGAAACAGTAATACCCAAGTATTTTACCCTATTAGAATGTTGAAAACCAGATTGATTTACCAGTTTTTCAATCATGGATGGAGTCATATTTTTAGTTAGAACCAATGTTTTTTCTCTATTCACCTTTAATCCGGAGATTTTAGAGTATGCCTCCAGGGTCTTTAGAAGTTCTACGGAGGAGGTCTGAGGGTTCTCCATGATAACCATCAGGTCATCTGCAAAGGCTTGTACCTTGTAAACTTCTCCCTTGTTTTGTAGGCCTTGAATATCAGGGTTTTCCCTTATAACATGAAGAAGAACTTCCAGGGTAGTTATAAACAAAAGAGGGGAAAGAGGACATCCTTGCCTAGTACCTTTGTGTATATTAACTTTATCTGTAAGGTGACCGTTAACTACAATCCTGGTATTTTGAGTAGAGTAGATTTGTTCAATAGCTCGCAACATTCTATGACCACACTGAAGGTAATCTAATTGAGTTTTGAGTAAAGACCAGGATACATTATCAAAGGCTTTCTCAGCATCAATGAATGCAAAAGCTACTTGCTTCTCGGGGTGGGATTCGTAATATTCCAACACGTTGAGAAAAGTTCTGATATTGGATTGGAGGTGCCTTTAGAGGATTTGTTATCCAATATATGGCAAGACAGAATAAAGAGAGGAAAAAGAAATATGAATCAATTCTTAATATGATGAAAAAGCTTGAAACGGACTTAACACAAGACCCCCGTAACGACAAGCTGAACAAAGACCTGGCCTCTTGTAGGCATGAACTCAACCTGATCCTGACTGCAGATATAGCTCACAAAATCAAGTTGGCCAAACTGAATTTTGTGGAAAATGCAAACAAACCAGGTAGATGGTTAGCGTATAGGTTAAAAAAGGTACAATCACAAAAACTCATATTTTCACTCAAAAACAAAACTGGGGAAAATCAGACAGAGCAATTACAAATCCAAAAAATCATAGAGGAATATTACCAAAGATTATTCAAGCCGGAGATGATTGACAATGATGCTATCTTCCAATACCTTGAACAAGCCAATTTTCCAAAACTTACTGAAGAACAGAGAGCCCAGACGAATGCTCCTATCACAATGATGGAAATAACAGAGGCTATTAATCATCAAAAATTGAATAAAGCGCCTGGACCTGACCAAATACCAGCCATATTTTACAAAAAAATTTCGGAGACAATTTCTGGAAATATGAAAAACCTCTTTACATCTATATTTGAAGGCGAAGATATACCAGATTCCTGGAAATCATCACATACGACACTGATTCCCAAAGAAGGGAAATCCAAAGATTTGATACAGAATTACAGGCCAATTGCCCTCCTAAACGTGGATTACAAAATTTTTGCAACCATCCTGGCCAATAGATGGCGGATGATTTTACCTTCTCTGATATCACACGACCAGACTGGCTTCCTCCCGAAAAGACAGCAGCCACCCTCTTGACAACCTTGCCCAGGAAGGGAACAATGGCAATTGGACGATAGCTGGATAAATCGTCTGATGCCATGCCGGGTTTTTTAAGAGTGGGTTTCACCACGGTCTCCTTTTAACGGGCAGGGAAGCATCCCTCCCTAAAAGAGGCCATGGCAATAGCGGAAACCCACTCAGGCATGTTCCCTTCGGCAGATTTAATAAGCCAGGCTGGGCAAGGGTCAAAGGGAGTGGCCGCCGGCCGGCAACAAGCCATAGCTCTGGAGGCCTCCGCCGGGGAAACCGGCCCAAACTCATCCAAGAGGGGAGAATGGAGGGGTGAGGCTGCAGAGATCTCAGAGGGTGGACTAGAGCAACTGGGGGGCAAGTCGGAACGGATGGCCTCTATTTTAGATCTAAAGTGGGCTGCGAATTACTCACTAGTGAAATCACTAGGAGGAGGCCTCAGCTGACTGGGACTGGTGAGGTCCCGAACCACCCGGAACAACTCTGCCAGGTGGTTCGAGGCCTCGCCAATTCTCAGGGAGACATAAGATCTTCTAGCATCCCTGATTGCGCAAAGGTAGCGGCCAGTCAGCTGCTTGAGTGCAGACCTATTCTCTTCTGTCCGGCTTGCCCTCCAAATGACCTCCAGTCTCCTGCGGTCTTGTTTCATTGACCTCAACTCAGCCGTATACCACAGAGAGGAGCAGTCTCCACAGCGCAGGAGGCGCTTGGAGGCAATCCGGTCCACCGCCCTGGTGGTTCCCACATACCACCTCTCCACCAGGGCATCGACTGGATCGTCTGCCAGACTGCCAGAAAACTCCCCGAAGGCTTCCATGAACCTGGCAGGGAGGGGATAGGGTATTAACAGTATGGGGGCCCCATACAGAAGTGGAAAGGGCAGAAGCCAAGATGGAAAGATGGAGACCGGCAGATGGTGAGTGGCTAGGACGGCATCGACAGATGGCATAGGGTTAGGCCAGCGGCCACCAGGGTGGGCCAACAACGGCCTCAAGGCCCAATTAGGCCCAGGCCTGATTGGCAGCGGGCCAGCAAGGCTGAGTCCATCGAAGAGTCCGAGTGGCAAGGGCAGCCAGCACTGTCCAGGTCCTCCATGGAGTGAAGTGACTGAAGTAGAACAGCAGAGGGTGGGGGGCAAGATGGAAAAGCTCTACACCCCCAAACCCCTCAGCAGTCCAAGGAGAGGCCAGCGGGGAGAGGGTGGGGGGGGGAGCAGAGTGGAAGCACTCTGCACCCCCAAGCCCCTTAGCAGTCCAAGGAAAGGCCAGCGAGGAGAGGGTGGTGGGAGCAGGATGGAAAAGCTCCGCACCCCCAAACCCCTCAGCAGCCCAAAGAGAAGCCAGCGGGCAGAGGGTGGGGGGAGCAGAATGGAGATGCTCCACACCCCCAGCCCCTCAGCAGTCCAGCGAGAGGCCGGCGGGGAGAGGGTGGTGGGAGCAGGATGGAAAAGCTCCGCACCCCCCAACCCCTCAGCAGTCAAGGAGAAGCCAGCGGGGAGAGGGGGGCAACAAGATGGGAAAACTCTGCACCCCCAAGCCCCTCAGCATTCCAAGGAGAGGCCGGCAGGAAGGGGGTAGGGGGGAGCAAGGTGGAAAAGCTCCATGCCCCCAACCCTCCCCCAGCAGTCCAGGGAAGACCTCTCCACTGAGCCGTGGTGGAAACAGATGGCGGTGGGCGGCAGGGGGCGGGCGGCTGAGAAAGCAAGCGGCGCACTGTGACAAGCCAGGTGACGACGGTCTTCTGGTGAGGCCACTATTGTGTGGTAAGCATGATCTAAGACTGACGTATTTTGTACGCCCCTTTACGTGCCTACACGTGCTTACATGTGCTTGTTCATCAGTTCATGTTCTTGGCCTATAGCCATCTGGCCATCAAAGCCTACAATGACCTAACCCTATTTCCTTGTTCAAAGTTGGTTCCTTATTCCTGGCTAACCGCCATGTTGTTGTTCTCAGCAAATTGACACCTCCGCACTATAAGATAGTGCCAACAGTCTTAGAGGATGGGTCACCGTGACCATAGTCCTACTTCCTAGCTTGGCTTCATTCTAGCTAACCACAAAATATTTGCTGTTCTTCATAGACTGGCACCCACGCACTGTAAGAGATGGTGCCAAGTCTTAGAGGATGGGTTATGCCAAGTTTTCTGGGTCATTTTGACCTTATACCTTGTCAGCATATTTGGGTCTGTTAATATTTCAATGCTTATAATATATTTTGATTTTTCTCATGTTTATAAATCCTTATCAAAGGCAAATACCTTTCTCTTCAAGCAAGCTTTCCCTGAATGTTGGACTCCCTATTATGTGTTTTTTACATGAATCTATAGATTCACATAGACTTTGTGCTTATAATTACTTATAACCTTGTAGCTTTAATGTAATGTTATCTATGAATGTTGTAGTGTAAGATGTCCCTCAATTCCTTATTCTCAGTTAATTGAACATGTCTTAATTGTACTGGCCTGTATATTATCCCTCATTACTGTAAGCCGCCTTGCGTCCATTTCCAAGGGGAAAGGTGGGGTAAAAATACTCTTAAATAAATAAATAAATAAATAAATAAATAAATAAATAAACTTTGTGCTCACCAGAAAAAAGGAGCAAGCCAGGCCTATCCCTGAAGCAGGCCATCAGATGGACCCTTAGACTACAACTCCCACCAACCCTGTTTGAGGGAATGATTGCGGATGCTATCCTATATCATCTTGGGAACACATGTTCCCATTCCCTGCCCCATGGCTTGCACCAGAAGAATTATACAAAAGGATCTATAACACTGTCTTGCTCGCTTGAAGTACAGAGGTCATACAGTATGGGCAAAATGTGGATTCCCATTGGTTTATCACTTTTAATTCCCTGGCGGAGCAGAGAAAGGAAATGTTTAGCTTCCCAATTACCAACCATACACTTAATCTTAAACTGTCTGTTTAAGCCACTAATGATATCAGGGAAGCTGGAAAGAGATGGGGAATTTTAAAGCAGGCAGCTTTGCTTTAGTCCAATCCCAAGGATTTCATGCCCTGGAAGTGAAGCAAAATTAAGTGATCCCAGCAGCACCTAATGAAGAGTATCCCCTGACAAGAGACCCAGAAAGGTACCGGTAGGATCGTTCTGTTTTAATTCATTTCTAGGATGCACAATCCTGCACATTGGTTTGCGCCTGCTATTACATCACGCGATGGCCAGCAAAAGGAGGGATCCAGACTGTCCTCACAGTGGACCAAACAGTGGGTCAAATGCCCATCTTACCACCCCTCTTGCCATCTCTTCCACTCGCTGTATTTCCTTATTAAACCTCAGCTATTTTTAGAAGCCAACATTTGGTTATAGAAAAGGAGAAAACCCCTCAAAGAAGCGAAGACTCTTTAGCCAGAGGCTCTGGCAGATTCCAGCTGGAAGACAGGTTAAAAAAAGAATTCTTTCATCTACGAGATGTCTGGGGAAGGCCAAAAGCAAATTGAAATGGGATTGTTTGCAGGCGTGTTCCTCCAGAAACCTGTTTTGATACCAGCCTTCTTCACTTCAAACGTCTTGGACTACAACACACATCAATCAGCCTGACTGGCTGTGGGTGATGGCAGCTGCATTTCGAGGCATCTAGAGAACACCAGGTCGATAGAAATCTCACTGTTTCCAGACACCACCAAAGGACCCAAGGACAGGCACCTTGCACTTGGACAAGAGTTGCGCAGCTTCTCTTGGTTGCTGTTCAGTCGGGAAAAGCAACAGCTGCAACACCCCCTCCACCCAACATCTGGGCCTGGCAAAAGCCAATGGCCCAGGGCAAACGCCTCTGCTAAAATGAAATATTGAGCAGATGCTCCTGAGGAGCGATATCCAGGAGGGTGTGCTGCAACAATTCTTCCCTTTACCCGTGGATCAAACATAAGAGTCACCAAATGCTTCAGGATTAAGCCAAAGGATTATTTCTTTTAATCCAATAAAATATGGGCTTTCTAGGAATGTGACTTGAAAAGGCAGAATCCTAGGCGGCCAATCATTCTTTTTATACCAGAAGCCTCATGCCATTATGTACCTCTCCTAATTGTGGTTTTTATTAGGCCTGTTTACATTGCTTTATGAATGTTGTGAGCTGCCCAGAGTGGCTTTTGGCCAGATGGTCAGGATATAAATGCAATAAAAACTAACCAATTAACTAACTTGCACCATTTTGAAATGTATGATATGGTATCCCTAATATAAAAAACTTTAACACCACCACCACCACCACCACCACCACCAACAACAACAACAACAACAACAACAACAGTCCTAAATGCTTGGGAAGCGTTCAACCAGTGATTTGTAATACAAAATCCAGTGTAGTTATCTTGTCTACTGTGTGATGATGATGATGATGATGATGATGATGACGACGACGATAAATTCCTCCAAGTGTCTTCCTGCAAGTGGCTAATTTTCTAACTGTAAAAAGAGGGGCTGACAATCATTCGCATGATCTCCTTCTAAAACATTCCCATTCTAAAAGGTTGATCAGTCCCAGAGGTAGCTTTTAGACCACAGGAAAGGAGAGGTCTCACCCTCATTGATCAAACTCTGGGCTGCCTAGATATAACTAGATATATCACTTCCTAAAGCAGAGTGTGGTGCTAATAAGATTTTTAGAGCTGTAACACACACACACACACACACACACACACACACACACACACACACACACACACACACACACACACACACACACACACACACACACACACAAAATCTCTCTCTTTCTGCAGATTGGTACAAGGACAGGAAGGTTTAGAGGCAAAAGCGTATTTAAAGAGATGTACCCCAGAGATACACCTTCAATTAGATAGCAGCAAGTTAAAAATATGAGCCTGTAAGGATTTCGTTGCCCTAGAAAACTAAGTCTCATGCAGAGTTTCTCTCTCTCTCTCTCTCTCTCTCTCTCTCTCTCTCTCTCTCTCTCTGCCCCTCACAGTAGTGAGATGGCGCAGTACAAATTCTTTTAGTGATGCTTAATGCTGCCTCCCCACTTTCGGGTAGTTAAGCCGTGTGGTGCATTTGATTACATCAGAAACGGCTTTAAGATAACACTTTTGGAAAAGAAAAGAAAAACACCTGACACAAAAGCAGCATCATGTAGTTTACTAAAATGCCTCATCACTGGGAGCAAGAATGTTAGTTTACCTCATTAAAAAAAGTTTGACAAGGGGGTGAGAGGTTGAGAAGAAAGCTATCGAAAGACAGAGGGAATTAGGGACACTTCAAGGGCTTTTTTTTTGGGGGGGGGGGAGTGTTAATTCCGGGAAAGGAAATTGTGTCTTTTATTGCACTGTACTATTTATTGAGATTTTTCTTCTCTGTTCAAATCAATCACGAAACACTCTCCCCTGGGATAAAGAAGCTTAGGCAAAGAAGGCAATACATTTATAGGGCCCAATTCTCATTCCTCTTCTTGGAGCCACCAAGAAAGTGTGTGTGGGTTGGGTTGGGGCGGTTTATAGCTAGGGAGTTGTGAAATCATCCTAAGAAATTTTAGTTCTTGTTCGGAAACTCTTTCGGCTTGCCTCAAAAAAATTCCTGGGATGTTTCCTTAAGAAGAGAAACCGCCAAATGTCATTTCAAATGTGGCTGAAAGCAAAAGCCAGAGACAAGCCAGGAGCGTGTGAGCCTCTTGTCTTATCAAAACCATCCTGCTGTGCTTTGAAATTCCTTGAATGCTTTGCCTCAGAGAGAGAGAGAGAGAGAGAGAGAGAGAGAGAGAGAGAGAGAGAGA
>JAHTLZ010003542.1:12460670-12472510 GCA_023846285.1 Phrynocephalus versicolor | reverse complement strand
AGAGAGAGAGAGAGAGAGAGAGAGAGAGAGAGAGAGAGAGAGAGAGAGAGAGAGAAGAGCCTTCAAATTCAAATGGGAGTTTATACAAATTCAAGGACAACAACTGGTACGGCTCTTCAGAAGCTACAGAATGGCCAGGAATGGGAATCTGCTGCTCTGCATTCTTAATGCGGCCAGGAAACCAGGCGCATGCCGCTTCCTTGGAGTCTGTGTTGTTTCATCACTTCTTGATGTGCTGCTACTGACTTTTCATCCTCCCACCAGGGTTCCCTTTCCTGGAATCCCTGAGGGTTGTTGGACCAGAGAATGCCCTCTTCTTAGCCTGCACAGCAGGGTATGTTGGTCTGAAACAAAGAAGTTGCCTTCCAATATATTTGGAGGGTGTCATGATCCACAACCCTCCCTAAATACTCTGGGAGCATACCTCTCTTATGTCTTATGATGGATTTAAGGGGAATAACTGCCCCCCCCAATCCAAGTCACAGCTTCCTGTACTAAAGGGGAGTCATGCTAAGATGTGTCTGTCCTTTTAGGAATTAGGAAACACATCATCAGAAAGGAATGAATCATTCCTATGGGATGAAGTCAGAAAAATTCTCTAGGGGCAGTCACTGGATAGTTGTGGGAAGTCACACAAAGGCAGCCTCTGCCTTAGACACCAGCAGTGACACTCAAGTTGCCAGTAGGGCTCAGAAGGCAGCAAAAACGAACCAGTTCTGAAGGCTTTAGAATAGGGATGGGCACGAAACAGGAAAATAACGTTTCGTTTCGTTTCATTTCGTGCTCACCCCGTTTTGTTTCGTTTCGTTTCTTACAAAAAGTTTTGTTTAAAAAGTTTCATATGAAACGAAATGAAATGAAACAAAATTGCCCCCCTGGGTCCTAGAGGCACCAGATATGCTGCCCGGGACTCTGGGAGCCCTTTTTAAAGGGCTCCTGCTGAACTGTTAATGGATGGAGCCCTTTAAACCTGGCCCAGTCAACACCAGGGGCATTGACAGCTCGGCAGGAGCCCGGAAACGATGGAACGAAAGGGTTTGTTTCAATGGAAAAATGGCCATTTCGTTTGTCTATAACAAAATGCTGCTTCCTTATTTTGTTTCATTTTGTTATGCAACAAAACAACAAAACAGCATTCCGTTTTTCGTTTCCTGCCCATCCCTACTTTAGAATTCTAAAACCTTATAAGAAAGCAATCCAAAATAAAGCACGTAAAAGGCTGGAAAGTGAGACTTCTTGATCAGAAGACATTCAGTTAGCGGCCTAGGAAGACCATGGTTGTCAAAGTTGCCACTTAAAACAGACAAGTTGTTATTTTGTTGTTGCTGTGTCATTACAGTCATGACCAACTCTTTGTGACCCCATGTCCATGGAGCTTCCTTGGCAGGAACAGGGAGACTAAAAAATGATACAGATTGACTCAATAAAGGAAGCCCTGGCTTTTAATTTGCAAGACCTAAGGAGGGCTGGCAGCAATACGACTTTGTAGAGGTTATTGATCCACAGGGTCAATGCAAGTTGGAAGTTACTTGAAGGCATATCGGAACAAGAACAACAAAGTGGAGTGCTTCTTGGCACCACTTTTTTGTGAATTAAGATCCTGCCACGATGCTATCTCCGAAGAAGGCTTTCTCAGTTGTTGCTCAACTGGGGATGTCTTTTATGCTCCAAAGCAAGGGTAGGCAAGTAGGGCAAAGAGGATGTTGCAGACTTTTGTAACTTGCTTCTGTCTTAGCTATATATCCTATACAGCAGTGGTAGCGAACCTTCGGCACTCCAGATGTTTCCGACCACCATTCCTACCGTCCTTTGTCATTGGCAATCTAGGCTCAGAATTCTGGGAGTTGTGGTCCAAAACATCTGGAGGGCCAATGGTTAGCCACCACTGCCATAGAGAAAGAGTCTGGCAGTTCTAGTCCCAGAGGGCCAGAGCTGTTGATTCTACCACCACCACCACCCCTTGGTCCACACCGCTGAACAAACTGTTAAGGCACCTAGTGAATTCTTCACTTCAGAAGTCTTGAAAATGGAAGGCGGAATAACATTTTGTTTTGTGACTTTTCTATAGTTACCAAGCGTCTTAACTACTGAATTGTTGCCTAATTAAATCAACAGAATCTACTTCAAAGCAAAGGGGTTTAAAACTGCACTGGATGATCCCTGAAAGCTCTTTCAGTGCTAGCGTTCTGGAGGTGGCCTTTCACGGAATCACAAGACAGATCTTTATCAGGCACGTTTGTCAAAACATCACCAAAACCTTGAACTTCTATACCCTGTTAACATGCAGTTCAGTCTTGAATCATAAGGTGTGAGAACAGCAGGAAGGAAGATGGTGCCCCGTCTCTTCACCAAGGACTAACCAGTGAGATAACTCCCTTTGTGGAGCCAGAGACAGGACTGGCCAGTTTAAGAATGAAAGAACCAAAAAAAAAGCCCAGATAAATGTGGTGGGAATAGTAGAGATAAAAGAAGGAGGAGGGGGGGAGTGGAGATGTTGTGTTGGGTGAGAGAGGGGTGAAGGAGGACCCTTGGACTGGGGAGTGAGTCACCTTTAAGCTACCAAGAGAAGCAGCAGAGTTAGAATGGAAAAGGAAGAAGGCATGGAACTCATCATATTTTTTTGGGGGGGTTGTTGAAATGGAGAGAAGGAGAAAAGAACACACATACTTCAAGAGAGAGAGAGAGAGAGAGAACCAGGAGAATCAGAGATGTCTCACCACCCCTGGAGTCAGTCGTGGGGGGAGGCCCTTTCCCTCACCAATATGTTGGGATTCCAGCCGGAGAATATGGAAGCAGGGCATCGGTTGGATCTTTCACAAGTATCAACATCCTTAATGCCAAATCCCGCAAGGTATGGGGTGGACTGTTTGTTGCCAGTTGGAAGTTTATTGGAAAGACCAGACCCAATATTTGGGACATTTAATGATGTTACACTGAAACCAGTGTTAAGCATGTGAGCTGGAGGAGGAGGAGGTAGAGAAGAAAGCTGTTAATAAAGATGTTTAAAGCAAAAATGGCACCAGAGTTGTTTATTGAGGGTGCTGGAGGAAAACTGGAGGAGGGAACAGGCTCACAAAAAAACTCGCATACTACTGGCTTGAAGTTATGTACCATGTTTCACGGAAACATTTTATAGTATGTCTTTTAGGATTAATTCACATAGCCTCGAACAACTAGAAATTAAGATGTCACTACCTTTGTTTTGTACCTAAAATTGCCCCATGTACACATAAATTACTTCATGTTCACTAAATCAAGGGTGACCTCTTGGGCAGGGGAAAACGGTTTCATCCCTAAGATTGTGTGCCTCTTCTCATCTCCTGTGAAAGAAAATACACATAAACTTAGTGTTCGTATAGGTCAAACCCAAACCCAATTTACAATACCAGCTTCACACACACACACACACACACACACACACACACACACACACACACACACACACACACACACACACACACACACACACACCAGTTTTCCAGTTCTAACAGTAGTTAATGCCCCCTTCAAAACTCACTTCTTTGATCATGGTGACTCACTTTTCACACCCACTCTGACTGGTGCTGTAAACTGACCTGTTTCCATGACCGAGCAAAGCAGACAGAAAGCGGACGCAAGGGGGAGAAGGGAAGTATCCCATAAGGAAGCTAGAGAAAGGGGGTGCAAGGCAGAGACCTAGAATGATGGAGTTGGAAAGGACTTATAAGTTCATCAAATCCCAACTCCTTCTCAATGCTGGAATCCAAAACAAAGTACCGTATATCTCTCAGGTTAGTTGTCTAATTTTGTTGTCAACAACTCCAATGTTGGAGCATTCACCACCTCTCTAGGTAACCGGCTCCTTGGTCACATTGCTAATATGAAGATTTTCCTAGTGTTCAGTCAGTTTGGCTTACAGTAACTTGAGCCCATTGTTATGTGTTGTTTACTCTGGGATGACTGAGAACAGATCCTGCCTCTCCTCTGTATGACAATCTTTCAAATATTTGATAAGCGCTTTCATATTTCCTGCTGTCTTCTTTCCTTAAGGCTAAACATGCTCAGTTCATTCTTTCCAATTCCCCTAACCATCCTTCTTGACCTCCTCTGAACTCGAACCTGTTTGTTGGCACCCCTCTCAAATACAGAGTATAGAACTGGAACCTCTCAAGATGAACCCAAACCAGTGATAAAAGGGAGTGGGAGGACTAGTACATCATATGAGTTGGAGACTATACTTCAGTTAATGTAGCATAAAAGAGCTTTTATCTTCATTTGCATTCACATTGTACTTGGCTCACATTCACTTTGTGATCAACACTAACTTCAAAATATCTGTGAAGATTCCAAGTCATCCAGGTGATTTTATCTGGAAGTTGAGTCATGGCAGCTGGTCTTCTTTTCTTGAGAGATTGAAACGTTTCACTGCTCATCCAAGCAGCTTCGTCAGTACAAGGAAAGCTAGTTGCAAGTCCTCCATTTTATAGTTTATTTTGACCTCTTGTCACCCTGGTCTGAAATAGGTTCATAAGATATCCAATGGCCTGAATAGGCTCCTTAGGTGGACAATTGGTTCATTAGGTGGACAGTGGCCCACCTTTACAACCTTCCAAACACCCACAAAGTAGGAGTCGTTAGCCATTGCCTTGTTGGTGAAGGTGTGAAGTATTCTTGATTTGTCTGGAGATTGTTGAAATGGCCACTTGATCATAGAATCAGAATCATAGAGTTGGAAGAGACCTCAAGGGCTATCCAGTCCAACCCCCAGCCATGAAGGAACCCCCATCACACCTCTTTCATGAAGTTCTTCCTAATGTTCAAATGGAATCTCTTTCACTGTAGTTTGAAACCATTGCCCTGAGTCCTAATCTCTGAAGCCATGGAAAACAAACCTGTTCCCTCTTCAATATGACATCCTTTCAAATATTTAAACATAGCTATCATATCCCCCCTTAGCCTTCTTTTTGAAAGGCTAAGCATTCCCAGCTCCCAAAGCCATTCCTTTTAAGACATTTCTTCCAAACCTTCAACCATCCTGGTCACCCTCCTCTGTACCCAGTCGAGGCCGTCAACATCCTTTTTAAATTGAGGTGCACAGCAGTGGACACAGTACTCCAGGTGGGGTCTGACCAGAGCAGAATAGAGTGGCAGACAGATTATGCCTGAGGCTGCCACCTCTGTTGAGAGAGGGGTTTTCTATAGTCACATGAATGGCTTCCCTGACCGCTCTCTCAAACCACCTATCCTCTGTCTAATATGCGTACATCCTCATATTTAAATGATTGCCCTTTGTCCTTCAAAATCCTTCTTGCTCGTATCTGCCATCTTCTATGAATTCAGTTTCCCCCGTCCACCCCCACCCCCAGGTCTATGACTTTGCACTTATCACTGTTAAAATTCATGCTGTTGTTTTCAGCCATGTGCTCAAGACTATCTAGATCTTCACTCATCCTTCAGGATTTTAAGAAAACAATAGACAAGGGGTTCTGAGAGTTCTTCTACCAGTTCCTTCAATCCTCTTGGATGCTGTTCATCCATCCCTGGAGATCTGAACTCATTCAAAGTAGCAATGTATTTCTTGGCTATTTGTTTCTCAGTCTCAAGTGGCAATCCTGTTCCCTTCACTTGTACATCACATTGAATAGCTCAATGGTATAGATATCTGGTGACAAGAGCCAGAGGTTGTGACTTTGATTCCCACTTCTGCCTCCTTAACAGGGGCTGATGATCCACAGGGTCCCTTCGTAGGTCTGCCCTGCCAACATGTTAAGATTTGTCTGGGAAATCGACAATCTTTTGAGAGCTGACCAAGGTGAAGTTGGAACTGAGCACTTGTACATTTTCTTTGCCATCTGTTATCACTTCCCCATCTCCATTGAGGTAGCTAGGCCCATGTATAAGACGACCCCCACTTTCCTAACCCAAAAGGAGAGGCTTCTTCAGGTCTCCTCAGCTTACTCCCGTGTATAAGACAACCATCAATTTTTGTCTTAACAATTTTAGACAAAAATATAGTCTTGTGTATTTTCACTTTTTGCTACACCTGTGCCTGAAGAATGCCTTTTTTCGGGGGGGGGATAGCTTTTATTGTCTTTTGTTAACCTCAGCTCCTTCTCAGCTTTCACCTTCTTAAAAACTACCTCTCCAGTTCTTTGCTATTCCTTTGTAGCCTGGCCTTTCTAAAATGTGTCCTTTTATTTCAGGTCTTCTCAATGTTTTGTGAAGCTAGGTGGGTCTTGTTTGCTGGCTTTCACCATCTTTATGCTGGAATTCTTTGAAGTTCTGCCTCTAGAATTCCTTTTTAATAAATCTCTACCTGTTTGCTCTCCTTTTCCTATTAGGATCTCCTGCCATACGACTTGACCTTACCAATATTCTGAGTTTATTAAAATCAGCTTTCCTAAATTCCAGCAGCTACATGTGCAGCTACACTCTGCTCTGCCTATTGTTTAGAATCAAGTCAAAGAGAGCTCATCCTCTAATTTCTTCCTCCACTTTTTGTAGGAGAAAATTATCTGTAACACAAGCCAGGAATTTCTTGGAAGTTTCATAGTTGACCAACTTGGTCTCACAACAGATACGAAGATAACTAAAATTACTACATTGTTACTCTTAGAAATACTTTCAATCTGCTTTGCAGATGCTTCGTCATATTTTTGTTGAATGGGCAGTGAGTAGTAATGCTCAGCAACCACGTTCTTTAGGGGCTTTGCCCCTAGATTAATCCAGGTGCTCTTGAAGGGATGACCAAGCTTATCCTCCTGTATTTTCTGTGCAGGAATATGTTTTTGACACATACAGTAAGACCCCTGTATCCACTGATTCAGTTATCTATGGTCAGCCGAAGAAAAAATTAAATAATTCAGCAGCCACAAAGCAAGCTGTAAAGCAAACTATGGTCACAAACAGCAGTCATAAAGCAAGCTACTGTCTCAAAACAGCAGTCATAAAGCAAGCCACTGTCAGGAAACAGCAGTTTGGGGGTGGGTGGGCAAGTGTTCTCTCTTATCCACGGTTTTCATTATCCACGGGAAGGCCTGGGACCAATCCCCAGCAGATACCAGTACCCTACTGTACTGTGGTTACACCTTCCTTTTGCCTTTTCTGTTTTTCTGAACAATTTACTGTATATCCTTCAACTGCTTTATTCCAGTCACAGGAGTCATCTCATTATGTTTCAATCATCCTATTTTCCCCTCATGAACGATTTCCAGCTCTTCTTGCTTGTTTTCCAAACTCTTGGCATTTGGATACAGACACTAGTGCAGTGGTGGTGAACAGTTGGCACTCCAGATGTTTTGGACCACAACTCCCAGAATTCCAAGCCTGGATTGCCAATGACCAAGGACTGTGGGAGTTGTGGTCCAAAACATCTGGAGTGCCGCAGGTTCACCACCACTGCACTGGAGTCTGTGATTTCATGCATTTTTATGAAATTTATTATTGGGCCCTGTTAGAGTTTCTTGCTCTGTTTCTCTTAAATATGCATTAAAACATCACACATATTTGCCTCCAAGCTTGTGTTTCCTTACTATGCCGAATCATTGTACAGCTGTCCAGATGAAATATTTCAAGCTGTGGCCAATTATTATTAGGGCATCAGATTGTTAAATCAGGGGTCTGTAGCACCTACTCAGAAGGGAAACCTAATGTTCTCAACCTGTGGGTCCCCAGATGTTCCTGGACTACAACTCCCAGAAACCCCTTCCAGCACAGCGAGTGGTGGAGGCTTTTGGGAGTTACTGTCCAGGAACATCTGGGACCCACTGGTTGAGAACTACTGAGCTAGAAGTTTGATGGGGAAAGCTGTTCAACTATGTTATGGGAGGAGGAGTCTTTCTGGTGGGGGAGGCTTTTGCTATTCATAAGAACACCAGTCTTTTCCATTTTACTTTCCACCCCTCATAATGGATTTTTCTTTTCTTTTTGCGTGCTCTTTGTAGCTCTACTGTTTCTTAAATGTTCTAGGCTATATCTTGTCCCTCACTATTGTAAGCCACCTTGGCCCCTTTTCCAAGGAGAAAAGTGGGCTAAAATATTCAAAATAAATAATTAATTAATTAAAAAATACTTGGGCAAAGAGGTACCAAACCTAGTGCAGTAGATATGGCTCCTCTGGGGACCTTTAAATGGCTCTATATTGAATAATATTTTGTAATACCGATGCCAAATCTCTGACAATGGCTTTCGGGAGATCTGGGTTTCTCTGGCTACTATCAGCTGAACTGCTCTCATATTTCAGATACTCTTTTCTCCTCAGGGAAAAATGAAGCTAGGAAAGGAAGTGTGATTCCAGTTGAACTAGGGAGGGAATAATACAGGCATGCAAATGCTTACAAAATGGGGGAAACGCTGAGAATATGGAAAAGGAAGCTGGAGAAGGGGAGACTCAAAATAAACTAAGAGGCATAAGTGACTTGACAAACAGGAGTGAGGAAGGAAGTCTGTGTATTGATTCAAAATGATGAGCAAATTTTGGACTAGATGCCATTGATTATCTGATTGTTATTTCAAGGTATGCTATGTTAGATAAGGCATGAGATCTCTCCTCTTGGCATGGAACAAGACCTGTCTCACCACATGTGGATTTTTAATGTGAGATAATTTTTAAAAAATTGAATGCATTGTGTGTCCAGCCACAGATACATCTGTCCTTGCTATTTCAGGCACAAGCTCTGGACCATTATGACTTTACTATGCACCGAGAACAGCCTTAATCCAATTCGAGATATTTGGTCTCCTAAATACATTTTTAAAAAATGATTAAAACAAATTTTAAGGGTGATACGCAGGACTTTCTTTCCATCTAGGTGTAGTAAAGATTGAGGCTGAGGAGAGAACTTAAATATGCTTGGCAAGCTGAGAAATGGGCATGGAGACTTCTTCCAAATTCTTAAGAGCTCTGGAAAAAGACGCATCTTCTCACTCCTGCAACTAGACATACTTGATCCTCATTTCTCACCCTCCCTCACCTCTCATGGAGGACGCTGCACACAGCCGGGTTTCAAGAAGAGGATTCATGAACATTTTCACTGGATGATTGTGAGGAGAAGGACCAAGCTGCGGTTGTCAAGGAGAGTGAGCCATCTGGACTGCCGGGCCAAAGGAAAAAAGAGTGTAGATGCTTGCGTGCAGGGGTTGCAGAGAATAGAATTAAAGGAGGAATGTCGGAAGGAACAACGCGGGGACACACGGGAGGCGTTCTGGGTGATGGATGAACCAGATGATGGGTGGAATGAGCACGAGACGGAGAAACCACAGAGCACGAGGAGGAATAAGAGAGTGGCGGTTGGGAGCGGCAGTTGAGGCGTGTGGGGACTCGGACGGACGAGGGAGAATACAGGAGGAGGGCGGAATATCTGAAGGTCATGGGAGATGATGAGTTTGTCTGGTCAGTGCATGTAAAACCTTTAAAATGGCCCAAAACCTCTGAGAAGTTCCGAAGGGAATGGAAAAGGGAGAGACCAGTTGGTCTGGTGGCACAGTGGGCCAAACACCCTTGCCGCGGAACACAATGTTATGGGCAGGGGGGAGGCTTTCCCCCCATGTTTATAGATGATGCCAGTACTAGTTATAACCCAGTTAATGTTATTTACAGAGATCCTGTTATTGATGAGAATGTTATACAACCGTTGACACAGTTGTCGCCTGTTATCCAAGAGAAAGCCTACAGTACTTTTAATTCTGTAAGAAATAAAAACCCTTTTGAAGTTCAAGCAAAAATGGACTCTCACCTTGTTTATGATTCGGAACCGCCGGAGGTCAGAACCGAACCCTCACAATGATGCACGGTGTGGCGCTCTTCCCTTACAAATATAGTCATGGTTGCACACTGGGTGGCCGCTTTAAAGGGCACCTAAGTGCAGGCCCATTGCAGTGCAACTTTTACTAAACCAGACTAGATAACACTATTTCTATCAACACGCATCCTTTTTCAGCATTGCTGGGACAAGGGATCAAACCTAAATAATGAGTAAAGCGATGTGACATGTGACATGTTCGCAAAACCAGCAATGCTTGTTTCAGAGAGCCAATTAGCGCCAGCTTTAACTTGCTTTAAACTGATTATCATTTAAAGCTCATCCTCCCCTGCAGTGCATCTGGTCTGTTTTATCGTGGCAGGAAAAAAAAACACACCACCCGATTGAAAGTCTGTCATTAGCTCTACATTGGCTGCAAACCCAACTCCTTTCTCTCCCCACCCCCACCCCCACCCGAAGTTTGGGGAAAACAGATGTGGCCCATGATAACCACTGATGGGGGAAAAAAACTCCATAGCCCCGTCCGTTAACGTGTTTACTCCGAGCGTGTAGCAGTTCAGAGCCTTCCAAATGCCCGAGCCTGAGCAGAGGAGGACTCTCTGGCGTGAAATCACCGATTCTTGACACACTCTTGGATGTTATTCCCACCGCGGTTTTATCTTTCGCTTTCTTCTACCCTCTCCCATCGCCAACACACACACACACACACACACACAATTCTGGCGATAACGCGCCGTCAGCTGCACCGCTAGCTCACAAAAGACACTCATTGCAACTTTCCTCCGCTTGCTGCAATTTCGAACCAGGTGTTATTTTGGAGGGGTTAGGGAGGCATGCAAAAGACGACTCGGGACGCCTCCGCATAGCCCACACATTCACCGGGGGCCCAATTTTTTTCGGGGGTGGGGGGCGCTCCCTGGTCAACAGCCACTGGCAAAGCATCGGGCGCGCAGGGACCGATCCTATTCCCCCCTTCCCCAGCTGCTCGGGAGCAGATGCCACATTCAAACGATTCTCGAGGGTGCCACGCACGGATCATTTCCATTTCTCCGCCGCCGACCCCCCCCCCCCCGCAGCCGGTGCCCGTTGTGCCACTTGCAGTGACTTTACTCCCCAACAATGCGGACCCGATTTTTGGCTCGTCCGTTAAGGTTCGTCCTCCTCCCAAGACTTGCTGGAGGAAGACTTCCTTCCTTCCTCCCCCCAAATCCCAAACTTCCTCTTTTGATCTCAAGGTTGCAAAACGGGGTGTGGGGGGAAGGGGACAGGACGGATCCCAACCCTCAAGGAAGCCCATGGTGTCTTTCCTTCCTGCCCCCGACCCCCCCCCCCCCGAAAGACAGGCAGCCTCTCGCCGCGCTTTCCCCATCCTCTCTCCATCGCTGCGCGCCAGCTGTGGACCCGAGCCTAACCAACCCACCCACCCCCCGGCTCGCAGCTTCCTCCGTGGCCCCATTCACGCCACGCCACGCCAGGCGCTGCCCACGCCGAGGCGCCCCGCTTCCCTTTTCCCGGGCTCTTGGGCCGTTCTGCACGCCGGAGGAGCCCCTCTCCGCGATCCGAACACACGCGCATATCGCCCCCCTTTCCCAAGCCTCGCCGCGCAACAAGCGGCCCCACGGTCCCCCTTATATAGCGCTCTAAAAATAGCTCCGCTTCCACCGCCTTACGAGGGGGCCGCCTGCTGGAGGGGGAAGAGGGCCCCCTCGGCCAATCGCGAGGGCGCTTCCGTGCTAGGCCCCGCCTCCTTCCCCCTCGCTCCGGCCTCGGGTTGGGCGGCCGTGACTTCACGCGCTGCCCACCTCCCTGTTTACCTTACATGGTCACGCGCGGCCTTAATGGGCCGCTTCCTCTCTAGATCCCACGGCTGCGCGGGGAGGAGCGGGGGAGCGCAGGTGGGCGGGAGGGCTGGAGGGAGGGAGGAGAGAAACCCAGGGAGGGCGGCGGGAGCGCGCGCAGGGGGGGGAGCGCCCGCGCACCCGCGCCGGAGGAAAATGCAACCTCCCCAAAATAAAGCGCAAAGATTGCATTCAGCAGCAATGCAGAAATAGATGGCAGTCTCGTGTCAGTGAGTTTGCATTCTCTCTCTGCCCCCCCCCC